>OAMR01000072.1:23363-72580 GCA_900205405.1 Echinochloa crus-galli
CTAGCAAGTTTGCCAGCGTTGACCGTATCGGGGGTTTGACCTTGCGCATCGTCGCCGTCGGATCAGATCGGATGGCCTGGGGCTCGGGCTCGCCGGGGAAGAAGCGAAGGCGGCGCGCCGCTCGGCCGCCGGCGGGGCATCGCCGGAGTCGGCGGAATCTGGAGCTAGAGGCCACCAAACTCCTCGAGACTTGCGCCCTACGTGTCCAGTGGACGGTGGCGAAGCACACTGGTGGGGTTCATGACGAGCGTTAAGGCGGCGGTGGTGGCGCTTTGATTTTAAATTTTAGAAAATTATTATTTAGCCTTTATAAAATAGGTGAGAGCATTAAATAATTAATTAATTGCCAAAAATTTTAAATTTGAGTATTTTGGGTGTTACAGCAACATACCAGATTTTTGACTAATTCAGCATGCTTATTATTCTGAAGTTTTAACTCTTCCACGATCTCATCAGTTGTGACAAGTATATTTTTGTACAGAGCCTTCAGGTATGCTGGAAACTGTTCTGCAGCCTTTTCATCCCACCTATATCATCGATTTCAAGCTAATTAATTTTAGAAATCTTTCATATGAGTAAATTTTGTAGGATGTAGTCTGTGCCAACTTAACCATACCTTTCCATGGCCGTAGTAAAGATCTTGCTCTCCTCTGTAGAGCTATAGTTTGTCATAGAGATCATCGAATAATGACATGAAGATCATCAACTTTGTGAGCATTATCCGTGAGTATGAGTAATAAGGCTCATAAACAACTCCCATAACCCAAAAATAAATCTCCACCAATCTGTCCGTGCGAATCTCAGGTCCGTCCGAGACTTGAAATCCTTCCACCATCTGAAGAAGTTATTGACGAATGAATATGCTTAGCACATTGCAAATATAATAAGTAAATTAATCGTGACCAACTATATATATACGAGTGTGTACTTTCATTGCCTACTTACTTTGTTAGTTCCTTCAACTCCTCACAGTAAAGAACCTGCAGGATGTTGTAGTCAAGCTTTGCAAACTCCAGTATGTCCTCATTCCTAGCCTCATTCTTTTCATATACCGAGATGTAGCGCCTTGCCTCGACTCTCTCAACCCGCCTGAATCTAGTCGTCTCCAATGTGAACCTCACCTCCTCGGCAAGCTCCGGCACCAAATCTGTTTTCATCACAGATTGGAGGCGGATCTTGTTGAAAGCTATAATATTGTCAAGTATCACCTCGCCGTGGCACTACCAGAATCCTTCACATCCGCCCGCCTCCTCCGCCTCGGCCATTTTTGGACCCGGTGCTGATGGGGCTTCAGCACCGGGTCCAACGGCTAGGAGCGGGGGCGGCGCGGAGGTGCGTCCGGGCGGACACATTAGCACCGGGTCGTGGAAAGACCCGGTGCTAATGTTCACCCTTTAGCACCGGGTGCAGCCACGACCCGGTGCTAATGTGCCCGAGGCCTTTAGCACCGGGTCGTGGCTGCACCCGGTGCTAAAGGGGGCGCATTAGCACCGCGTCTTGCTATGACCCGGTGCTAATGTCTTCGCCCTGACTATAAGATTTTCTAGTAATTTATAAGATTTTCTAGTAATTTATAAGATTTTCTAGTAATTTATAAGATTTTCTAGTAATTTATAAGATTTTCTAGTAATTTATAAGATTTTCTAGTAATTTATAAGATTTTCTAGTAATTTATAAGATTTTCTAGTAATTTATAAGATTTTCTAGTAATTTATAAGATTTTCTAGTAATTTATAAGATTTTCTAGTAATTTATAAGATTTTCTAGTAATTTATAAGATTTTCTAGTAATTTATAAGATTTTCTAGTAATTTATAAGATTTTCTAGTAATTTATAAGATTTTCTAGTAATTTATAAGATTTTCTAGTAATTTATAAGATTTTCTAGTAATTTATAAGATTTTCTAGTAATTTATAAGATTTTCTAGTAATTTATAAGATTTTCTAGTAATTTATAAGATTTTCTAGTAATTTATAAGATTTTCTAGTAATTTATAAGATTTTCTAGTAATTTATAAGATTTTCTAGTAATTTATAAGATTTTCTAGTAATTTATAAGATTTTCTAGTAATTTATAAGATTTTCTAGTAATTTATAAGATTTTCTAGTAATTTATAAGATTTTCTAGTAATTTATAAGATTTTCTAGTAATTTATAAGATTTTCTAGTAATTTATAAGATTTTCTAGTAATTTATAAGATTTTCTAGTAATTTATAAGATTTTCTAGTAATTTATAAGATTTTCTAGTAATTTATAAGATTTTCTAGTAATTTATAAGATTTTCTAGTAATTTATAAGATTTTCTAGTAATTTATAAGATTTTCTAGTAATTTATAAGATTTTCTAGTAATTTATAAGATTTTCTAGTAATTTATAAGATTTTCTAGTAATTTATAAGATTTTCTAGTAATTTATAAGATTTTCTAGTAATTTATAAGATTTTCTAGTAATTTATAAGATTTTCTAGTAATTTATAAGATTTTCTAGTAATTTATAAGATTTTCTAGTAATTTATAAGATTTTCTAGTAATTTATAAGATTTTCTAGTAATTTATAAGATTTTCTAGTAATTTATAAGATTTTCTAGTAATTTATAAGATTTTCTAGTAATTTATAAGATTTTCTAGTAATTTATAAGATTTTCTAGTAATTTATAAGATTTTCTAGTAATTTATAAGATTTTCTAGTAATTTATAAGATTTTCTAGTAATTTATAAGATTTTCTAGTAATTTATAAGATTTTCTAGTAATTTATAAGATTTTCTAGTAATTTATAAGATTTTCTAGTAATTTATAAGATTTTCTAGTAATTTATAAGATTTTCTAGTAATTTATAAGATTTTCTAGTAATTTATAAGATTTTCTAGTAATTTATAAGATTTTCTAGTAATTTATAAGATTTTCTAGTAATTTATAAGATTTTCTAGTAATTTATAAGATTTTCTAGTAATTTATAAGATTTTCTAGTAATTTATAAGATTTTCTAGTAATTTATAAGATTTTCTAGTAATTTATAAGATTTTCTAGTAATTTATAAGATTTTCTAGTAATTTATAAGATTTTCTAGTAATTTATAAGATTTTCTAGTAATTTATAAGATTTTCTAGTAATTTATAAGATTTTCTAGTAATTTATAAGATTTTCTAGTAATTTATAAGATTTTCTAGCATTTTATATTGATTTTCTATTAATTTATAAGATTTAGGCCTTTAGCACCGGGTCGTGGCTGCACCCGGTGCTAAAGGCCACGACCGGGCCGACCGGCCTGGCCACGGAGGCCGTGCGGCAGCTGGCCACGTCACCGGCCTCTAGCATTTTATATTGATTTTTCTTTTTAATCTCTGTATAAAAGTTGTAACTAGTCGTTCTCCCTCGTACAAACTTCAAAAAATATCATTTTTCTTCCTAAAAATTCCTAAAATCATACTCTATCAGGTTATGAAACATATTAATGTTATTATTTTGAAAAATCTTCTCGTGTGAGACTGTTTGAACAATCCAAATGTTCTTCCAAAATCTTTCATTTTGTTATCAATTTTTGTAATTTATAAGATTTTCTAGTAATTTATAAGATTTTCTAGTATTTTATATTGATTTTCTAGTAATTTATAAGATTTTCTAGTAATTTATAAGATTTTCTAGTAATTTATAAGATTTTCTAGTAATTTATAAGATTTTCTAGTAATTTATAAGATTTTCTAGTAATTTATAAGATTTTCTAGTAATTTATAAGATTTTCTAGTAATTTATAAGATTTTCTAGTAATTTATAAGATTTTCTAGTAATTTATAAGATTTTCTAGTAATTTATAAGATTTTCTAGTAATTTATAAGATTTTCTAGTAATTTATAAGATTTTCTAGTAATTTATAAGATTTTCTAGTAATTTATAAGATTTTCTAGTAATTTATAAGATTTTCTAGTAATTTATAAGATTTTCTAGTAATTTATAAGATTTTCTAGTAATTTATAAGATTTTCTAGTAATTTATAAGATTTTCTAGTAATTTATAAGATTTTCTAGTAATTTATAAGATTTTCTAGTAATTTATAAGATTTTCTAGTAATTTATAAGATTTTCTAGTAATTTATAAGATTTTCTAGTAATTTATAAGATTTTCTAG
Source organism: Echinochloa crus-galli (assembly GCA_900205405.1). NCBI lineage: Eukaryota > Viridiplantae > Streptophyta > Magnoliopsida > Poales > Poaceae > Echinochloa > Echinochloa crus-galli. Next base: position 27,486 of record OAMR01000072.1, read on the forward strand.
TAATTTATAAGATTTTCTAGTAATTTATAAGATTTTCTAGTAATTTATAAGATTTTCTAGTAATTTATAAGATTTTCTAGTAATTTATAAGATTTTCTAGTAATTTATAAGATTTTCTAGTAATTTATAAGATTTTCTAGTAATTTATAAGATTTTCTAGTAATTTATAAGATTTTCTAGTAATTTATAAGATTTTCTAGTAATTTATAAGATTTTCTAGTAATTTATAAGATTTTCTAGTAATTTATAAGATTTTCTAGTAATTTATAAGATTTTCTAGTAATTTATAAGATTTTCTAGTAATTTATAAGATTTTCTAGTAATTTATAAGATTTTCTAGTAATTTATAAGATTTTCTAGTAATTTATAAGATTTTCTAGTAATTTATAAGATTTTCTAGTAATTTATAAGATTTTCTAGTAATTTATAAGATTTTCTAGTAATTTATAAGATTTTCTAGTAATTTATAAGATTTTCTAGTAATTTATAAGATTTTCTAGTAATTTATAAGATTTTCTAGTAATTTATAAGATTTTCTAGTAATTTATAAGATTTTCTAGTAATTTATAAGATTTTCTAGTAATTTATAAGATTTTCTAGTAATTTATAAGATTTTCTAGTAATTTATAAGATTTTCTAGTAATTTATAAGATTTTCTAGTAATTTATAAGATTTTCTAGTAATTTATAAGATTTTCTAGTAATTTATAAGATTTTCTAGTAATTTATAAGATTTTCTAGTAATTTATAAGATTTTCTAGTAATTTATAAGATTTTCTAGTAATTTATAAGATTTTCTAGTAATTTATAAGATTTTCTAGTAATTTATAAGATTTTCTAGTAATTTATAAGATTTTCTAGTAATTTATAAGATTTTCTAGTAATTTATAAGATTTTCTAGTAATTTATAAGATTTTCTAGTAATTTATAAGATTTTCTAGTAATTTATAAGATATATGGTATATTGGAAATTTATATTGGAAATGTATATTGGAAATGTTATATGTTTGAATGTATATTGAAAATGTTATATGTATATTAGAAATATATGTGCTTCATTTAAATGTATATTGGAAATGTTATATGTTTGTATAATGTATACGCTTCATTTAAATGTATATATTTCTTATTAATTATTTTTAATTCTATGTATATTAGAAATATATGTGCTTCATTTAAATGTATATATTTCTTATCAATTATTTTTAATTCTATGTATATTAGAAATATATGTGCTTCATTTAAATGTATATATTTCTTATCAATTATTTTTAATTCTATGTATATTAGAAATATATGTGCTTCATTTAAATGTATATATTTCTTATCAATTATTTTTAATTCTATGTATATTAGAAATATATGTGCTTCATTTAAATGTATATATTTCTTATCAATTATTTTTAATTCTATGTATATTAGAAATATATGTGCTTCATTTAAATGTATATATTTCTTATTGCTAATGCGCCCCCTTTAGCACCGGGTGCAGGCAGCAACCGGCGTTCTCACATGTGCAGCATCATACAGCGTCATCATGCAGTTCACGTCGTCGCTTAAGCTTGTAATGTTTCCTTGCTCATCTCTGAACTTCAGAAACACATCTGCATGCGTACACATATTTGAACATCAATTCATACTATAGCAGGCCAACTCAAACAATCTGCAGAAATATATATCGTACCTGAGGACACAGTACGTGTAGCCATGCTTCCTGAGCAAGTAGAACCTCAGCGAGGTGACATAGAGGTCATCACAGCCAACATTATCTTTGTCATCGTAAACGGCACGCAGCAGCTCGTCAATCTCCTTATAGTGGTAGTCCACCCCAAGCCTCTGCAGCGCGTCGACGAGGTCCAGCTTCCTCCCCAGCTCAGGCGCGGCGGCGGCGGCGAGCAGGATCCGCCTCACCTCCTCCTCCTTCTCCCGCGCCTTGTCCTTCTTGGAAGAGAGCTCTGCCGGCGTGCATGGCTGGTGGGTGAGGAAGATGTCGCCCCAGGGGCTCGGGGTGTACAGCCGGTGACTGTGCTGCACGTCGTCCTGCTCCGGCGAGAGCGACGCCCCATCATGGACCGTGGTGGTGGTCGCCATAGCCAAGGCTGGGCTTTGGCTTTGCTCACACAGGTTGCTGTGGAGCAGTAGGTGATGGATCGATGCCCGAGAACGTCTGTATATACTGCTGTTTTTGGGCAGGTTTAATTTGCACGTCTCTGCTTGGTGCTTGCTGACTTTTCTATGGCCATGTTTAGTTTCAAAAAGTAACTCCCAAATTTACTATAAAAAAAGATTTTCCGTCACATCAAAATGTCATAACATGCATGGAGTACTAAATGTAGATGAAATCAAAAACTAATTATATAGTTTTGTTGTGCTCTGTAAGACGAACATTTTGAGCTTACACTACCGGAACAATAGACATTGGCACCGGTTGGGAAGCCCCTTTAGCACCGGGTTTCCTAACCGGTGCTAAAGGTGGGGGCATTAGCTAAAAATATTTGCGTATTTGTGTATGATGAACCGAGGCATATGAGGGGTGCGGACGATTAATTTTCTGGTAGTGTTAATTAATAATTTTTTGAATAATTTTTCGCACATATAAACGAAACGCTACAGTGGCCGACCTGACGCGTGTCAGGCCGGCCAGTCCGCTGCAGGCCCGAATCGGCACCCCGGATTCGGCATCTAAACACCGACTATATATGTATGTACATTCTCTTATGGCTGAACGGATCCGTGCCCATCCGACCCTCGGTGCATCGTCTGGCTACTGCCCGCATGCATATATGCTGATGATGAGGTGCGGTGGCTTGTGTAGCCCGGCGTTATCTCTTTTCAATTCACTTGTGGCTCTTGGATGAGTGTGACAAACTAACCATGCGAGGGAACTCATCAGGCGTAGTGATCCATTGGATATACCAAATTGGAGTTGTTATCTAGCTCGGTATAAAGTGTTCTGAAGTAATTATTTTTACCCACTTTGAGACAACTCACTCGCTATTGTATGAGTTGTCGTTGGCATACACTTTATAACATTTTTTTACCTGTAAATTAAGGGATATGGTATTACTACAAGATAACTAAAACAATAGCCTGTTCTATGATATTAGTTGTATAATAAATTGTCTAATTACGTGTCAATGCATGAAACCGTCTATTAGATGTCATCAATATGCTTGTCAAGCTTATAGATAGTATGGAAGCACTCATTCCTAATTTCAGATATTTACATTAGGTTAGTCTTCACCGGTGGAAAATGGGCCATTAGTCCCAGCCCAACTGGGACTATGAGTCCGAGAAACTGGGATTAAGAGTCTGAGACCCTTTAGTGCCGGTTCCACGAGTCATGCGGAAATACGCACGTGCGGTGCATGGGATTCGAACTCGTGTACTCCTACATCGCGTGTATCTTTCTTACCATCTCACCTATATAGCACATACGATATACTCCTAGGTGCTTTCCTCTGGAACTAAAAGGGTGAGCCCTTTAGTCCCGGTTCCACAAGTCACGTAAATTTTCACGCGGAAATACGCACGCGCGATGCGAGAGTTCGAACCCCAGACCTCGTACCTCACGCATAGCTTCATTACTACATGTGGAGGACTTTTAGTCCCGAGTGGAAACACCTACCAAGACTAAAAGTTACTCTTTAGTCCCGGTTGGTGTTTACAACTAGGACTAAAGGTCCTCCAGGACCACAAAAATACGAACCGGGACTAAAAGGAACATTTGTCTACGGCCAAAACGTAACCAGGACAAATATAGGGGATGAAAGGTCCATTCTCTACTGGTGCTTATTAGTGCATAGTTTCAATGAACTAGAAACTAGATAACCGAGTCAGGTGATTTTAACGGGGATAAAACTCTTAATACATCCCGTGAAAATCCCCGTTCTCTCTTTTATAAAGAACCTTGCTACATAAGTGAATTTAATTCTATAAAACTCCTATTGAGACTAGGCTTAGGTAGCTTTACAGCCTCTCATAGTAGATCCACATGACAGTACCTATGGGTGGACCTACTCCTCTACAAGAGCATATATTATATATCAATCGAAAACTAGGAATGACATTTGCAGTCGAAAATTTGACAGAATCATAATCTAGCTAACATAGCATATATAACATCATCACCTTATAAGATTTTGGAAACTTCTACAATCTGGATATCCATACGATGTTCCCTTCTTTTAATTTCCACATGCACGACACTGCTAGGGCATGCATGATTCCTGTGCACCCAAGTGCGTAGCCCTGCTATTATATATATAAAGGATGTGCATGTTTTCGAGCAACATAGAATTTGTATATAGTTTAACTAATTAAAGCTTAGTTATGTTCTAAATATATATATGTTTGAAATTGTTAAGAGTTAATTAGATATGGATTTAATTAGTTTAACCACATGCTTAACATGTACCCCCTCCCATATTGGTATTAGAGGATGTTTTGGATAAGATTTTAGTCAGACATTAGGAATATAAATCATGAATATCTTTAAAGTCGTTGAGTTTAGAAATGTGAAAACCAAGCGATCCGCTTTTTGCTCCTGCCCCCGCGTCGCCCCTCCCGGGCGGCACGGGTGGCACCCTAGCCGCCGCCGCCGCCCTTCCCTACCTCCCGTCGACCTGGGGATGGCGGCGGTGGGGCGATTCTCCGGCGGCTGCGCGTGGATCCGGCGGCGACGCGTCCTCGGCGAGTGCCCGGCGGCGGCAACACAACGATGGCGCATGGGGCGTCATCGGCCGGAATTGTGACGAGGACGGCCGGTCGTGGCTGGATCTGCGGGATCGCGAGCTGGCATGGCCCGGGGCGCGCGCGGCCGGTGCGGTGCGAGGCAGGCGGCCGGGCCGGGTCGCCGGGCGGCGAGGCACGGGCGTGCAGCCGTGGCTAGGCCGCGCGGCCGGCCTTGTGTGGCGGCAAGGGTCCATTTTGGTCCAGCGAACCTAGATCTGGGCGTCCTCGGTCCCTCTGTCGACAGTGCCTTCCTCCGTATGGTGGTGGCCGTCGAGGGCGGCCGGCGTGCTGGTCGTAGTGCGGTGGCGGCGTCGGGTCGGATTTAGGCCCCTTGCCTTAGCGAAGCTTTTGGTGTCCTTCCGATGGAGGTGTCCTTCTCATTGGCCGGGCGCAGTGTTGACGAAGATGTCGGCGGATTGGGTGAAGACCTTGCCTGGCATGGTTTTGCCGGACCGGCAGCGGTGGAGTGTCTGTTGCCTTGGAAGAAGCATCCAATCCTCAATGGTGGTCTATGCCCAATGTTTATCCTTGACGCGTAGGACTACTAGAGCCCCTTATTGGGGATGTAATGTTCCCCGTCAGTTTTTTCTCTTTTTATTTTTTTTGTTGTAATAATCTGTCACACCCGACCCACGCATAGATGAAGCCGGATGTTTTCATTGTGGCCGTAACCATTTTTGGTCAAGGCTAGATTTGATCCATTATTTAAAAAATATGAATAGATTTGTCTTAAAAAATATTTTTATAAAAGTATACATATATTTTTTTTATTAAATATTTTTGTAAAAAGATGAAGTCAAAGTTATGTTTTATAGACCGTGTCGCTATCCTACACATCATCTAATACCAATATGGAGGGAGTACGTTGATTAGCAGTTTATCCCATCGTTAAAGGTGCCTGATGACGGGACATGACCATTAATGGAAGGGCAGGTCGGAGGGGCATGTCCCTCCCGAATAGGCATGTCCGACCTTTAGCCACCTATAAATATGTAAACCCGTCATTTACAATCAATAGGGAGAATCATCGTTCATCTATTTATTATTTTTACATTCAGAGAGCTTACAGGCCGTGGGCACCAAATATTTTTATTTAGTGCATGTATATATTGGTTACCATAAATATGCTTTCTAGAAACACCGCACGGGTTAGGTAGTTAGCAATATTTCAAATTCAAACTAAAACAAATATGCTTTAAAGGATAATATTAAAAAACTAACTTTAAAGATCAGTTTACTACGTTTATACGTTTGTCACTAAATACGTTTCAGTATGCATCGGTACAAATGTCCCTAATATGCCGCCATTGCACGCATCTTCAGCAGAAAAATCCCTTTTTTTCTGATGCCCAACTCAACGACGTTGTTTCCTGGAAGACTCAACCCGGGTGCTGGAGAGGAAGTCCCCAACAACCATTGGTTGTGCCGAATATTCTTAATACCGACACGGAAGTTATTTCTGTATTTAAATTTGCATATACTTTAATTGTTGGCGATCAGAAAATCGCCATGCGGCAGCCCAGGTATTCAATTCACGTGTATGAAATAATATTGACATGACTGCCGGAAGGTTCAAAGAATTTCCATTATGCCAATGAAGCACATGCGTGCGTTCGTCAAGACGAGTGAGATGTCACCGGTAATTTGCCATGAGCAAGCGGCATTCCCTTGAATGCGGGAAGCACATGGTAAGACTTGCGTTCAACATGACAAGTGAGATGTCACCGTTCCCTTGAATGCGGGAAGCACATGGTGTTGATGTAAAAATCAAGCGGTGAACTCAAGCGCAAATGTAACATACAAAAAGCCTCAAAGATTTGCTTAACTCCAATGAAGAGCTTTATAGAATCTTGAGGTTCGGGGCATGTTAGTCAATTTAACTGTAATTGAAAGGGGTATATTTATATTAAATACAAAGAGGGGTTGATCGGCTGTGATTCCGAACAGTGGCACGGTAGGTATCGGCTATGATTCTGAAACCCTTCTGTCTTGGCGTAGAATTTCATATCTGATTTTTATCGGCTATTCTTCAGTTGTATCAGATTTATTTTTCTTTCAGCCGATGAGATAATCAGGATTCAAAAGCAGAATAATTGATGATAAAATTAAAACTTACCAGAGCTAAACAAATAACTTTCACCGACTAAGGATGATCATTGGCTTCAGGTAGTAGTACCGACTGCGTGCCACATCGGCTTCAGGTAGTACCGACTCGTTCCATCGGTTTCACCGACTTGCTTCCTTTTGATGGCGTCTTGACCATTCATGTGTAAAAAACGGCGTCAACACATGGTAAGATTTGTGTTCATCAAGACGTACAAGTGAGATGTCACCGGTAATCTTGCCATGAGCCGGTGACATTAATTCCCTTGAATCCCGAAAGCACATGGTAAGACATCCGCTTGAGAGCAGGCTTTTCATCAACAAAATTTTTAATAAAGTTAAAAGTTAGTGCCACAGAGAAGCAAAAGATTATGAGGTGTCGTACACCCAAATATTTGGTTGTGGGATGGGGGACTATCCCTTTAGGTATCTAGGAATACCAATGCATCACAAGAGAATAAATAATAATGATTGGAAGGTTATAGAAGAAATGTCTGAAAATAAATTAAGTTCACAAAAGGGCAAACATTTCTCATATGGGGGTAGCCTGGTTTTGATCAATTCAGTACTCAGCAGTCTTGCTCTATTCTTGCTTTCCTTTTTTGGAGTACAGAGAAAGGTGCTAAAAATAGACTTTTAGATCTAGATTTTTTTTGGCAAGGAGATGAGCAGAATAAAACATATCGACTAGCTAAATGATATATTTTGTGTAGACCAAAAGACTAAGGCGATCTAGGTATATTTTAGTTAGACATTCAAAATAGATGCATCTTAAGCTAATGGCTATTCAAATTAATCAATGAGAATGGGTTATGACAGCTAGTATTGAGGAATAAATATCTGAATGATAAGTCAATCACATTGTATTAGTGGAAAACCTTGGGATTCCAAATTTTAGTCTCACCTGATGAATGTCAAAGGCCAATTCCTAGAGTTAGGAATGTTCGGGTTACAAGATGGCAATCAGGTACGGTTTTGGGAGGACAAATGGTTAGGACATAGTGCCTTGATTAATCAATAACCCATATTATACAATATAGTGAGAAAGAAACATACTACAAATTCTTTCACGGTATCAAGAACGGTTCTAGTGAATCTTGTACAAAACCCTAGATGACAGCGTTGAAACAACCATGACAAGAGAACATGATTTTGGGGACGCCGACTGCAAATTCTTTAAGCACAACTCCACAAGGGTACAAGTAATTATCGCGCCCTCACAACCCTACTTCACCCTCACCCCCTGATTCTTGCCCTATACAAGAATCTAGTAGTGTAGAACTATCTGGTCTATTCCTTTTGAGCACTCCTAATTACCCCTACAAGCCTCGGATGAAACCCCCGTGTTGGCCCTTAGATTGCTTTCCTTCGGATTGCTTGATTCCCTAATATAGTTTCCGTCAAAGGCCCCTTGTACACGCAAATAGGAATCCTATTCTTAGTAGGATTCAACCCTCAAACCCTAATAGCACACTTCTAATGAGTCCTAATCCAAGTAGGATTTTAGTCATAATACAACATAGTATTCCTGGGGAGCATCTCCCAAGTTTAAACACATTTAAACATGTGAGTTTTCATACTAAAGATTGCTCATAAATGCTTCGATGGGACAATCTCAGTATAGGAATATATGTCAGGCTCCCATCTTCCAAATTGATTTCCCAGGAATTTTTCTATGGCATAGTATTGTTCTTATACTTTTATTGGATCATTGAATTAAACAAGGATTATGTGAAGCATGGAACAGAATGATCAGAGGAGGGTGTAGGAATAATTAGATACGTCATCACTTAGTCCTAAACATGTGGTTAGCTAGTGATTAGCAGTCAATCCATCATTAACCCGTGCTAATGACTGGATGTGTTTGCAATAGGGAGGTGACCATTAGGAAGGAGAATGTCCTCCCGAAGAGGAGGTGCGCCTCCTCAGTCCTTATAAATAATGTGTAATCACTGTTCATATACAAAAGTTTAATCAATACAATCCTTTATTTACAGTCCAATCTACTGTCTACTTCAATACTAATGTTATACGCAAGGACGATACTGATATGGACAATAGCAAATATGAAGTCGTTAGTAGCTCGATCGGCAGCAGCCACACAACAGTAAAGCAAAAGAAGATCGTCGCGCTCAGTCGATCAGTCAGTCAGCAAGAATCTATCACGTTTACTTTTCCGGTTGTGGGCGATTAGTTGTTTGCATAAGTCCACCATCATCGTCGGAAAACAGTCTCCATCACTTGACGGTCCATTAGCTATTTTCCTTCCGAGCACTGTCCGTCGCAGTCTCAACCAGTTTCCGGCAATGTATACTGTATGCCGTCGTCCAACCCCCAGCCGTTGAAGATCTGGACCTTCGTGCCTTCAAATAGATGCCATTCCAAAATGCGTAGAGAAAATCACGTAAACGTGTTTCCTTTTTTCAGAGAGCACGTCCTTATCTGTGGAAAATTGCTAGGGATTGAATGGTGACTTGTACTGGGATGAAGAAAACGGAAGAACTCAACATCACTCGCATACATCCACTTGCACCGCACAACCACGCCCACTACGTACACCCTTTTATCTATTTCGCACAGCGAACAAAGCTGATAAACACACTCATCCACCATGTCGCACGACCCAGCTGAGCACGTCTGTGTACCTTATCAGTTTTACTACACTAGTGCAAAGACCATCATTGCCTTGCAAAAACCACCGGGCACCGGTGCAGTTGCCGTCGAGCAAGCCACCGGCAAAAATGCTGACTAAATGTACGGGTGTTTTTGTGCACTGTACATTTGATAAATATAGTAATCCAATTTTGCATTCAACATAGTGGTGTGAAATTTGCTCGATTGAATTGGTTTGAATTGGGGCGGTTATCGAAAGTTGGTGCGCTCTGTCTTCCAGTCCTGCGGTTCAGTTTGGAAGAGTCTTCTTAACTGAACGCACCAATTAAGAAAACTCTAGAGTTGAAGCACCCTATGTTCCCGTCCAATAACTTGGATCCTTTTCGGTCGAAGTCCCCGGCTCCTCTGCATTGCGGGGCGCACGGACGGCGGCCGGCGGAGGTCACCCGCGCGGCGGCCGGGGCAGTGCGTGGCGGCTCGGCGGAGTTCGCGGCGGAGGTGGCCGGGGAGTCGGAGGTGGACGCGGCCGGACCAGATCCGGCGGCTGAGACCTCCGCCGCCGCTGCCTCAGGCAGCCCTCGGTCGATTCGAGCCGCGGGAGGGCGTTGCCGGCCCCGCTCCGCCTGGTTGACTGCCGGCCACCGCTGCTCCGGATCCCGGCCGCGCGTCGGAGCTGCACTAGCTCCACCACCTCCTCCTCGCCCATCTCCTCCCACGGCTCGGTCGCCTCCGCGAGCGCTAACTCCTCGAAGGTGAGGACGTCCGCGGCCGCTTCCTGCCGCCGGCCTCCACGGGAGCCACCGCTCCCGCGCGGCCGTGGCCCCTCCGCCCAGGAGCTCCGCCCGAAGGGCGCCCATGCGGCCGCGGCCCCTCCGTCCGGGAGACCGCTTCGCTCGCACCGTGGCTTGGGAGGCCGCGCCCCTGAGCTCCCACGCCGGACCCCCGCTCCGCTCGCGCTGCGCTCGGGAGGAATAAGATAAGGCTCAAGATGAGAGTGGGTCGGTTTGATCCAGTGGATTTCCAATCCGCTCCACAATGTTGAGTCTAATGGTCCATCGGTTCTACGCATCAAAAAACAAAGGAGCGGTGGTTCTGGTTTGATCCGTGGGTAACCTTAGGGCTGAATGGATCGAGTCCCTGCCAGGCGCCGTCATGCGCTCTGGTTTGATTTCTCTCGCTAATTAATCAGGGAAGATGTTGTTGACGAGAAACTATTAGTGCGTCAAGTGTAGAACATTAGCGCCAGCAGAACCCCAGCTGCTCGATGCAGGCCAGACGCTCGTGGCAGCACCGCACACAGCGCATGTGCTTCACAGAATATGGGTCGACCCACTGTATCCATTGGTGCAAATAGTCCAAAGCAGCTCAGAAAAATGGATCTATTGGTGCCCCTTCCTTGCATGCATGGGTCGATGGATAGTTCCAGGATCGCCCCGTGGAGCAACCACGCCCATCTAGAAGATAAGGTGAGGTGAGGGTGAGAGTGCTGCCTGTTGAATGTGATTGTGATTGCTGCTGTCTTCGGTAGGCGACCGGGTTGGGTTGATTAGCCTGGATTCGACTTCTCTTCTCATGGGTGCCATCAAAATCACTAGGTCTATGGTTAACAGCGAAAGTAAATTTGACTTTTGCTTTGGTGATCTCGCGTAGAACAAATTGAACATTATTTTTTTATAATGTTGTTTTGTATGATAATATGTACAAATATAATTACTATTTTTATTTATGTGATAAAATATATGTAAAAGCTCTCTGGGATCCCGCAGCAACGCCCGGGGAATCACCTAGCATATATGATGTTGTGCTGTCCCCGTCCTGCATGTTTGTTCAACGCAGCCAATATTTTGATAAAAGGCAAAGTAGTTCTTGCTGACAGGTGAGTATATATATTCTCCGCTGAAAAAGGGTAAAGTAGTTCTTGCGGATCCCTAGTATCTTCTAATTTTTCTATTTTTGCCCTTTGCTTTCCTAGTTTTTCTATTTTTGCCCTTTGATATCCGTATGCTCTAAAATGTAAATATAGATATTCATATCAGTATTCGTTTTGAATATAGTAATAACTAAAGTGGATATATCTGAATTCATTTTCCATTACCCGAATTTCTATCTGTATTTGAAATAAATATGGATGTGGATGAGATATTCAATATTATCTATATCCGTATAGAATAAACACATTTTTAAAACATGATATAAACATATTATTTTTATTTAGTTTCAAACTAATATTATCTATGCAAATTCCTTTCAAATACTTCTTTTTACTTACTTTTATACGATTTATTTAATTATTATTTTATTAAAAGTATTTTTAACAAGTGATTTTTGTCTATATGTATTATATTTAATCTCTAGTTATTTGTGTTCTAATAATATTATTTTCCAAAACTATTGATAAATCAAATTGATACTTGTTAATTGCTATTACATAAGACAATTAAATATCCCGATATGTATCCAAATTCTAGCTATCTGTTTCATATTCGTATTCTAGATATGTGAATTCGTATTCCAAACAGGTCGCCATATTCAAGAATATCCGAATCCAAATCTGAGTTCCGAGCTATCCAAATTCTATGCATGTACCTGTTTTGAAATACGGATTTCTCTATACGTGCTGTAGTGTGTAGACGACCTGTATGTAGTCCATTCCACTTCCAAAACAGTTACATGCATAGGAAAATTGCTGAAAAATAGGCCATCTAGAGGCCATTTAAAGAATCCGAAAGCAAGAGTGCATGGCAATATATAGTCTCATACTGCTAGTTTAAGACTCTCCCCTGCTACTCAAAACCGAAGAAAGAAGAGAATGGGGTTGGTTTACACAACATATGCGTGTATTTGCATCCATTTTTGGATGAAGTGACTTGTGACTTGAGAGAGTGGCGCCAGCCGAGCCCAGTCCATCCAACAATTCGATGCGCCAGCCGAGCCCAAGCAGAGTGGCGCATGCTTCCGTCAACATCAACGATGCAAAGGGAGAAGGAGAAGTTAGTAGTTGGAGAGAGTAAAACGACATCGACGATGCAAAGGGAGAAGGAGCAGCTTTGGCGCTGGTGTCAAACAACATCAAGAAGTCGTTTCGCTAATCTCCGGAGCACGAAAGGGGCGATGCGCCTGTAGGACTAGGATCTGCGAGACTACTCATAGAGGACCAGACTACCCTAGATAGGGGATGGGTCTGAGTGTCTCACTATTCAAAAAACCACTACCATACATATATACCAACATCACAACCGAGTTCAAAAAACCGTTTGAAATACTAGCATCGCAAAGAGTTTTATAAAAATCGTGTGTTATATTGGGCATCACAAATGATTTTTCTTAAAAAACGTTTGTGATGCCCCTTTGGACTACAGCACAAACGGTTTGTATTACAGCACAACTAATCGGACTATTTTTAGGAGACCTAGCGACGTATTGTTGTACTTCTCCTTCGTGTATCCGACTAAAAACACAACCAACTTGTAACTTTGGCCTGGTCCGGGTTAGAAGCGGACCATGTGTAGTTGTGTATGACAGAAATGCTGTGGACTGTATAGTCCTTTCCACACGCGTGCGTGGAAAATCGTGATTAATAAACGCTGCGTACCTGTGTTTCTCGACATTTTCAGGCTGCACCTATCTGCAAGCGCCAAGGTCCAGATCTGCCGTGACTTGGGGTAGGGTGACACTGACAGGGACGCGGCGTAGGGTTGCCAGAAAACTTGTCGGGACAGCGCCAGACGATGCTCGATCGGCAGAAGATGCTGAAAGTCTGCGATATTGTTCTCACTCGCCAATCGACTCGGGAATAAGTAATCAAACGTGTGAGACTTTTTGTGCCTGGCGGCGATGGTCGTCTTCAACTCTAATCATATTGTACCCAGAAGCTAACGAAAGTGGTGGTGTGACAGCGTGTGAGACGATAATTCAAAGGAAACACAACTAACAGGTCATCGAAGAAAAGTCTGGTATTATTATTCTCACTCGTCGACAGCGAACATGGAATCTTGGTGACTGACGGCGATGGTCGTCTTTGGCACAATTGTTCTACTTCTGCTGATTGACAAAAGTTTGAACAATAAGCCAGATAGATGTTTATCCAGAGAATATATACATAGGACTAGCCATGCCGCAGAGCAGCGTATACCTGCCCGCGTCGTCTCCGCGTAGGCGACTCGGGCGGAGCCCGACGCCCGCGCCGCCGTCCGAGCGTGCCGCCGGAAGCCCGTGCGGCCGTGATGAAGGCGGCGGCGGGACCCTCTCTTCCTCCTCCAGCAGCTCGGGGCGGGCGCGGCCGCCGTAGGGGCTGCCGGAGCTCGCCGTCCATGGCGACGGTGGCGCCCCGGAGGCCGGATCCGGCCGTCCCCACGGCGGATCTACGGCGAGCGGCCCCCATGCCGTCTGGTGCGCAGGGGAGGAGGCCGCGTACGGGAGGACGGCGGCGCGCACAGCAGGGGCCGGTCGACGGCGGGAGCGCAGAGGTGCCCGTGCAAGGAGGCTGCACGTGCGAGAGCGCGGGCGCGGCGGCAGCACGGTCCGTGCGGGCGCGTGGCAGCGGCGTCTGCGCGAGGAGGGGCCGGCGAGGCAACGGCGGCTGGTGGGCGGGCGCGCAGCGGCGACCCGCAAGAGGCTGCGCGCGTAGAGCGCGGCAGAAGCCGCGCGCGGCCTGGCCGCGGGAGGAGCCGCAGGATGCGTGGCGGGCGCGAGGAGCGCGCGCCGTGCGGCGACGGCGCTTCGCCGGGAGCGAGGACGACGACAGGGAGATGGGGCTTCGGCGGCGGGCTGTGAGGTGCCGCGTCAGTGACGTCCCCCCAGTTTGGACGGTTGCAGTGGTGGTGCAGGCTTACCGCGGCGAACGCGTGCAGTGAGGGTTCGACACTCCGGGCGAAAGCCATTGCCAGACCCTTCTGGTGGAATGACGGCGGCGCCTTTGGGCGTCGCTCTCCCTGTTGAGGGCGTCATTTTGGAGTTGCAACCCTGCTGCACGACGTCTCTGGGTGAAAACCCGGTCCAGCTCCTGGACGAGCGACGGCGGCGCCTGTTGGCGTCGTGACCTCCTTGGAGGCGTCGTCTCTAGAGACACGTTCGATCGGCGGCGCGGCCGGCTTACTACTCGCGATTGCTTCGGCCGGTGGGGACAAATCTGTCGGAGGTCATGCGAACAGGGGTTGTCTACCTCACGCCAAGACGCCTGGTCTCCGGTTGGTGGCCGACGGTCTTCACTCGGGTGTTGTTCGGCTGAGTGCAGCGTTCCGCGGCGCCTGGAGTTGCTTAGCAACCTCTAGTGTGGTGCGGGGCATCGTTGCAAGACGGCGCTCGCGACAACGACATCCGGTGAAGACTTGGCCTGCAGCGGATCGCGGCGGGGTGTTCAGCACGGCTGAACTCTCCCGGTGCGGTACAACGTCGGAAGACGGCGCAGGCGACATCTTCGGTCTTCTATCCGATGGCGGTATCTTGTGCGAGGGGAAATCAACGTGATGATTCGAACCTCAGCGGTGGTCTGGAGGCTTGAGACGGTTCCGGGGGCGGGGCATCTCTTCTTGCTACCATTGACAATTCTTGAAACGAGTCCTGAGCATGGAGCCGTGTGGCGGGGTTGAGGCCCCGTGCACGAGGAGGCGTGCAGAGTGGCGGGTTGGAGGTCCCCGCGCACGCGAGAGACGGCGGATGTGGCGAGGCCCCCGCGCGTTGAGTAGCTCCGGACTCGGTGGGTTTCATGCCGTCGGATGGTTGGTTTGGGGTGCAGCGACACGACGGCGATGGGTCCTGCACGGCGGTGGCCCTCTTGGTGTGATGTTGTCTGCCTTTCGGCTCCTTTATCGGCGCTGGATCACTTCAGAGGTGTCGATACCCGCAGGGGTGCGGTTGTAGGTGGGAGCTGCGGTTTGCTTTGTTCCCTCTGTCGTCGTTGTGAGTGGTGTGTGGCCGTGTTGATGTCCCAATCCAACCGGGTGAGTTGTTTGTTTTTTGTTTTTTTTTCTTTTCTGTTTCCTGCCTATGCCCTTTCAGGGCTATAGTCTTGTATTTTCCTGCTATATCAATAGAAACGCACTCGTCGAGTGTTGTTCATTCAAAAAAAAAGGACTAGCCATGCCGTGTACTCAGTAGTCAGTTGATAGGGAAACATGCAAAATACACGGGCGACCCTTAATCAGTAGCAAGGGAAACATATTGTAATAGTCCAGCTGATTTTTTGGATTAGCCAATCATGAATCTTAGAGCAAATTTCCTTCACATGACCAGCCAGAAAAAAACAAAAAAAAATGCACCTAATGGGCTCTGGCAGCTACCTTCTCCATATGGGCTCAGGCAGTTCACACTATTGGTTCAAAAATGCCACTGCTGAACCAATACTAGCAATGAATTATTACTGCCAGTTCCCAACCAGCGGCGGATCCCCAAGATGGGCCGCGTGGCATCTACATGGATGATAATATGGCACCTACGTGGATGATGACATGGCACCTACATGAAGGATGACGTGGCAGATGACGGATGGCAGCAGGCATGACGGCTGGCATGGCAGCTGACGTGGCACTTATAGCCCATTTACAAAATAGGCCCAAAACCTAATACAATTTTTTAGCCCATTTCCCATAATTATGCCAATTCAGCCCATTTTCCAGATCTACCATTGCAGCCCATATAAACAGTACGTATTACAATTTCAGCCAGACACTATCTATATCAACCAGGCCATCATATTAACATCTCATCACATGAAAAAGTTCTAAACCTAGATAACAAGAACATCTGTTTCTACTGAAACCATTGAAAGAAACAGGTGCTGACGCATTCACCATATCTAAATTTGCCCTATTGATCTAGATAGGCAGAAACCACCTGGAGAACATCTCCGGAGGACCCAAACCTGAAAATGCAATAGATAAATCAGGAATTAAGGACTGACGTCAATGACCAAATAAAACAGTATTCAACTCTTTACTGTAGTATTCTCATTTTTATTTTACCTAGCAGTGAAGACAGGGGCCTTATTTCTTACTACTATACATCACCCATACATTTTTTTAATCGATTAAACTGAACACACGGTCACCACATATGGTTCACAACTCATCTTTTCCTAAATGGAAATTCCACAACAAAGAGTAACAGAAGCATTTAATTGCTTTGCTGATGTTAAGAGGTTGGACCAAGTAGAACTGCAAGCACAAATAAACCTCAAAGATTTTCATATTTAAATGGTGAACAGAAAAAAACTCAGCAATACTTAGCAGAAAGATATAATTTCATATCTGAGCAAACATTCATCAGAAGCAGCAGCAGCAGGCAGCAGCCACTCAGCAACAAGCAGCAGCAAGCACCAGCCACCAGAATAGATACATTCTTCAACACCTAAATAGATACATATACAGAGAAAATTTTATACATTCATCAGATGAATGCAGATACACTAATCAGCATTGGCTCTTAGTCAGAAATCAAAGGATAGAACACAAAAAAAGCAATCGAAGGATAATCAATCAGATGACAGCCATATTCAAAAATTACATACATGAACAAGAGCATCTCTAGTACTTGCATGCTTGAAACAAGAACCAAAGGTTCAACTTAATATTTAACATGGATAAATATGTTTGTTTGTTTATATTTGCTCTCAAAAAAGTGGGTTACTGCTCAAGGCAGACTTCCTACACACAAGTGGTGATCAATGATCCTTGACAAACGTGACAGTACTACTTATCAACACAGGGTTGAGACCAAATGTTAAATTCCCAGTAACATCTATATTACCAAGAAAAGCAAACAGTATCAAGTAGCAAAATTAACAGAGATCCAGCTACCGTAGTACTAAAAAGTAAGGGACAAAGCCAACACAGGTAATAAGCCTACTAAGACAAAAACGGTACTGGGCAAAAGATAGATCAAAGCTGTAATAGATCAAGAACAACCCACTAGAACCTGTCACGTTGTCTCACTACACCGCTTTCATCATTGAGCAATTTAATCCGCCCAAATGATGCAATCATGCCCAAGTAAACTAACTAGCAGATTGCACAAATAAACTGTCCAATGCCTCGGTTAAGAATGGCAGTTAAGGAAAATCACCATCACAGCACATTGTCTAATGCCTCAAATAAGAACAGATTTGTCTCGCTGTGTACATCAAAATCATGTACTTAGTTTTTTATTTACCCACGTTTAGTATTCCATGCATAAGGAGAGAGATTTGATATGATTTGATGTGATAGGTGAATAGTGAAGTTTGAAAAGAGAATTTTTGGCTTTTCAAGAGAACTAAATAGGGCCTTTGCACTGAGAGGGCCTTTGCACTGAGACTGATCTAAAGTATATCTATGAACCCATCTGCTTCCAGTTCCACCGGCTTAATTAATGCCATTGGTCCCAACGGCTTCCATCGGCATCTGCTCCAATAATTTCATCAGCATAGACCCCATCAGCTTCACGTTTCATCTCAGAAATAAGCGTATGGTAAACTTTGGTGTCAACACAACCTTTAATATCGGGTGATGTTTTGAATCATTACTAAATTATTAGTACCGGGTCAAAATACCACCCAGTACTAAAAGATGATATTTAGTATGGGGAGGTTTTTTTTTGAACCGGTAATAAATGGTCTTTCACGGTTTACCTCAAAAGGAAAGCATTTTTCTTCCAATCACATGTGCTTTGTAGTTAGGATGGTAAGGAAAGTTCGCATGAGGCTTTTTGTTTGTTTTTTAGACGTAAAACCGGTTAGTAATCTTCGGTGTCGGTGTTATCTCCGTGTGTACTAATTTTTCCATTTAATACTGGGTGGATGACCCAGTACTAAATGGCCTTACATTTAGTACCATCCACAGTACCCAATGCAAAAAACAGTACTAAATGGGGCTTAAGACACGGTAATACAGCTCATTTCTCTAGCAGTGAAAGCTGTGTTGCAGCGAAAACATGTCCACGCCTCACTTGCGATCCACACACTTCTGCAGCTCATGTTCAGTTTGTATTGAGGGACTCCCACACAATGAATTGAATGTATAATTCTTGATTGGCTCGTCCAAGAGGGACTGGCCCATGGAGGACCATAATGTGTCTTAGACTTGATTGGTAACCACAAGCCGCACTCTCAAGCAAACAGATAGCTTGTACCATTTTATGAAGGATATGGTCCCATCTAAACGAACCATCGCTTACGTGATCATCAGCATTATAACTACCAATTTTACATGCCCGTTAATACTGTCAGTGTCGGAAATGGCCGGCACTCCCTACACCGCACAGAAATGCGCTGTGTCTCGTCCCTTGATGGTCGATGCGGAAGCTAACACAAGGACACGGGTTTATCCTGGTTCCGGCCACGGGGCCGTACGTCCAGCAGAGGCGTGCTCGCGCACTCGTATTAGCTTTGCACCGGGGTGCTTGTAGAGGGGAGCTACAAGTGGATGCGAGAGAGGGGAGACGTTCTCCAAGTCCCTGGTTTGTGGTGAGAGTGATTGATCCTCGCACCGATATCGGGTGTGTGTTGCTGCGTGTTCGTGTCTCAGCGTGAGCCAAGGCGTGCGAACTGTCCCCTTCTACAGGGCTCCTGTCTCTCCCTTTTATAGTTCAAGGGGGAGAAGGATTACAGTCGTGGGTACAGTGCGTACTACAGTGTGAGCTACAGTGCGATCTGTACGGTGTATCTCGCAGAGTGGACGTGCTTGCTTCAGGCGTATCCCTTTTCCTGCAGTTTAGTTGAGAATGTCTTTAGGTCCTGTCCGTTGGTACGATGCTTCTTCGCGTCCGTCCTGTCGAAGCCTCGAGGGGTCGCTCGGTGCCGCCTCGAGGCGGCAGGACTATCGCTTGGTCTCTCGTTCGAGGGGGGGGGGCTCCGTGCCGCTTCGAGGGTCGCTCGCCGGGGGCGCGGAGGCTAGCGTGGCGTAGGCCGCAGCCTAGTGTCAGACGCCTTTACCAGTTATGATGACCAGGAGAATATGGCCTGCTCCGCTGGGCCGGTACGGCCGGCTTTTGCCCTGGCGACGGTGTCAGGCCGTATTCGTACGGGGCGGCCACCGCCCGGGTGGCCCGATGATCTTCTGTATTTGCCATGGGGGGGCCCTTCCATTGAGGACGGGGGAAGGTGATGTAGGTGTGCAGCCTACCGTTGCCATAGTGTACGTTCCGTCGCCCGGAGACGTGGTCGGCAAGGGTTAGGAGACCCTTTGCTTGCCTTGCCGGGCCGGCAACGCCGTTTGACCAGGGCTCGCCCCCGGTCATTGGTGCTTTCTTGTTGGTGGGGTCCCCTAGACCTGCTCGAGGGCGTTTCGGCGTGGGAGGCGATGGGGGGCCCCCGGTGAAGCTGTGCGGAAGTACGATTGGAGTCAGCGTCACCAGAGGTACAGTGCCGCGCATGCCCCGCGCGGCTCTCGCCTGTCCGCATTGCAGGGGACACAGTGCTCTCAGATTTTGTCGGAGGTGACGTGCAAGGAGGATTTCTCTTTTGACTTCGGCGCCCGGTGCGGGAGTTGGGATCGTCGGTCCCTGCGCCGCTGATGAGGCGCTTACTCGAGGGGTCGAGGTGAGCTTGAGCGAGGGGAGCGGGGGTCTGAGGCTCGAGGGAGAGGCGTGGTACCCTCGAGCGAGACGGAGTTTCGGGCGCGAATGCGTCGTATCCTCGCGGGTCATTGTTGGGCTTGGATGGCTGGTAGTGGGCCGCATGATTTTGCTGGCGCGGGTCTATGTGTTTGCGGGAGGTAGTCTTTGTTGTGCGTTTTTAAAGGTGGTTACCCTGATGATTAAGGGACCCCTAATTATGGTCCCCGACAAATACTATTCTAACAAATAAAGTTATCTTTAATTTTTTGAAACGATGCATAAAACAACTATATTAAACCTCTTTTGAGCCGAGCTAGCATTCATATACATCCAACGGACATATTAGCAATCACTGGCATAGGCCTTGATGACATTACACAGCAGGTTTCTGCGGCATGCCAATGAAGCCCATTGAACAGGTCAAGTCATCTCAAGACTCAACACCTTGGCTCTTATCTACATCAATCTCCCCGTTAGTCCATGAGATCGAAATTGGTAGCAGAAGCAAAATTACCATGCGAGTTGCCAACTCAAGCTAGGACGGAAATGAAGGAAGCATCACGCGATATAAGCATAGTGCACCCGCGGGTGTAGCCCCCGAGCCTTTGTGGGAGTGATTTCACTCGCGCGAAGGCTATAACCCTCGGGCGTCGGGTTTTAGATTTCGAGGTAGTACCGTGTGCGGGCTCGAGCTTCGCCCTAGAGGGGTGTTACGTCGTTGTGCGGGGAGCCCCCGAGCCCTCTGGCCTAGAAGGGTCGATCGGGTCGAGCTCCGCGTCTTTTCGTAAGGCGACCCTCGCTTCCCTTCCGCAGGGCTGAGGGGTGAGACGCTCCACGCTACCCTCGAGCGGGTTCGCGAACGCGGTCCTCTCGGTCGAGCTGTTAATGGGTGGTTCAAGTGGGCGTCCGTGCCCCGTTCGTTGGGGGTCGGCTCGTGGTCCGGAGACACGTCCATCAGCGAGCACTCGCAAAGGTTTGCTAGGCAGGGGCTTGGTCCCATCCGACAGGGACCAAGGGCATGGAAGCTCTCCCTCGTTGGGATCCCTCAACTAGCAGCCCTTCCCTTGTTTGTTTCCAACTCAGCCGGGGCGTCCGTTCGAACCCGTTCGAGGGCCGGACTTCGAACCCTGGCCTCCGTGGAACGCCTCATGGCGATTTAGCTTACCTCGGAAGCCGTTGCTTTTCGTTGACCATTTTGACCGGGAACCGGGGGTGGTTGTTCATGTTTTGCGCGAGTCGTGAGTTTCGTGGCGGTGCATCGGCCCGTCGACCGGAATTAGCCATCCTTATCCACACGATCTCGGCTTACCTGGCGCGGCGCTCCGCGTGGGAGTATTGGGCGCGCCTTTTTAGGCGGGGTGGCGTGTGCGAGCGGTGGCTGAGGTGACGGGGCGCCCGGAGTTACTGCGGCGTCGGTTCATTTTATCGTGCCGCAGTTAATGCGGCCGCCCACGCTGGGGCGGTTTTCCACTGGTGGGGCCCATGTGCCAGTGGCTCAGCTTACCGCCGCGCTTGACGCGTGTGCTCCCCGGCCCGGGCGGTCAAGCCGTTCTTGATGGCGCGGTTGAACAGGCGCGCCTTTTATGACAAAGCGTCATGTATGGGTAAGATCTGAGGCGACGCGACGATCAGGACGTCA
Organism: Echinochloa crus-galli; assembly: GCA_900205405.1. Classification (NCBI taxonomy): domain Eukaryota; kingdom Viridiplantae; phylum Streptophyta; class Magnoliopsida; order Poales; family Poaceae; genus Echinochloa; species Echinochloa crus-galli. Next base: position 49,101 of record OAMR01000072.1, read on the forward strand.
GGCGCGCCGATTCACCTTGCCGCACACCGGATAAACGTGGTTGCCCGCCTTGGGATGGTTTTCCATGCGGCCGGGCCCAATCGTCAGTGGCCTTAGGTGGCGCTTAGGGTATCTCCTCCCCCCCTAGGTTCCCGCTCAGGCCGCGGCTGTTTCGCCTGTGAATCAACTGAAGTGGTTTGGAACCGTGGAACGAGCGGGCTGAGTCATGGAGGTGATTAAGGCTGCCAGTCTGGTACGGCTGGCGATTCGCGTCCGCACGCGAATTTCGCGGTTATCTTCCCACGGGAGTAACAGTCGCCGCCTCCGGGTGCCTATAAAAGCAGGCGTCCGGGTGGGGGAGAAGACCATCACCGGGTTTTCGTGTAGCTTGACAAGTATGCAGAGCCACAAACTTCATCCTCCCGATGGGTTCGAGAGTGAGGGTAGAGCGGCCCAGGGTTTCGTCCTTGGCGTGCGCCATTGATGCCAGAAGAAAGTCAGCGAGAGGTGGCGGGAATGCTGCGGGAAAGGAGCAGGACATCGCGCTCCTCATCGGGGAGGCGGCGGTGACCTTGTCGGCGGTGAGGTCCTGCAAGGATGCGGCGGTGGACGCTTCGTTCGCTAGGAAGCTAGCAAATGACAAACGCCGGCCGCCGTTCTTGCAAGGGCGCTCATCTACGGTAGGGTGTGAAACCAGGCCCTGTTTGATGGTGAAGTTGTTCAACGTCCTCCGTTCCGCAGCCGCTCGACCGCCAGGTTCTTTGGTTAGCTGGGTGCCAGAGGAAAATCGGCGAGAAAGCTGTGGAAATTGCTTCTCGTGATAGTGTGCTGGCCGGCTAGCTGAAGTAGTTCAAGAGCCCCGTTAGGGTGGCTCTAGTCTTTGTATCTTTAAAATGGCCTATGGCCGAGTGTAATTTCTTATCGTAATCTCGCCGTTCGTGGCGTGTAAGGAATAAATCCTGTTTGTGTCTAACCTTTTCGTGGGTTAGCACGATCTCGTATTTGTATTGAAAGATTTCTGTGCGAAATTGTGCCTTTTCTCATGATTTTGGAGTGACTTTCGCAAAGGAGTTCGTTTTCGTGAGCGACTTGAGCGTTGTGCGGCGAGGGGGATGCCGTAGCCTTTCGAGGGCGTAAGCGGTCCCACGCCCCGGCCAACTGTCCTCTGTAGTAACTCATGCCTTGCTTTTAGTCTTCCTCGATCTTTGAGGGGAAAGGACCAGTAACGCTTTCTAGGTTTCGACCGAAGGGAAGTCAGACCCTTCTCGCGATCTTTGGGATGTCGAGTCCGTTTCCGCGAGTTCCTGCAGTAATTCCGGGAGTTTGGTCCCGTATTTTCGCGGTTAGCATTATGACAAATAAGGATGTTTGGATTTAGCTAGGGGTTTGCAACCGAAGTTTCGTTTGTTTGGCGTGTTGTGCCTTCCTCTTAACTCGAGATCGGTTTCGGCAGAGGAACACCAGTAACTTTGGCCTCGAGTGGTGAGGGGGATGTCGTAGCCTTCGGGGGCGTAGGCGGTCCCACGACTCTGCCGGCTCTCGGCCGTGGTAGACTCGTGCCTTGCTTACATCTTTCTGGACTTAATGAGGAAAGGTTTGGCAACATATTTTTCAAAAGAAGTGGTTTGTATTTGTTAGTCGTTCGATGTGTTGCACCCTTCTCTTAGCCCGAGATCGATTTCGGCGGGGGACACAAGTAACCTTGGCGTCGAGTGGCGAGGGGGATGCCGTAGCCTTTCGAGGGCGTAGGCGGTCCCACGACTCGGCCGGCTCTTGGCCGCGGTAGGCTTGCGCCTCGCTTTTATCTTTCTGAGCTGAGAGGGGAGGCTTGACAACACATTTTTGAAAAAGAAGTGCATGGAAAAAGGTTGGAACTGTTGGGGGGTCAGTCACCCGGTAGCCCCCGAGGGAGGCTCATCTTTACCTCGAGTTCGCTTCGAGGGTAAAGGCGAGTCGCCCTGTTTCATTGTTGTTAGTAACAATGTTTTCATGCTGTTATGAATCTTTATTATTATCATCGTGCGATAAAACAAGATTGCAGAAAATACAAGAGGTTTTATGGGTAAAAGCGACGTAGCTGTTGGATGTTCCAAGCGTTGGGGAAGACCTCGCCCTTCTCGTTCGCGAGTTTGTAGGTGCCGGGCTTGAGGACCTTGGCGACGATGAACAGTCCTTCCCACGGCGGCGTGAGCTTGTGCCGGCTTCGGTTGTCTTGTTGTAGCCTCAGCACCAGGTCGCCCTCGTTCAGGTCTCGACGCCGCACCTTCCGCTCCTGACATCGTCTCAGAGACTGCTGGTACCGTGCTGAGTGCAGGGTGGCCACGTCTCGAGCTTCGTCCACCAAGTCCAGTGAATCCTCGCGCGTTCGCTGATTCTGTTCTTCTCGGTAGGCCTTGAGCCTTGGGGATCCATACTCGAGGTCCGTTGGCAAGACGGCCTCAGCACCGTAGACGAGGAAGAACGGGCTGAAGCCCGTGGCCCTGCTCGGGGTGATTCTCAGGCTCCAAACCACTATGGGTAGTTCGGTTACCCACCTTCGACCGAAACTGTTCAGCTTATAAAAATCCTCGGCTTTAGCCCCTGCAGAATCATGTCGTTGGCACGCTCCACTTGGCCGTTGCATTGGGGATGAGCCACGGCCGAAAAATCCACTCGAATGTGGTGATCGTCACAAAATTCCAGGAACTTCTTTTCTGTAAACTGGGTGCCATTGTCGGTGATGATCGAGTTGGGCACACCGAAACGGTGTATGATGTCGGTGAAGAATAGCATGGCTTGCTCTGACTTAATGTTTGTGACGGCCCGAACTTCGATCCACTTTGAGAACTTGTCGATCGCAACCAGCACGTGCGTGAAGCCCCCGGGCGCTTGTCGAAAGGGCCCTACAAGATCGAGCCCCCAGACCGCGAAAGGCCACGTGACGGGGATGGTTTGTAGAGTATGCGCCGGGAGGTGCGTCATGCGTGCATAGAATTGACATCCCTCGCAGGTGCGCACCGTTTCGTTGGCGTCGGCCATCACGGTGGGCCAGTAGAAGCCTTGCCGAAAGGCATTGCCCATGAGGGTTCGTGGCGCCGCGTGGTGTCCGCACACGCCGGCGTGGATGTCGCAAATCAGTTGCCGCCCCTCGGGAATGGGTATGCATCGTTGCAAAATCCCCGAAGCGCTGCGCCTGTAGAGCTCCCCCTCGATCGAGATGAATGATTTAGCCCTTCTCGAGACGCGGCGAGCCTCGGTTCGGTCTGAGGGTAACTCCCCTCGATCGAGCCACACGAGGTATGGGGTGCGCCAATCTTGTGGCGGCGGCGGGTCGGCATCGATATCCATTGCTTCGGCTTCGTCCATCGAGGATGTCTCGAAGTCGGGGATCTCGAGTTCACCCCCCGAGGGGTTCTCGTCCGTCGGGTCGCCAGCCCCCGAGGGTCTCAAAATCTTTCGAGGGGGATGTTCGGCACCCTCGAGATCGACCGAAGGCTTTTCGAGGTCGCGGACGAAAACATTGGGCGGAACGGTAAGCCGCTCGGACGCGATTTTCGCTAGCTAGTCCGCTTCCTCGTTATACTTGTGGTTGAGCTCTACGCCATAGAACTTGTCCTCGAGCTTGCGTACCGCGCTGCAGTATGCCTCCATCTTATCGTCGCGGCAGTTCGAGGTCTTCATGACTTGGTCCACCACCTTTCGAGAGTCACCTCAAACATCGAGACGCTTGACCCCGAGTTCTACGGCGATGCGGAGCCCTGCGAGAAGGGCTTCGTATTCTGCCATGTTGTTGGATGCCGGGAAATGTAGCCGCACCACATAGCGAATGTGCTCCCCCTGGGGCGAAATGAAAAGGAGGCATGCGCCTGCCTCGGCCTTCATTACCGACCCGTCGAAGTACAGAGTCCAGCATTCGGCCTGGATCTGTGGCGGGGGAAGTTGTGTGTCCATCCATTCGGCCACGAAATCCGACAAGATTTGTGATTTTATCGCTTTTCGAGGGGCATAGCTGAGGGTCTCGCCCATTAATTCCATCGACCACTTAGCTATTCTGCCAGCGACGTCGGGATTGCGGATTATCTCGCCCAGAGGGAAAGACGAGACCACAGTCACCGGGTGCGTTTCGAAGTAGTGTCGCAGCTTTTGTCGCGCGAGCACTATAGCATAGAGTAGTTTCTGGATGTGGGGATATCTCATTTTGGTGTCGGACAACACCTCGCTGATGTAGTACACCGGCCTCTGCACCGGCAGGGAATGGCCCTCCTCCGCCCTTTCGACGACAATGACCGCGCTAACCACTTGAGAAGTTGCGGCCACGTAGAGCTGGAGGGGCTCATTGTCCCATGGTGGTGTCAGAATGGGCGTGCGCGTGAGCGTCGCCTTCAGCTCGTCGGTACAAGGGCGGGCCTTTCTCGCCGAGTCACGAGATAAAACGGCTCAGCGCCGCGAGGCAGCCTAGTACCTTTTGCACTCCCTTAAGATCTCGGATCGGCCCCATTCGCTCTAGGGCCATCACCTTCTCAGGGGTGGGCTCGATGCCTCGTTGAGAGACAATGAAACCCAATAGCATACCGCGCGGTACCCCGAACACGCACTTCTCCGGATTTAGTTTTACCCCGTTCGCCTGGAGGCGATCGAAGGCGATTCGGAGATCGCCGACTAGGTCGTTTGCCTTCCTAGACTTCACAACGATATCGTCAACGTATGCCTCAACGGTCCGCCCGATGTGATCTCCGAACACGTGCTGCATACATCGCTGGTATGTAGCTCCGGCGTTTCGGAGACCGAATGACATTGTGACGTAGCCAAACATGCCAAACAGGGTGATGAAAGAAGTCGCAAGCTGATCCGATTCTTTCATCTTGATTTGGTGGTAGCCCGAATAAGCATCAAGAAAGCATAAAAGCTCGCACCCAACAGTGGAATCAACTATTTGATCAATGCACGGCAAATGGAAAGAAACTTTGGGACATGCTTTATTTAAACCAGTATAGTCTACGCACATGCGCCATTTTCCATTCTTTTTCTTAACTAAAACAGGATTAGCTAGCCACGTAGGGTGAAATACCTCCTTGATGAATCCGGCTTCCAGAAGCTTGCGCAGCTCCTCCCCGATCGCTCGGCGCTTTTCCTCGTCGAAGCGTCGCAGGCGCTGCATCACTGGTCTGGCTTGAGGTCGGATATCAAGGGAGTGCTCGGCGACCTCCCTCGGAATACCCGGCATGACCGAGGGGCTCCACGCAAAGATGTCGGCGTTGGCGCGGAGGAAGTCGACGAGCACTGCCTCCTATTTGGGGTCGAGGGTGGAGCTGACCTTAACTGTTCTACCCCCGAGATTATTCGGATCGAGGGGTACAGCTTTGGTCTGCTCCGCGGGCTCGAAGTTGCCCGCGTGTTTGCGGTTGGCGTCGGCGGCCTCGTTGAGCATCTTCTTGAGGTCAGCTACCTGAGCTTCGAGGCAGGCATGGACCTCGGTGCGTTCGACGCACTCCACATCGCATTGGTAGGCGTGCTCGAACGACGGCCCGACCGTGATGACACCCTTCGGCCCCGGCATCTTCAGCTTGAGGTAGGTGTAGTTGGGAACCTACATGAACTTGGCGTAGGCAGGCCGTCCGAGTATGGCATGGTAGGCACCTCGAAACCCCACTACCTCGAAAGAGATGACTTCCTGGCGGAAGTTGCCCGGCGTGCCGAAGCAAACGGGCAGGTCGATCCGCCCGAGGGGTTGGACCTTCTTTCCCGGCGCGATGCCGTGGAATGCAGTTAGGCTAGGCCGTAACTTGTCCACGCTGATCCCCATCAGTTCCAGGGTGCTGGAGAACATGATGTTGAGGCTGCTGCCTCCGTCCATCAACACCTCGGAGAATCGGGTGTTGCCGATCACGGGGTCGACAACGAGCGGATAATGTCCCGGGTTAGGGATGTAATCCGGGTGGTCTTCGTGACCGAAAGTTAAGGTCTTCGTCGACCAGTCGAGGTACGATGGCGTGGCTGGACGCACGGCGCAGACTTCTTGGCGTTCGCGCCGTCGCCGTTGCGCAGACATGTTCGCTGAGGGCCCCCCGGCAATGAAGAAGACGTTCTCCACGACCGGGAACCCGCCGCCGCCGGCGTCGCTGCCATCGGCGTCTCTCCTCGCGTCCTTCTCTTTCACGACGAGTTGTCGGTAGTGCTTCTTGATCATCTCGCACTGCTCGAGGGTGTGCGAGACGGCGGTGTTGTGGTACGGGCACGGCTTCTTGAGCATGTCGTCGAACCGGCCCCCCGGAGGCGGCGGGGGTCGAGGTCCCCGCCGGGCTTGATCCGCGGCGAAAGCTTCGTCGGGGTCGTCTTCGCGCTGATGGCCGCGCATGGGCTTCGGGCCTCGCCGGCCTTGGTTGCTCCGCTTATGTGGCTGTCACACCCGGCCCAGTTTGTATGGCCCAGTAGTGGCCCATGAGTGCGGGACGCACGTGTTTAGTGCCACATTGCTAGTTGAGCAAGGGTGGAGGCAACTTATAAGCCTTTGTCTTCCAGCCATAGCACCTTCGGGTTAACCCTTTTACACGAAGCGAGGACGAAAGTGTAAGCAGGGTGCTATGTGTACGCGTGCACGCCCCTCGGAAGGGCTGTGCAGGGCGGCTTTGGAGGGCGGGGTGTTACAAATGGTATCAGAGCCGACAGGTGCTATGTGTACGCGTGCACGCTCCTCGGAAGGGCTGTGCGAGGCGGCTCGTGGAGGGCTGGGTGTTACAGTGGCTTGGGCTTCTTCGTTTGCTCTGCGGGTCGGCCGCCCTCCGCAGGCGCCTCCTCCACACGCTTCCCCTTCTTGCCTTTCGCAGATGGCCCGAACCGCTTCCTCCCCGGACGCGAAGCTGGACGCGATGTCGAACAGCTCGCTGATGCTAGTGGGGTGGTTGCGGCCAAGCTCGTGCACCTGCTCGCGGCACGTCGTGCCTTCCAAGAAGGCGTTGATGACCTCGGCGTCAACGATGTTGGGAAGCTCAGTGCAGCGCTTCGAGAAGCGTCGAATGTAGTCCCTCATGGGCTCGCTGGCCCTCTGGCGGCACCCTCGCAGGTCCCAGGAATTGCCCGGGTGCACGTAAGTGCCCTGGAAATTCCCTACGAACAGCTTGACTAGGTCGCTTCAGTCGTGGATCTGGTTCGCAAGCAGGTGCTCGAGCCACTGACGGGCCGAGTCCGCGAGGTGGAGCGGCAGGTTGCGGATGATCATGTAGTCGACCGTGGCGCCGCCTAGCTGACAAGCCAAACGATAATCATTGAGCCAAACTTTGGGGTTGGTCTCACCTGAATATTTGGTGATGGTCGCCGGCTGTCGGAAGCGAGGGGGAATGGCCGCTGTGCGGCTTGTCCTCCTCTTCGTCGAAGCGCCCCCCGCGTCGTGGATGGTACCCTCGGCTCGTCGCGGTATCATATCTCTTCTGGTTCAGGGTGTTGCGGGCGTCGCCATCATCGGCGGCGCCTCGCATATCCTGAAGCCGGTCCCTCGTCGGTCTTCGCTCGCCTGCGTGTTGGGTTATGAGCGCCTTGCTGTCTTTCGTTGGACGGTTCGGCGTCCACTTTACCCGGCGAGGGGTGTGGACGGACTCCTCCATGTCCTGCCGGCCGCCTTCGGCCCTCGAGTTGGCCTGCTGCCGAATGCGAGAGGCGGAGCTCTCAGCCTACAGAACGGCCGCCTGCTCGACGAGGCTCCGCGCCTTGCGGTGCAGGAGTCGAGCCGATGGTGTAGACGGTTCGGGAATGGCCCGTAGCAGTGTTACCGCGGTGACGAGCTTTTGGCTTGCGCGCGGCAAGTCGGTGCCGTCGTCGTTTTCGATGCGGGCGCGGGCAATGCGCCCTGCAGACCTAGCGCGATTGCCGTGTTGAGGCTGCTGCGCTTCCAGGGTTGCCTGCAGCTGCTGCACCTGGCGGCGCTCTTCCTGGAGCTTGTTCTCCAGCTCTCTGACTTGCGCCAGCTGGGCCTGCACCAATGCCTCGTCACCTTGCGGCGTCGTGGCGTTGACGTTAGCGGGCACCACGGCATCTGGGTTCGCCAGAGGATGGTCGCGGCCAGTTGACGATGCCTCCGGGGTCTTGTTGTGGCCGGCGTCATCGTCGGAGCCATCTTCGTTTCCGGACTCGATGTCGCCGTCGACGACAAAGCACTCCGGCAGAGGATCGCTCTCTCCTTTGCTGGAGACGTCGAAGCAGTAATCGACGGAGCTCAGGAACTGCCGGAGCGCCTCGGCGTCCTGAGACTCGGCGTAGTCCCATTCCTCGCCGCTTGAGCCTGGTGGGTACCATTCGTCAGGCGATGCGGCGTGGTGGTGGGTCGTGTCGTCCGACGAGGATGAGTGGCGGGCGTGATGGCGTCCCCTGCGCTGGCGCACAGGATGTGCAGCTGTCCGTCCTCGCGGTGCGGCCACATTACGCCGGTGTGTTGACGTGTAGCTACCCCGCGGAGGGGCAGGTCGGCGAGTTCCCCCGCCACTGCGCTGGGCAGTGGGGGGAGACGCTCGAGTTGGCTCCGGCCGCACGCGTCGTGGTCGCCGCCCCCATCGTCCCCGGTGGGTCGGGGGTAGCCCGGCGTTTTCTGGGTTGGTGGCGGTGCGGCCCACGCTCATGTCGGCGCTGACCAACGAAGAGATCGTCGCGGCAGCGTTTCGCATTCCCATCGGGAACTGTGCTGGCGCAACACTCGCCGCTTGGCGGCTCCCCTCCGCGGGGTCCGTCGAAGGCGGCGCGGCTTCACCTGACTGCGCGTCAGGCGGTGGTGCCCGCGGATCGTCCCAGTCAGGGAGTCTTATCCACGGGGGCTATCGCTGCTCGACCTGCACCTGCTGGCCTTGCAGTCGACGGCGACTTCGCAGTCCGCCCGCCGTGGGCGACGACGGAGCAGCCTCTTCCTCATCGGTACGGCGAAGCTGCATGAGGTAGTCGGATCCGTCGGACTCGAAAGTCAGGCTCCTGAACTGGATAATGAATCCAGGTGGGAATCCGCTGGGAGCCCCGTCGGAGGGCCCCGGCGTCGGATGGTCGTCGCTAGCAGCCATCATGGGAACTGGTGAGAAAAGCGAATCGCACAGCGCTTCCCCTACCTGGCGCGCCACTGTCGGTGTCGGAAATGGCCGGCACTCCCTCGCGCCGCCGCCGTTGGGATCCTTCAACGCGGTACGGGTTCCGTCGGTCGCGCGACCTCGTCTGCGAGCCGGCCGAGGCCTTCTGTTCCCGAGGCCAGGTAAGTTCGCCCGCGTTGGGCTTGGCTCTGAGGTACATTTTCGGTTCCCAGGATTACTCGCCGTGCCGCGGGAGAGGAGAGACGTTCTCCAAGTCCCTGGTTTGTGGTGAGAGTGATTGAGCCTCACGCTGATATCGGGTGTGTGTTGCTACGTGTTCGCGTCTCAGCATGAGCCAAGGCGTGCGAACTGTCCCCTTCTACAGGGCTCCTGTCTCTCCCTTTTATAGTTCAAGGGGGAGAAGGATTACAGTTGTGGGTACAGTGCGTACTACAGTGCGAGCTACAGTGCGATCTGTACGGTGTATCTCGCAGAGTGGGCATGCTTGCTTTAGGCGTATCCCTTTTCCTGCAGTTTAGTTGAGAATGTCTTTAGGTCCTGTCCGTTGGTACGGTGCTTCTTCGCGTCCGTCCTGTCGAAGCCTCGAGGGGTCGCTCGGTGCCGCCTCGAGGCGGCACGACTATCGCTTGGTCTCTCGTTCGAGGGGGGCTCCGTGCCGCTTCGAGGGTCGCTCGCCGGGGGCGCGGAGGCTAGCGTGGCGTAGGCCGCAGCCTAGTGTCAGACGCCTTTACCAGTTATGATGACCAGGAGAATATGGCCTGCTCCGCTGGGCCGGTACGGCTGGCTTTTGCCCTGGCGACGGTGTCAGGCCGTATTCGTACGGGGCGGCGACCGCCGGGGTGGCCCGATGATTTTCTATATTCACCATGGGGGGCCCTTCCGTTGAGGACGGGGGCAGGTGATGTAGGTGTGCAGCCTACCGTTGCCATAGTGTACGTTCCGTCGCCCGGAGACATGGTTGGCAAGGGTTAGGAGACCCTTTGCTTGCCTTGCCGGGCCGGCAACGCCGTTTGACCAGGGCTCGCCCCCCGGTCATTGGTGGTTTCTTGTTGGTGGGGTCCCCTAGACCTGCTCGAGGGCGTTTCGGCGTCGGATGCGATGGGGGCCCCCGGTGAAGCTGTGCGGAAGTACGATTGGAGTCAGCGTCACCAGAGGTACAGTGTCGCGCATGCCCCGCGCGGCTCTCGCCTGTCCGCGTTGCAGGGGACACAGTGCTCTCAGATTTTGTCAGAGGCGACGTGCAAGGTGGATTTCTCTTTTGACTTCGGCGCCCGGTGCGGGAGTTGGGATCGCCGGTCCCTGCGCCGCTGATGAGGCGCTTACTCGAGGGGTCGAGGTGAGCTCGAGCGAGGCGGAGCGGGGGTCTGAGGCTCGAGGGGGAGGCGTGGTACCCTCGAGCGGGGCGGAGTTTCGGGCGCGAATGCGTCGTATCCTCGCGGGCCATTGTTGGGCTTGGATGGCTGGTAGTGGGCCGCATGATTTTGCTGGCGCGGGTCCATGTGTTTGCGGGAGGTAGTCTTTGTTGTGCGTTTTTTGAAGGTGGTTACATTAAGAGACCCCTAATTATGGTCCCCGACAAATACTATTCTAACAAATAAAGTTATCTTTAATTTTTTGAAACGATGCATAAAACAACTGTACTAAACCTCTTTTGAGCCGAGCTAGCATTCATATACATCCAACGGACATATTAGCAATCACTGGCATAGGCCTTGATGACATTACACAGCAGGCTTCTGCGGCGTGCCAATGAAGCCCATTGAACAGGTCAAGTCATCTCAAGACTCAACACCTTGGCTCTTATCTACATCAATCTCCCCGTCAGTCCATGAGATCGAAATTGGTAGCAGAAGCAAAATTACCATGCGAGTTGCCAACTCAAGCTAGGACTGAAATGAAGGAAGCATCACGCGATTTAAGCATAGGGCTGTAGCCTGGGAGGCTATTCGATCAGGAACTGCACGTACGGTCGACACATGTCATCAGCGACGTGCACGACACAAGGCCGGCCGCACCATCGCGACGGCACGGCATCTCTATAGGCCTGCAGCAGTAGCAAACCGATATCAATTTTGAAGAGCAATTGCTGCGGATAACTCTCAGATACATATGCCTGCATCGAGACAAAACGACACTCCGCGTTTTCCTTGTCTTCGATCCCGTCTGTTTACTGTTCTCTACATATATGCATGTCTCCTGTTTGGCAAAAAGAAAACATATATGTCTCCCGTGTTAGTTATTCTGTCTCCGCTGTTTTCCTTCCTCTTAACAATACGCAAATTATGGAATAGGAGAAACTCTTCAAGCCTCCTTAAAATTGCTTACATCCTCCCATCTCTAAATAGTGCAGTACCTACCATTTTGTGACGTGTGTATCCGACGTGTTTTAGTTTTAACAATTAATTATCTTCTTGAGTATTTCAAATTAATTTTAAAAAATGTTATGACTAGATTCTCTTTAATAATTATTTCAAAATGTTACGCATTTGATATATATTGACTATATTTAATACTATTTGATTTATTATTAAAATAATATCTCGATGACTGAGTCACACTATTCGGCAGACTAAAACCACAATTATTTAAAAAACTAGATGAAAGAATAAATAAATACTCCGTAGATTCTACAATATTAGCATTTTTGGATATTTTTATTTGTTCACAAACATAATCACTTCACCATTCACTCATTCTCATTTACTATGTACTAAGTCTCAGGGACCAAGAAGCTTAATTAAAAGCAACAGTTAATACAAACCGAACAGCTAGTAGAGCAAGGTAAATAATAGAGATAAGTGATTGGCTATTACTCAAGATAGAAGAGCAAAGTCATACAACAATAGTCTATTACTTGTCTATACATATTATTATTTTTTTTGCCATTTATTACCTCATATTTTCTATTCACTTTGACATTCCCTCTTACATGGCTCTACCTCTACTTGTTGCTTGCATAGAGCTAAGCTCTCTTCTCTTTCTTCATTTTTCTCCTTCACATCAGCAAAAGTGCTGACTTGCATGCCTATAAGCCCATTATTATAGGTTTTAATAGGAGCAACTAACGATGTTTATTAATTAAATGCAATAGTTAAAGGTCCACAACTTTTAAAAGTAGCATATGCGTCTATTTCCTTCATCTTTAATACAGTATGTTCTAAAATCTTTTTTTTAGAATGTGTTCTAAAATCTTTATAAATACTTGTATTCGTGATGGTAACTTAAAATAAGACCACATGCATGCACAACACCTTTAAATTCCAACGTACAAAGGACAAAGCTATGCATAACTATAAGCGCGGGGAATTCATTACAGCCGTTTAGAGTCAATCTTATAATTACGTAAAGAACAAGAAGTGAGTTGGAGTTGACATTAGAATTTCAGCCGTGTGCAACTGTTCGTAACTCTATCATACGCGCGACTTTTCCTTTGCTATTTGTACCGTCATAACTTGATCTCTGATAGATGATAGATCTTGTCACTTCTGCTTGCGTGTGCATGCATTGGGCAGACAAGTCTCATTGTAGACCATGTTCAGAGCCATGTTAATTACGTAAAGAACCTGGAGTCCATAATTAATGTATTAGACTTTGAGGTTAGAATTTCAGCCGTGTGCAAGTGTGCAACCACTGTTGCATGCTCTTTGCAACTCCATCACACGTGTGTCTTTTCTCTTTGATGATCTCAACCGTTGTAATTTGGTCTGTAGATGGTAGGAAGTTGTCCGGGCCGATGTTTTTTTCACTTATTAATAACTGTTAAAATTTGGTTCCATGGCATTACTTTTCCAATGGACTTGAATGGAGATAAACTTTATATAAAAAAATTGACAAGATCTACAAGTTTCTAGTTCCAACTTTCTTGATTTTGAGTCGTTTTTATGCCCAGATAATTAACCAAAATTTGGAACAGCAAAAGTTAAAAAGGAAAATTGTGCAACCGGCGAGTCATTTTGACTAATTGTGCAACAATTCAAGAACCAACTGTTATAGTCACTTATACAAAACAGTCTGGAAAGATATATAGCAAATCTTGTAGTGAAATACAAGTTTTTTTATTCACTAAGAAGCCATTTCAATTTGTTCCTAACATTCATAGACGATGCATGCCACATCAATTATTTCCTAAGGAACAAGTTATAAGAAATAAAGCAATGAGCATGATTTGTTTGCAATTTGGAAGGACCTACAATTTCTATTACGAATTAACTAAAAGTATATCGTTTTATGTTACCTATTACTATCATATTTAACTAGTATTGATTAATACATTAGCTGGAAATAGTGTTGTCCGACAAAAAAATATAATTAAAAAATGTTGGCTGCTCAAGAAAAATGGTAAGGATCTGTACTTAAAACTGTTGGTCGATCACTCATAAAATGCTTGTCTGAAAAGACAAAAACTCTCGTAGTGTATATCGAGCAAAGATGCTAGGTGTAATAAGAGTACCAAGCAACAACTCACTTCCGTTTTTAGGTGCAACTGGTCGATCCATATCCATTAATTGTGACTTTGTCAATATATATCGATCAAAAACGCGTTCATGTTAAAATGTCAAGACATTGGTTTTTTGACTTCTTCCTGCTGCCTCCCGCAATCCGTACTTATAAAATCAAAGTACGGAAGGCATCATGCCAAACAGAGGAACAGACGACACGAGTTAATCTTGCAACCAACGTGCCAATGCAGAGAAAATCATATTAGCCAGTATGGAAGGCGCTGTGCTCCTACTCTTGTCTGTGACCGTGCTTCTTGTCGTCCTCTCCAAGCTCAAGGCCCTGCTCGTCGCGAAACCAAAACCTAACCTGCCCCCAGGGCCATGGACGCTGCCGGTGATCGGCAGCCTCCACCACCTCATCACCAGCCCCAGCATCCACCGCGCAATGCGCAGGCTGGCCCAGAAGCACGGGCCGCTCATGACCCTCCGGCTCGGCGAGGTACCGGCGATCGTGGTGTCGTCGCCGGAGGCCGCGCAGGTGGTCATGAAGACGCACGACGTAGTGTTCGCCGACCGGCACGTGAACGCCACATTCAGCGCGCTCACCTTCGATGGCAACGACGTCGCGTTCGCGCCCTACGGCGAGCGGTGGCGCCAGCTACGCAAGATCTGCGTGCTCGAGCTGCTCAGCGCCGCCCGGGTGCTGTCCTTCCGGCATATCCGTGAGGAGGAAGTATCCCGGTTCATGGAAAACCTTGCTGCCTCTGCCAGCACTGGCGCCGGTGGCGCCGTCAACCTGAGCAAGATGATTGGTAGGTTCATCAATGACACCTTTGTGAGGGAGTCAGTCGGCAGCCGGTGCAAGTATCAGGACGAGTACCTCGACGCCCTCGACACGGCCATCCAGCAGACATCAGGGCTGGCAGTCGCTGATCTCTTCCCGTCTTCGAAGCTCATGCAGGTTCTTGGCACGGCACCGCGTAAAGTGCTCGCGTGCCGCAACAGGATCCAGCGCATCCTGGAGCAGGTCATACAGGACGCAACGGAAGCCATGGACGACCGTGGTGACGACGTGATGGCCGGTGCCGGGAGCGACGGCTTCGTCGGTGTCCTGCTAAGGCTCCAGAAGGAACGCAGCACGCCGATCCCGCTCGATGACGACACCATCGTCGCGGTCCTGTTTGTGAGTCAGTCTGACATTCTCCAGCTTATCCTGCCGAGGTTGGGCAAGCTATTAAAATGATTGCTGCGTGGTTCTTTTCTTCTAGGACATGTTTGCTGCGGGTAGCGAGACCTCATCCACCACGCTGAACTGGTGCATGACGGAGCTAGTCCGGAACCCAGAGGCCATGGTCAAAGCGCAGGCTGAGGTGCGGGAGGCCTTCAAGGGGAAGAAAACCATCACCGAAAGCGACCTCGAGGGGCTCAGCTACCTCAAGCTGGTGATCAAGGAGGCCCTCAGACTGCACACACCAGCTCCGCTCCTAATCCCTCGGAAGTGCCGTGAGACGTGCCAGATCATGGGCTACGACGTGCCCAAGGGCACGGTCATGTTCGTGAACATGTGGGCGATTTGCAGGGACCCGGAGTATTGGGATCATCCCGAGGAGTTCATGCCAGAGAGATTCGAGAACAGCAACCTAGACTATAAAGGAACAAACTATGAGTTCCTCCCATTTGGAGCTGGCCGTCGGATTTGCCCTGGAATCAACCTAGGGGTGGGAAATATTGAACTTGCACTGGCGAGCCTTCTGTACCACTTTGATTGGAAGCTGCCTGAAGGAATGGAGCCCGAGGATGTTGATGTATCTGAGGCTGCAGGATTAGTCGCGAGTAAGAAAACAAGCCTGATTGTGCACCCTGTTACTCGCATTCCTCCTGCTAGTGCGTAAACAAGGTGGACATAATATGTTGGATCAACCAGTCTGGCACTAGCCATGACTGATTATATTATATTGTGTGCTTAGATTGGAAATAAGAGACAGGCTTGGACTGTGTACATATATATATGAATATATCCAGCCATATGGCTCCTCTTGTTAATTAATTTCATCTTATGCAATTAATTTCTTTCATGTATGTGCCTGGGCTATAATAAAAATGATGGAATCACACAATTTAATGTGCCTACATATTTGAAATACATGTGATACAAAACCATACGTGTGGAAATGGCATATGTTTTATCAAGCACTTAGGAAATGACATGATGCTTTTGTCCTTGTCAAACAAACATCAGAGTTCTCACAACACCAAAAAAATAACAGAAGGAACCCATGCCTAATGCTAGCTCTTGCTGTCATTGATTGCGACAAGATAGATCAAAATTCAAAGTAACTCTTATCCTCCATATGTTATCATCATTGAATGGTTGCTTTCATACTAAATCAACAGATCGATACATAGATCTGCACGACAGTGACACCTTGGACATGGACTATATATATGGCGATTGAGAATGGATTGTAACCAACCATTTCACCTAGGATCTTGTAATGCTAGTGCATATTCAAGACCAAATGCGATCAAAGAAAAAGAAAAGGACAACTATTCTCTACTGTTCTGCTTTTAAACTAGAGTGGGATCTTCTATGAGCTTTTCATCAGAAAAGTGTTTTCTATAATGCTATTCAAATAATACCAAGGACCGCCCATCCTACTCTGCGTATGATATAATTCATGTCAAACATATCACAAAAATCATGGCCAACAATAGTTGCTAACAAAATAAAGACGTAAACATTCGGGTAGTCATCTTTACGTGATTTTCAATAAGCATCGCGCCTTTTGATTACCGATAGAAATAACAAGATTGTGGAAGAGAAGAAGAAGCGTCATGGGTCACAATATTTAACTTACAGACAAATATTGATCTTCTCTATGTTGATTTGAGCAAGAGTAACAAAGCTGTTCAAGATCTTGACAACTTTGTGAACCCATTCATTGACATCCATGCATCTAATTTCGACTATTCTGAGGTTCTGAAGTGGAAGTAACTGCTCTGCTGGGTTTCTTTTGATTTCCATGGCATCAAGAGAATTCTGGCAAAGAAAAACATATAACAAATTGAATCAATTAACCATGTATAAAGGCATCGCCTTCGGCTAGCAATTTAGAATGCGTGTACCTCACAAAGTTGAATAGTGAGCCTCTCTAGGACAGGTGCATGTTGAATAAAGAAAGCTATTGGACGAAGGCCATCAGCCAAACACCATTCGTTGACTAGCAAATTCTTTAACTTGCTGAATGTAGGGAACAATGTCAAGTATCTCTTGAAAATACCCTGAATAAAATATGATGGCCCTAGCTCTCTCTCACAACTCACACAGGAGCTCACGATGAGGAAAGAGGCTAACTGATGAACACAGAAACACTCACGCACTCTCTGATGGATTGAAAACACACACACATACACGAGCAGAGACACACACGATAATTTTTCACGGCACAGGCTTCTCGGTGCCGCACACCAGCACCTGCACTATTTTTCTCTTCACCACAGCCCTCTGAACACGGTGATTACAGAGACTTAAATAAACACTCATGCACGCACAGCTTAAGCCACGTCTGGCCGCACGACCCAGCCAGAAACTCCCATGGCTTATCACTAACTCCACTCACCTACATGCAAGGCCACTACCTGCATGTTAGGCACCACTAACCAACACATGCTAACAGAACTCCCAAGTCCCAACGGCAAGCACTGATCCAGTCCATGCATGCACATCCATGCAGATAGGACCCCTTGCCGCTCCTAAGCGTGCGCATGACTTCGTCGACCAAGCACCTGGCCGTCATGACACCACACACATGTACTCGTGTCATGCTGCAGCTCCTGGCCACTACACCATGCAGCACGATGTGCACACACAACTACCAGAGACTCAACTAACAAACTAACTAGACACGACTCACACACACCACTACACAAATAAACATCAAGATTAACTCTAACAAAATATAGTTAACTTCTAACTTTTGCAAGACTGATGATTGATGTAGACAAAAAAAACAACTATGAGCAAGTAAATGGTAAGAAAGAGCAAAAAAGATGAAAAAATAATTGAAAAGTTCTATTTAAAATGAATGTGTATATATAGATGCTAATTTTGTTTTTAAATGCAAGGAATATTACTCTCCTCTCACTCCTAGTTTCCAACAGAGAGGTGCATGAAAAGCATTCTAGTTGAGGACGAAATGCAAACATACCGGTTTATATTCAGCTAACAATTCCAAATTGGATGCATTGGACAAACTCCTGAAGACCACTCCAGTTTCACCATCACTAGCCGGAAAACATCTCCTGCAGTTACAATCCTCAAAGTGATGACACCGGCAACAATCCTCACACCCAATGGCAAGTTTGATGATTGATGTTGCTAGAAATGGCATGGCATCGAGCCAAGGAGTCCTGCCGTTGACAACTTCCAGCCTCAACGAAACAAGACTCGGTACAGAAATCCTAGTGCGGAAGAACCAACAGAAGTCAGCCTTAGCGATGATCAAACGTTTCAGGGACTGCGACGACAACTTCTTGGTGCAAAAATAGGCTGAGCTGATGGTTAGTTCCTCCAGCGCTGGACAACTCGAGAACTCCAGACAGTCTTCCACCAGCGTGACACCCTCAAGCTCTAAGATCCACAAGTGCGTGGAGACGAGGGGAGCACGAAATAGCACGGGAGGCTGGGATACGGACACGGAGCACCCGCACATTGCACATGAAAGCGTATCGCGTCCACATCTCCACGAATCTGAATGGCTGCTCATCGGCATCGTGCTCTAGATTCTTACATGGATAGGACGTGAGCTCCATCTCGTGCAGGGGCGAGCGGTCGCGGAAGAGCAGCAGGTTGTTGACGAAGTCGATGAACTTCTCGTCGCACTTCCAGCGGTCGGCGGCGTTGATCAAGCGCAGGACGTGCGTCGACTTCCACAGTCCGCGCCAGCGGCGGGCCAGCGCACACGTCCGCACGGCCTCGTCCGCCGGAAGGCAGGAGAGCACGTCGTGGAGCAGCGCGTCCGGGAGCGTGCTGATGTGGTCCTCGCCGGTTTATCCGCTGTCCGCGGCGATCTCCTTGGGTTCGCCGTTCTTGCGCTGCGGAGGCATTCGGTCGAACAGGTGCCGGGCTCTCCCGTGCTGCGGCCTGCGGGCGGGGAGATAGATGAACCGAGAGAAACTTGGGGAAGAGGAGAGAGACGAATGGAGGTTCTCGACACCTCACCTCACAACACCGCGTTGGGAGCTTCACTAGTTTCGTTGGCCGCCTCGCCGGCCGGCGCCGCCGCCGCCGCCGAGAACAGAAATCAAGAAGAGCACAAGGTCGTCTGATCACACACACGTTCGCGTAATCGCATCCAAGGAAGCGTTAAATGCTTAGTTAATTGGGCTAGTGGGTTTGCACACAAGGAAACGTTAAATGGGCCACAATGAATTAAACTTAGGCCCACGGTGAAAAACAATCTTGTTTGCGGATCGTCCAAAGCGCCAACATGCTGTGTCCGAATCCAATCCTGAAGTACCACGCATTTGCTGATGGCTCAGCAGATTTTGCCAACTCCACGCCAAGCTGCACACTTCGTTTAGGTCTTATTTGGATCCAACTCAACTAGATTTTAGCTAGTTAATTTAGTCAACAAAAGTTTAGTCAACTAAAATTCAGTTGGGAATGTTTGGATCCATTATTAGCTAATTAAATTAATATTTATTGACCATACTGCCCTTGGATCTATAAGAAGCGGAAAACAAGATGGATATTTTGCTCTTTAAACATGTTCGGCCTCTATAATTATGAGATTTAATTAGAACTTATGAGTTTGCTAATGGGCCAATCCCAAATTCCAGCATTAGGTGTATGGATCTCTTGTCTAAATGCTTATTGTCGTATGGGTATCCGGAAATCTGGAATATCAAAATCTCCTTATATACAAACAACCGATGTACTCCATCCGTCCTTAAAACAAGTCATTCTCGAAATTCTATGACACATTTAAAATGAGGTAAATTGACCTTTCTTACCCTATTTATGATTAAATAAGATTAGCACTAATTGATTGTTGCATGCCCGTGCACACAAAATGAGGTAAAATAACTGGTTTGATAAATTTTCAATCTTAGAATGTATCTTTCTTCGGACGACGGGAGTAGATGAAAAGATCTCTTTTGATTATTTCATTCGCTATAATCTACTAATTCTCCCTCTGTCTCCAAAGCAAGTCAGTTTAGAAATTTTAAAATAGTTTAACAAGAAGTGAAATGGTCTTAATTGTCTTTATTTGTTAGTCTTATTTGTTATTAACTAACTGCTACGTGGGACATGACTTACTAAATGAGGTAAAATAACTTATTTTTTGATACAAAATTGAATTTTAAAATGACTCGGTTAATTGATTGCTGCATGCTCATGCACATACAAAATGAGGTAAAATAACTTGACTGATAATTTTTGAATCTTAAAATGAATCATTCTTGGGGTGATGAGAGTAGATAAAAAAGTTATATTTTTTATTCTTCCTTCGATTTAATTAACCAATACTCCATATATCTCAAAAACAAGTCGGTTTAGAATTTTAAAATAGATTAATTAATCATATTTGACATTAATTGCTGCATGGACATTATTCCCTCCACATTGGTTGGTATTAGATGACGTTTTAGACAAGATTTTAGTCAAACATTGGGAATATCTACCATGAATAACTTTTATGTCATTGAGTTATGAAATGTGAACCATATGAATAGATTTGTCTTAAAAAATATTTTTATAAAAGTATACATATATTATCTTTTAATAAATATTTTTGTAAAAATAAGAAGTCAAAGTTAGTGCACATCCATGCGGCAACTTACGAAGTTGGAATTATATTGGGGAATATGCAATAAATCTATCACTCTTCGCTTTCGTTTGGAAGAAGGTCGTCGATCATCAAGCACTGTTTTTTTTTCTTTTTGGAAATTAGATGATCATGCACTGTCAGATGTCAATTATCGAGAAACAAACGCAACTAACTTACGTATAGCAGTCGACTGATTGGATGCTTCGATTGGATGTATGGGGTAGTTTGAGAGAACCGAGCCAGTTGTAGTTTTCAATCGCAATGTCATTAGATGGTGCTAAGAATAATGCAAAATTGGCCTAGAGAGGTTTGTTTTCTTTTTTTTTTTGAGGCAATTGGCCTAGAGAGTTGACATCCTTTTGGTTCCAAGCAAGTTGAGACGACCCAGCAGAAGTTGACAATTTCTGTACCAACTACCAACCTCCCAAGTATGACTTCAATGCCTATATGTATCCATACATCACTGCGGGATACAGGACGTTTGCCGAGTGTCCCAAACACTCGGCGAAAGCCCAAAAACACTCGGCAAATTTTTTGCGGCAAACAGCACTCGGCATATCAGGTGTCGGCAAAAAGACCATTTGCCGAGTGTTTTTCGTCGAACACTCGGTAAATCTTTACCGAGTGCCAACACAACACTCGGCAAACATATTTTGAGAAAATATAAAAAAAAGCCGGTCGACACTCGGCAAACTAATTCCGTGAAATTAAAAAAAAAAAGCGCCGCCGACCGGGGCCGGGGCCACCCGCGACCGCCCGCCCGGCAGCGTCGCGCCTCCGCCCCGGCCGCCGCGCTCGCGCAGCCCCGCTCGCCCCTGCGCTCGCATCGGTCGGCCGCGCCGCACGGCTCCGGCGGCCGCCCAGCCGCCCAACGCCCCGCCGCCGGCTGCCCGGCCGCGCACGCTCCGCCGCAGCCACCGCCGCGCGAGGCATTGAACAATCTCAAATACAAAACTTTTCAACTACAAAGTTTTAGGTTTCATCGAGGTGTATGACTTTGGTATAAAGTGTTTTTTCATATGAGATCATATAAAAAGTTTGTATTCAAAACATACATCCACTAACTCTATCACATACAATCACCCATACACTTCTTGTGAGATGTTTAGATTTGATAAACATCGTTATGACAAAATATACGAAATGTTCTCAACTTTTTATCACAGCCTCTATAAGTGATACAATCACTCCATGAAAAATTCCATAATTTTTAGACTTAATTTGCTTGTTTTAGAATTTAAATGACATTTGGACTCACATTTTTGCCGAGTGTCAAAGAAAATATACTCGGAAAACAAGCTCTTTGTCGAGTGTCAACTATAATACACTCGGCAAATAGCTTCTTTGCCGAGTGTATTTTTTGACACTCGGCAAACAACATACATACAAATTTTCTACCCGTTTTAATTTTATTCTTTGAATCACCTACGGTTTAAAAACGAAAATAACATAATTCTTTGCCGAGTGTCAACTATAATACACTCGGCAAAGAGCTTCTTTGCCGAGTGTATGTTTTTGACACTCGGCAAACAACAGGATCCCATCTCCCGTTGCTCTTTGGTTCTAGCCGTGCGGACGAGGATCCATCCAGCTGCTCGCGAGAGCTGCTCCGGAGGTGAGCGTGCCGCAAGTCTGCAAATGGTTTTTATGAGTGAAGTAATTAATCTGATTACTTAATGTCCTCTTTAACAAACTGAACTGAGGCGTCGTGCATACAAATTTTCTATTCCTTATATTTTATTATTTGAATCACCCGCGGTTCAAAAACAAAAAAACTTGATTCTTTACCGAGTGTCAATTGTAATACACTCGGCAAAGAGCTTATTTGCCGAGTGTATTTTTTTTGACACTCGGCAAACAATATCTTTGCCGAGTGTATTATGTTGACACTCGGCAAACAAGCTATTTGCCGAGTGTTTTTGTTTTGCCGAGTGTCGAAAAAAAACACTCGACAAAGAAACTCTTTGCCGAGTGTCCGTAAAAATACACTCGGCAAAGAGTTAGACACTCGGCATATACGGGGTTTCCCGTAGTGCATATCCATTGATAACTCTCTTTGCTTGTCTCTATCACATGCATTCTTGTTTGTCCATTGATGGCGACGAACCCGCTCTTCACCGTGACGTTCGACCTCGCCGGCAGCGACGACTACGGCGCCTTCCTCGCCGGCATCCGCGACAGGCTCGCCAACCCGAGCCACGTCTCCCACGACCGCCCCGTCCTCCCACCGGTCGAGCCCGGCGTCCCGCCGCGCCGGTGGTTCCACGTCCGCCTCACGACGCCGGCGAGCAGGCTCACGCTCACCACCCGCGCCGACAACCTCTACCTGGCCGGCTTCCAGAGCTCCGACGGCACGTGGTGGGAGCTCAGCCGCCGCCTCGGCGGGCGGTTCCGGCGGCGCGACGACCTCATCCCGGGATCCACGCCTCTGGGCTTTGCCGGCACGTACCGCGACCTCGTCGGCGGCGCGCGCGAGGTGGCGAACGTGGACCTCGGCCGGCGGCAGATGTCGGACGCCGTCGACGCCCTCGCCGCGCGCACCCAGATGATGACCCACGCCGCCGCCGCGGAAAAGCGTGTGGCCAAGGGCGCGCTCGCCGTGCTCCACCTGATGGTGCACGAGGCCACGAAGTTCCTTGATGTCGCCACCGTCGTGTCCGGCCTGATGCGCCCCGACGCAGCGGCCAGCAGCGGCCGGATCGGCAGTAGGGACCTCCGGTGGAGGTTCTGGTCCTGGTTACTACTCTGCAACGACTTTACGATGTACTATAGAAATAACGTTGATAAGGCGCCCTACGAGGACAAGCAGCTGGTGGAGAGGGCGGCCGCGAGGGTGGGGATACTGCTTTTCGTGCAGGTGAGTGGCGGGATCAATGCGAAGAAGGCGCTGCGCCTGTTCCGTGGGGATTTCTGCGGGACCGGAAGTGACGGGGCGGGGCCGGACGTCACCTTCCTCGTCGCCGGCGAGGCCGTTCCGGCGCACAGGTACGTGCGGTGGGAAATGGATCGTGGCATTTATCCTCCTTCACAATTCAGCTAGTAAATTTTAACTTAAAAACTAGTAATATTATGGTACGATACTAATTGAGCACGATTTTTTTAATATAAGTTTAAGGGTTATTTACCACCCTACAGGTACGCGCTGGCCGGGAAGTCCGCCGTGTTTCTGCGCCAGTTCGTCGGCCACGGGG
>OAMR01000072.1:88800-122325 GCA_900205405.1 Echinochloa crus-galli
AGATGGAAGTTGAAGACACCTCATTTAGCTATAACCAAGTGTGACTTTTGGTTGAAGGAAGTTTCATTTCTTGGTCATGTTATCACCGATGGAGGAATAGCAGTGGATCCAAGTAAAGTTCAGGATGTGTTGAACTGGAACCCTCCAAAGAATGTGACTGAGATTAGGAGTTTTCTCGGATTGGCAGGTTATTACCGCAGGTTTATTGAAGGCTTCTCGAAGATTGTGAAACCGCTTACAACCTTACTAGAAAAAGGAAAAGAATTCAAATGGGATGATAAATGCCAAGCTAGTTTTGAAGAATTGAAGAAAAGGTTGACTACAGCCCCTGTATTGATAATGCCCGACATTCACAGAGGATTTGACGTATATTGCGATGCTTCACGACAAGGTCTTGGGTGTGTTTTAAAGCAAGAAGGAAAAATAGTGGCTTATGCTTCCAGACAACTGAGGAAACATGAACAAAATTATCCCACACATGATCTAGAGTTGGCTGCCGTTGTATACGCGCTGAAAATTTGGAGACATTACATGATTGGTAACAAGTGTCAGATCTTTACCGACCATAAGAGTTTGAAGTATATCTTCACTCAAAAGGATATCAATTTTAGACAACGTAGATGGCTAGAATTAATCAAGGATTATGATTTGGATATTCAATATCACCCCGGTAAGGCTAATGTTGTGGCAGATGCTTTGAGTCGGAAGAGTCAGGCAAACATGCTTATAGCTCAGTTGAAACCGCAAGAGTTATGTTGGGAAATGGCACGGCTCAACTTAGGAATCGTAGCCCAGAGTGAATCTATGACCTTGGAGGTCGAATCAACACTTGAACAGGAGATCAGAAAAGGGCAGTTGACAGATGAAAAGATCAAAGAATACGAAAAGTTGATTGATTCAGGAAAAGTTCCAGATTTTAAGAGAGATGATCAAGGAACAATTTGGTTTAGAAACAGGATATGTGTGCCAGAAGACGATCGCCTTCGTGAGGATATACTAAAAGAAGCTCATGATTCGGCATACACTATTCACCCTGGTAGTACCAAGATGTACCAAGATTTAAAACAAAAATACTGGTGGTACGGAATGAAAAGAGATGTCGCAGCTCATGTCGCCTTGTGTGACATATCCCAAAGGGTAAAAGCAGAACATCAAAGACCAGCCGGTTTGCTGCAACCACTGAAAGTACATGAGTGGAAATGGGAAGAAATTGGTATGGATTTCATTGTAGGTTTACCTCGTACACGCGATGGTTATGATTCCATATGGGTTATCGTGGACAGGTTAACCAAAGTTGCTCATTTTATACCAGTTAAAACCACTTACTCAGGAGCCAGGCTAGCAGAATTGTATATGTCGCAGATAATATGTTTGCATGGAGTTACTAAGAAGATAGTGTCAGATTGAGGCACTCAGTTTACATCACGTTTTTGGAAGAAGCTACATGAGTCAATGGATACGAAATTGAATTTCAGTTCGGCATATCATCCACAGACTGATGGTCAAACTGAAAGGACAAATCAAATTTTGGAGGATATGTTAAGGGCTTGTGCTTTAAAGCATGGAGGTTGCTGGGATAAAAGTTTACCATATGCAGAGTTTGCTTACAACAACAGTTATCAATCTAGTCTCAAAATGGCACCGTTTGAAGCCTTGTACGGAAGAAAAAGGAGAATACCCTTGTACTGGAATCAAACTAGTGAAAGTCAACTCTTCGGACCAGAAATTATAAAGGAAGCTGAAAGACAAGTCGAGATAATTCGGGAGAATCTTAAAACCGCACAGTCACGCCAAAAGAGTTACGCTGATCCTAAGAGAAGAGAAGAGGTATTCAAGGAAGGAGATTATGCTTATCTCAGGGCATCACCTATCAGAGGATTAAGAAGATTTAATGTCAGAGGGAAGCTATCACCTCGATTTATTGGACCTTTTAAAATATTGGAAAGAAAAGGAGAAGTGGCATACAGGTTGGAATTACCGGCTCGATTATCGGGAGTTCATGATGTGTTCCATATATCATAGCTGAAGAAGTGTTCAAATGAGATTAGATTGGAGCACTTACCATTGGAGGATTTAGAAGTGAAGGATGACTTGACTTATAAGGAGTATCCTATCAAAATCCTAGACAAGTCACAAAGGGTCACACGGAGCAAGGTGATAAAAATGTGCAAAGTTCAGTGGAGTAATCACTCAGAAAATGAGGCTACTTGGGAAAGAGAAGAAGAACTGATAAAGGAATTTCCCCAGCTGTTCACCGAATCTTCCTGAATCTCGGGACGAGATTCTCTTTAAGGGGGTAGGATTTGTAACACCCTAAAATTCCATCACAAATAAATCATAGCAACTTGGTAGAATTTAATTTTCTAAGGACCTAATTAAAATTTTAAATTAATTTGAGCCTAAAAATATTTAAACGTTATTTAAATAACTTTGGAGCAATAAGTGCTTGCGCATCATATTTGAATTGCATGTCTTTTGTTTGATTTGTGTGAGAATTTCAAAACAATGAAAAAGTCCAGAAACGCTCCCTAAACTCTCTCTCATTCTCTCTTTCACCCATCGGCCCAGCCCGTCTCTCTCTCTCTCTTTTATCTCCCGCAGCCCACCTCCTTTCCCTTTCTTTTTGGCCCAGCAGCAGCGCGCGGCCCGGTTCCCCCCCCCCTCTCTTTTCCCTTCGCCGCGCGGCCCACTCCCACTTCCGGCCCAGCTGCAGCCCAATCTCCCTCTCCTCCCCCCTCCCCGTCCTATTTAAACACCGGCCGAGCCCCTGTGCGCCGTTTCCGCGCGCACTGCCCAAAACCCGAGCCGAAGCTCCAATCCACGCCGCCGCCGTCACCGGAGCGCCGACACAGAGCCGCACCGCCCCGCCCGACCGCACCAATCGCTTCCCGTGGAGGTAACGAAGCTCTTCGTCCCCTTCTCGCTCTCTGTTTTGCATGCTAGCACCGCCGACCGCCCTCACCGGAGCTCCGCCGCCGCCGTTCGTCGACGAGCGTCGCCGCCGTAGCAAATTGGACAACGAGGACCCCCTGAACACGCTCGCCAACTCCCCAGCAACACACCGAGCCCCTTCTCGCCCTCTCTCTCTCACGCTCTAGCCCCTCCACTCATCTCGCCGGAGTAGCGCCGCCGTTGTTCGCCGTCGATCGCCGGCTTCGCCGCGCAATCATCGACGAGATCACCCCCATCGTGTTTGCCATCTCACCACGGTCCTCTAGCACCAAACCGCGCTCAAAACCGAGCCCGATAGCTCGAGTTCGAGCTTCGCCCACGAAATCCCGGCACGGCACCGCCGCACGCCGGCGTTCCGCCGCCGCCCGAACTGCCCCTTCTCTGTCACCCGTCCGATTCGCATCCAACGGCCCACGTTCATCGCGACCCAAGTCAATCCGGCCGAGTAACGGTCAGCGCCGGCACTTTTGCTAAAGAGCCCCTGCCTTTCTCCATAATCAACCCGCCGTCCCGTCTAGTTCAAAAATAATTAGATTTAGGTCCTGATTTTTACAGAAAGCACCCTAAGCTTCACTGTTTTATATCCCGAAGCCCAGCCCCTGTCTTTTATGCGTTAGCCCTCGGGTTTAATGCGTATTTGCGTTTTAGTCCCTAGTTTTCGCAGTTTAGCCCCTGTAGACTTAGTTTCTTTGCCAGCAAGTCCCTAAAACTTGTTTTGGCCATATCTTTTCCGTCTTAGCTACGTTTTTAGCGTTCGTCTTTTCGAGCTTGTTAGTTTTAGACGCTTGTTTTAGTCTGTTAGAGATGTCTGATGTACTGTTTTCTTATTGTTTTATTGTTTTAATCGTAGATCTCGTGCCAGTTGCAACTGAGCCGCCCGTCGACACGGATCAAGAACAACTTTTCGAAGAAGAAGAGGATTTCTTTGTAGAACAAGGCAAGTGCCCTCCCCGAATACTCTTTTTGTCCTATATAACTGCATGTCAAACTAAAATTTACTTTTATTGCATTCAATTGACGGGAACACCTTTTTAAGGATTTATCTAGTCTTTGTACCCATGGTCCCTTGTATCAACCCCTGTTTTAAATAATATTTTGGGTTAGTTCGTGCTTAGTGTTGCAATACCTTGGGAATGGTTAAATTTGAATCTTTGTAAAATTATTGATCATGACAACTTTGATAATAATCGCTGGTTAATACAAGAGAACAATTATTTAATCGGAACATGGAGAACCACCCAAGAAAACAGTGCAACCATGGTGTCAAAATGGGCTCTGACCTTAGCCGATTAATTAGGGGTGTGATCGTACTGATAGCCTTATCCGAAAGGAGCAGAGGGGGTCTGGAGTTGCAGGGGTACAGCCCGGTCCTCTTGGGGTAGCAGCCTTTGCTAAGGTGCTGACCATTAGGGAGGTTTGTGGACCGCCCTAGTCTGAAACTTTGCGGGTCGTTGGTCTTTTGCACACCTTTGTAAAGGCTTCGTAGTGGATCCCTAGCCACTCACCTCGGAAGTGTTTAAGGGCCTTGCAAACCCGGGCAACATGGGGAACACGAGCTATGGTGAAAGTGTACAACCTCTGCAGAGTGTAAAACTGATATATCAGCCGTGCTCACGGTCAAGAGCGGCTTGGGGGCGGGCGGGGCGGCAGAGGCAGAGTACCTTTACAATACTGTGTTTTGATATTACACTCTTTTGTCTATCATGTGTGTGTAAACATGATCCTGGCGCACATATGAGACGCACTTGGTTTTCCCTCGAAAATCGGGTGTGACGGCGACTGTGGTAGGTCTTTGAATAGTTTGCACAGAAAACTGATTTGAAACTGATTTGCATAAGATATGTTGCCATTACGAATACTCAAATGCAACACTACCCTTACCATAAACTTAGGCTTATTTTTTTGACCCTGTTTCGCTAACATATAAAGAATTCGTACAGCAACCGTATTCCTAAATCGAGGAGTGATAACCACCATGCCCCAACCGTTCTTATGCAGGTCGAACGAAGGCCGACATAAGTTGGCGCGAACTGCAATCTCAACTCAACATTGTTCGAGAATCGAGACACGAGAAGATGATCGCGCGGAAGCAACAGCCGCGGCTGGCGGCCGCCGAAGCCAACGCCACGAAAAGCTATACGGCGGGAGCGAGGAGACCAACGACGCTGACCGGCCCGGCTCGTACGTCCTCGTCAGCGGCAGCACGCGACGGGCAAAGTTGGTGCTTATTGGATTTAATCAGATGCAATTGTCCCACACCACGAAATGATTTCCATGACACAAGTCAGGGTATGCCAAACCAAACGGTGGCGCATGAATTGGCATAACAAAAGCTATGGTCAGGTCAACAAGTGCACCAAATAAAGGCTACCAAGCAGGAACAGCGCATAACAAGATTTGGTACCAAGGCAAATATCAGCATCAAATTAGATGCAGCCAGCGAGATGAGTTAAGAGTGGGAACGCTGGGATCCAGACACCTGAGACAGTATAAGAGAGAAAATGCAAATGCATTCTGAAAGGTGATCTGCAGCCAGCTAGAAGATGAAAGTAATGCTGCAAATTGAACTTCCAGAAAATGCAGTCAAGAACCCAGCTCCTGTAAACTCACTGCCAGCGGATATGCGTGTGGCTCCGCCAATCCATCAAAGTCTCAAGTGTTTGTACCAATCCTCTGAATCGAAATCTGTACAAACATCATAATAAAAGTGTCAGTAAGTTTTCAGGGTCCCAACTGGCAGAAATGGATATTTTCAATTGGTTGGCAATGTACGTTCAACATTGGTCTACAGAGCTTATCTTCACAAAAGTGGTGATCAAGGTGTACAAAACGTGGACATTGCAAGTGCTCACAACAAGATTACAAATGCAAAACCAACTGTAAGACCAAACATGCAGACGCGTGTGGAGCGCGGCGGAGAGATGCCTCAGTTGGGATTCCACCCATTGGCGCGACCCCAAAGATTTTTAGTATAAAGATACGTAACTCTCCTGCGTGTGTTCCAGAAATGTAGAAAGGGGAAATTTTAATAGAAATAGTTGAGAATGGACAAAATCAACTTCACAGGCACAATGACAATGATTAAGTGACCATCTATCACATGCAAAATTGGATGTATGGGGTAGCTAGTTTGAGAGAGAACCGAGCCAGTTGTAGTTTTCAATCGCCATGTCATTAGATGGTGCTAAGAATAATGCAAAATTGGCCAAGAGAGGGGTTTTTTTCTAGGCAATTGGCCTAGAGAGTTGACATCTTTTGGTTCCAAGCAAGTTGAGACGACCCGGCAGAAGTTGACAATTTTTGTATCAACCTCCCAAGTATGACTTCAATGCCTATATGTATCCATGCATATCCATTGTTTACTCTCTTTGCTTGTCTCTATCACATGCATTCTTGTTGATCCGTAGATGGCGACGAACCCTCTCTTCACCGTGACGTTCGACCTCGCCGGCAGCGACGACTACGGCGCCTTCCTCGCTGGCATCCGCGACAGGCTCGCCAACCCGAGGCACGTCTCCCACGACCGCCCCGTCCTCCCTCCAACCGAGCCTGGCGTCCCGCCGCGCCGGTGGTTCCACGTCCGCCTCACGACGCCGGCGAGCACGATCACGCTCGCCACCCGCGCCGACAACCTCTACCTGGCCGGCTTCCAGAGCTCCGACGGCACGTGGTGGGAGCTCAGCCGCCGCCGCCTCTGCGGCCTGTTCCGGCGGCGCTGCGACCTCATCCCGGGCTCCACGCCCCTGGGCTTCGCCGGCACGTACCGCGACCTCGTCGGCGGCGCGCGCGAGGTGGCGAACGTGGACCTCGGCCGGCGGCAGATGTCGGACGCCGTCGACGCCCTCGCCGCGCGCACCCAGATGATGACCCACGCCGCCGCCGCGGAAAAGCGTGTGGCCAAGGGCGCGCTCGCCGTGCTCCACCTGATGGTGCACGAGGCCACGAAGTTCCTTGATGTCGCCACCGTCGTGTCCGGCCTGATGCGCCCCGACGCAGCGGCCAGCAGCGGCCGGATCGGCAGTAGGGACCTCCGGTGGAGGTTCTGGTCCTGGTTACTACTCTGCAACGACTTTACGATGTACTATAGAAATAACGTTGATAAGGCGCCCTACGAGGACAAGCAGCTGGTGGAGAGGGCGGCCGCGAGGGTGGGGATACTGCTTTTCGTGCAGGTGAGTGGCGGGATCAATGCGAAGAAGGCGCTGCGCCTGTTCCGTGGGGATTTCTGCGGGACCGGAAGTGACGGGGCGGGGCCGGACGTCACCTTCCTCGTCGCCGGCGAGGCCGTTCCGGCGCACAGGTACGTACGGTGGGAAATGGATCGTGGCATTTATCCTCCTTCACAATTCAGCTAGTAAATTTTAACTTAAAAACTAGTAATATTATGGTACGATACTAATTGAGCACGATTTTTTTAATATAAGTTTAAGGGTTATTTACCACCCTACAGGTACGCGCTGGCCGGGAAGTCCGCCGTGTTTCTGCGCCAGTTCGTCGGCCACGGGGGAGGGAAGCACGTCGAGGTGAAGGACATGGACGCGGCGTCGTTCAAGGCGCTGATTCACTTCATCTACACCGGCGCGGTTGCCGAGTTTGGTCGTCAGCCACGGCGGCGGGAGGAGGCCACGGCAGCGGCAGGAGTGGCGCACCAGCTGCTTGCAGCGGCTCATAAGTATGAGCTGGAGAGGCTGGAGGTGATGTGCGTACGCGAGCTGGAATCTGGTGCCATCTACGTCGACATGGCGGCGAGAACGCTTGCTTTAGCCGAGGAGCACAAGTACACGCGGCTTAAGGCCAAGTGTATCGAGTTCATTGTTGGGACTCCAGAGACTCTTCGTGCCGTGGTAGCTACAGAGGGGTATAAACACCTGGAAGCAAGCTGCCCTTCTCTGCTGAGTGAACTCCTCAAGTCCATGCCCGGGAGAAGTAAATCTAGCTAACTAGGGAAAGATCTATATGCTCAAGATTGGATAGTCAACTGTGGCACTTATATCTGCCCCCCATAATATCATTACTACAGAAATACTCCCTCCGTTCCAAATTATTGGTCGTTTTGGCAAATCTAGATTCATAGTTAATAGTATGTATCTAGACATAAGTATATATGTAGATACATACTACTAACTATGAATCTATATTTGCATGGCGGCGAGAACGCTTGCTTTAGCCGAGGAGCACAAGTACACGCGGCTTAAGGCCAAGTGTATCGAGTTCATTGTTGGGACTCCAGAGACTCTTCGTGCCGTGGTAGCTACAGAGGGGTATAAACACCTGGAAGCAAGCTGCCCTTCTCTGCTGAGTGAACTCCTCAAGTCCATGCCCGGGAGAAGTAAATCTAGCTAACTAGGGAAAGATCTATATGCTCAAGATTGGATAGTCAACTGTGGCACTTATATCTGCCCCCCATAATATCATTACTACAGAAATACTCCCTCCGTTCCAAATTATTGGTCGTTTTGGCAAATCTAGATTCATAGTTAATAGTATGTATCTAGACATAAGTATATATGTAGATACATACTACTAACTATGAATCTATATTTGCATGGCGGCGAGAACGCTTGCTTTAGCCGAGGAGCACAAGTACACGCGGCTTAAGGCCAAGTGTATCGAGTTCATTGTTGGGACTCCAGAGACTCTTCGTGCCGTGGTAGCTACAGAGGGGTATAAACACCTGGAAGCAAGCTGCCCTTCTCTGCTGAGTGAACTCCTCAAGTCCATGCCCGGGAGAAGTAAATCTAGCTAACTAGGGAAAGATCTATATGCTCAAGATTGGATAGTCAACTGTGGCACTTATATCTGCCCCCCATAATATCATTACTACAGAAATACTCCCTCCGTTCCAAATTATTGGTCGTTTTGGCAAATCTAGATTCATAGTTAATAGTATGTATCTAGACATAAGTATATATGTAGATACATACTACTAACTATGAATCTATATTTGCATGGCGGCGAGAACGCTTGCTTTAGCCGAGGAGCACAAGTACACGCGGCTTAAGGCCAAGTGTATCGAGTTCATTGTTGGGACTCCAGAGACTCTTCGTGCCGTGGTAGCTACAGAGGGGTATAAACACCTGGAAGCAAGCTGCCCTTCTCTGCTGAGTGAACTCCTCAAGTCCATGCCCGGGAGAAGTAAATCTAGCTAACTAGGGAAAGATCTATATGCTCAAGATTGGATAGTCAACTGTGGCACTTATATCTGCCCCCCATAATATCATTACTACAGAAATACTCCCTCCGTTCCAAATTATTGGTCGTTTTGGCAAATCTAGATTCATAGTTAATAGTATGTATCTAGACATAAGTATATATGTAGATACATACTACTAACTATGAATCTATATTTGCATGGCGGCGAGAACGCTTGCTTTAGCCGAGGAGCACAAGTACACGCGGCTTAAGGCCAAGTGTATCGAGTTCATTGTTGGGACTCCAGAGACTCTTCGTGCCGTGGTAGCTACAGAGGGGTATAAACACCTGGAAGCAAGCTGCCCTTCTCTGCTGAGTGAACTCCTCAAGTCCATGCCCGGGAGAAGTAAATCTAGCTAACTAGGGAAAGATCTATATGCTCAAGATTGGATAGTCAACTGTGGCACTTATATCTGCCCCCCATAATATCATTACTACAGAAATACTCCCTCCGTTCCAAATTATTGGTCGTTTTGGCAAATCTAGATTCATAGTTAATAGTATGTATCTAGACATAAGTATATATGTAGATACATACTACTAACTATGAATCTATATTTGCATGGCGGCGAGAACGCTTGCTTTAGCCGAGGAGCACAAGTACACGCGGCTTAAGGCCAAGTGTATCGAGTTCATTGTTGGGACTCCAGAGACTCTTCGTGCCGTGGTAGCTACAGAGGGGTATAAACACCTGGAAGCAAGCTGCCCTTCTCTGCTGAGTGAACTCCTCAAGTCCATGCCCGGGAGAAGTAAATCTAGCTAACTAGGGAAAGATCTATATGCTCAAGATTGGATAGTCAACTGTGGCACTTATATCTGCCCCCCATAATATCATTACTACAGAAATACTCCCTCCGTTCCAAATTATTGGTCGTTTTGGCAAATCTAGATTCATAGTTAATAGTATGTATCTAGACATAAGTATATATGTAGATACATACTACTAACTATGAATCTATATTTGCATGGCGGCGAGAACGCTTGCTTTAGCCGAGGAGCACAAGTACACGCGGCTTAAGGCCAAGTGTATCGAGTTCATTGTTGGGACTCCAGAGACTCTTCGTGCCGTGGTAGCTACAGAGGGGTATAAACACCTGGAAGCAAGCTGCCCTTCTCTGCTGAGTGAACTCCTCAAGTCCATGCCCGGGAGAAGTAAATCTAGCTAACTAGGGAAAGATCTATATGCTCAAGATTGGATAGTCAACTGTGGCACTTATATCTGCCCCCCATAATATCATTACTACAGAAATACTCCCTCCGTTCCAAATTATTGGTCGTTTTGGCAAATCTAGATTCATAGTTAATAGTATGTATCTAGACATAAGTATATATGTAGATACATACTACTAACTATGAATCTATATTTGCATGGCGGCGAGAACGCTTGCTTTAGCCGAGGAGCACAAGTACACGCGGCTTAAGGCCAAGTGTATCGAGTTCATTGTTGGGACTCCAGAGACTCTTCGTGCCGTGGTAGCTACAGAGGGGTATAAACACCTGGAAGCAAGCTGCCCTTCTCTGCTGAGTGAACTCCTCAAGTCCATGCCCGGGAGAAGTAAATCTAGCTAACTAGGGAAAGATCTATATGCTCAAGATTGGATAGTCAACTGTGGCACTTATATCTGCCCCCCATAATATCATTACTACAGAAATACTCCCTCCGTTCCAAATTATTGGTCGTTTTGGCAAATCTAGATTCATAGTTAATAGTATGTATCTAGACATAAGTATATATGTAGGCGGCTCATAAGTATGAGCTGGAGAGGCTGAAGGTGATGTGCGTACGCGAGCTGGAATCTGGTGTCATCTACGTCGACATGGCGGCGAGAACGCTGGTTTTAGCCGAGGAGCACAAGTACACGCGGCTTAAGGCCAAGTGTATCGAGTTCATTGTTGGGACTCCAGAGACTCTTCGTGCCGTGGTAGCTACAGAGGGGTATAAACACCTGGAAGCAAGCTGCCCTTCTCTGCTGAGTGAACTCCTCAAGTCCATGCCCGGGAGAAGTAAATCTAGCTAACTAGGGAAAGATCTATATGCTCAAGATTGGATAGTCAACTGTGGCACTTATATCTGCCCCCCATAATATCATTACTACAGAAATACTCCCTCCGTTCCAAATTATTGGTCGTTTTGACAAATCTAGATTCATAGTTAATAGTATGTATCTAGACATAAGTATATATGTAGATACATACTACTAACTATGAATCTATATTTGCCAAAACGACTTATAATTTGGAACGGAGGTAGTAGTATTCAGGAGTGGCTACAAATGTATCTGTAGGCCGGAGCGGACTCGACGCCCGCCCCTCCACTGAAGCACCTACAAATCGCGGGTAACCGGTTCGGCTGCTCCAAAAAAAACGTTTCCAGGGGCGGTTGGTCGCCTCGCCCGCTCCCGCAAAAGCCATTTGCAGAGGCGGGTGATGATGGACTAGACCACACCTGCAAATTGTATTTGCAGGTACGGCATAGATCCAAATCTTGCAGGCGGAGCCATAGGAGGGCCAGTGCACCGATAGGGGATGCCGGCCGGCAGGGCCGCGGGTGGGAGCACTGGCGGGCGGAGCACACGAAGATGCTGGTGTGCTGCGCGGGAGCGCGGGAGGCCGGTGCACCTCTCGTCGGCGCCGGCAAGCGGGGTTACCGTGCGAGGGGCGCCGGCCGGTAGGGCCACCGGTGGGGGCACCAGCGGGCGGGGCCAGTGTGCCATGTGGCGATGCCAGCGGGAGGGCCGGTGTGCTGCCCGGCGGCGTCGACAGCCGGGGTAGCGAGTGGAGGCACCGGCATAGTAGGGCCGGAGCGCCGCTCGCGGGCGCCGACGGCACTCCGGGGGGCAGGGCCGCAGCGGGACGGGAGACCAAGGCTGCAGCGAGCGGTGGCGTCTGCGGCGCACGACAATTTGTCGACGATTCACCTCACTACTCCCAGTTGGAGCTTCACTGGTTGGTCACCTCGCCGGTCGCCACCCCCGGGACCGAGATAAGCCACGCCCCGTGTCACGCCCAAAGCAGACAACACGACCCCGTTGCTACCTTTCCTCTTTCATCCCACCTCTTTTCCTTTTCCCGGCACCAACGATTTCCTTCTGAGATTTTTGGTGATGGGAACTGAATTAGCGCGAAATCTGCGGGATGTTTTGGGCGAGCTCCTTGCGCCTCCTCTCACGCCGGTCCTCCCTCTTCTCGTGCCGCACCATCTCCTTTCTACATGTCTCCCTGCTCTTGCCGTCGATGCACCTCATCCCTGTCAAAATCACCAAAATCCCTTGGTGCCTGATTCGAAAATCCATGTTTGTTGCCGAATTCTATATCAATTCAAATTCGTTCTGGTTACCAATCTTTGTCTTATTCAATCCCAGTTCCCCTACCTATACAAAATCTGAGCCATTTGCGAACAGTCTGGACATCAATTATATTTGAAGTAGGAAGCTTTCCATTCCCTTCTCTCTGTTTGATGTGCTTTGTTATGCTCAATTTTGCATATATGGCAGCCTGTGTGATTATGTGTTTGGTGGGTTCAGTCTTAAGGGATTGTCAACCACATGCTGTGCTTGTGCGTGTCTGGCAATATGGGAAAACGTACAGTATGTATGGCAATCTACATGATCATGTCCCAACATGTATGCTATAACCATTTATTGTGTCAACCTGTGTATGCCGTTTATCAACTTATGTGAATGATCACATTGTTATGATTTGTGTGGCAACCTATATATTGGCCCTATATTGTAAAATCTCTTATTTTTAATACGGAAAGTTAATGTGCAAAATTGTGAATTTTCAAAAAAAATCATGATTTGAATTCTAGCTACAAAACAATAAGATCGTATTCTTGTTTTCCCCCTATAACTTCCAAGATTAAATAATTAAATTGAAAACTAAGGTGTGTTTTTTGTCTTAGTGTAAAATTGGATTTTATTTGGGTTTTGTTGGATTTTATTGTTGGAATTCAAAAGCTAACTAAAACCTAATCTAACTCTAACCAGGCCTGAACCCATCTAACATCTAACCCAGCCCGCCACCAACTAACACAACCCTGGCCTGCTAACCTAGCTAACCTAAACACCGCAGCCCAACTCGACCTCGCCCTTCCCCTTTCTTCCTCTCACTGACATGTGAGCCCCACCGGTCAGCTTTATCCCTCTCCTCTCGCCTCCCTCTCTTTCCCTCGCGTGCAGCCGACACCGCCACCACGCTCCACGCCAACACCCACCCGGCAGTCCGTCCGATAGCTATCACGTGGAAAGCAGCACGGACGGCGAAAATCACTGCCACGTCCACGCCACGAACCCCCTCGAAACCCTAGGGCCGCCGCCCTATATAATATCCCCTAGTCGCGCCACCCTGAGCCCCAGCCTCCCTCGAGGATTCTTCCCCTTTCTTCCAACCACCAACGCTAGTCGTGTGTGAGAGAGGAGGAGGAGTCGATGGAGACAAGACGGAGGAGGAGAAGAGGAGCTGGTGCCGCCACCCATTGTCGCCGTTGTCATCATGCGAGGAGGGGAGGAAGAGCTTCGTCACCGCCCCTTCAACCACGAGCCAAGATCACCGTCGTCGTGCAAGGAGGGGAGGAAGAGCTTCATCGTCACCCGTCACTGCCGTGCCACGAGTCTTCCCCAAGCCAACACTGCGTCGACCCACCACAACCACAACACCCCCTGCCTCACTTTGACCGCCGACGAGCCCTAGGTGAGCCACCGCTCAATCGCCACCATCTTCCCACCTTGAACTGGACTTTGAACAATGGCCGCCGTCGTAGATGTTGTGAGTGAGCCGCCCTTCGTGCCGTGCGTGCAAGTACAACCATGCTAGCGCCCCGCTCCCCACCATCGCCGACACCAAGACAACCAAACAAACACAATGGCCGCCGCAACACGGGAGTTCCTGGACCATGCGCGCGGCGTGGCCGCATTGTGGGCAAGCCCGAAGCTTGACTCGCGCGTGCGACTGCCCAGCATGCGGCCAAAGCCGTGGATTGGCCCCATCCCCACTCGCCAGCACGCTGTTGTTGTCGTAGCTGTGTCGTCGCCATTGCCACGCGCAACGTGTCTAGCTTTGGCCAAGATCTTGTCTCGCGATTGCATTGCACCTGCCGTGAAACCAAACCCCATCGTCGTGAGCCCAGTGCGTGATCACCATCGACCCGGGGGTGCGATGTCGCGCCGACCAGCCCACCTGCCATCGCAGCCACACCACAGACCACACCCTCATGCCACAGAAAATCCCATAGCGGCCACACCAGATCCTCTAAACCCAGTGCACGTGGACCGCACTCACGGTCTACGGTGGATGTAGAAGTCACCTATGGCTCTCACCAAGGTTAAAAGAAAAAGGAAAAGGTGAAACAGTTCATGGGCTAGCTCTGGGCTGGTTTTGCTAGGCTGGCCCAATAAGAGCTAGGCCAACGGCCGGGCTGGCTCGTGGACGTGTCCCATTTATTAGGGGTAGTTCTTGAGCTTTCAGGTTACTTTTGCGATTACATTGAATGTTTGGATTGGAGGGTTGTGTCGCTTCGTTGAAGGATGCCCGTGGAGAAGAAGTGAAGACTAGAGATCAAGACTTGAAGGTCTAGCTATCGCTACGTTGGGCTTCCCTTGTTGTTTAGCCCAAAGGGCATGTGTCATATTCATATTCCCTATGTAAATATTCTTTGTTGTACTATGTTTTCGCTGTATATGGAAATGATATTATTCTAAAATGAGTTTTAAAGGTGATAGCCGATGTTTCCTGAGACTAAAACAATGTTACAGGAAGTTGGATTCTTGGGAACACGAGAATCTAGTCCGTTTCTTATATCAACTCAGTAGGTCTAAACTGTCAATTTTGGTCAATAACTACTCCATTCGTACCAAAAATAATGATGTTTTAGCATTCAAAATGTGTTCCATAAAGATGTTTTAGCATGCATGCATATTTAAATGGAAACAAATCCCATACATGCATGAAATGGAAATGGATTCTTTCCTATTTTTGCATAAAAACTCAACTAACTGAGGACACAACCAAGTGATGCATATTTAAACTCAACTAACTGGTCAATAGAATACATGCATGATGTTTTGTTTTCTCGTGAAGAGGGCGAAGGGGTACACGCAGGGAGGGGAAAAGGCTGATTCAGATCAATACGGAGGGAGAGACCTCGGAATTGTAGGCATGCTCCGGCAAGGGCGCTGAATATCTCACGGTATTGAAGTGTGTTTCCATGTTCTAATACCAAAGCCATCCAAATACCTGATATTGGTCGGTACCCAATGCCAAATTCAAATTCCAGCCCTCAATACCAACATCCAAACACAGTATAAACATCATTGTTTTTTGGATGGAAAGAGTATTTACTAGGTTGTGTCAAGAAACTTATTTGAGTAAGTTTAAACTGTCAATTTGTGTGAGTTTGGACTCTAAATTTTGTGCTAGTTGCCAATGTATCACTAGCGTGTCAACTTAACTTTGTTTGTACTTACAAGTGCTACCAATGTGTTCTCG
The DNA here is from genome assembly GCA_900205405.1 of Echinochloa crus-galli. Taxonomy (NCBI): domain Eukaryota; kingdom Viridiplantae; phylum Streptophyta; class Magnoliopsida; order Poales; family Poaceae; genus Echinochloa; species Echinochloa crus-galli. Next base: position 104,431 of record OAMR01000072.1, read on the forward strand.
TTCTGTGTCACACCCGGTTTTAGAAAATAAACCAAGTGTACCTTGTATGTGTGCCAGGATCAAGTTTCACACATACAATAACCAGTAGTGAGTAAAAGATACAGTATCACGTAAAATAAACTATATAAATAACTTACGAGTCTATCAGAGTATATGGAGTATCCTGGAAACGAAGGCTCCAAACATCACAGGCAAACGACTGGGGGTTGCGTACGCCTAGACTTCAGTACCAACTTCACAACGACTTCCTCTTCTGAGCAGCATTATTGATATGGAACAAAATAGTTTGGAAAATAGCAAGCGTGAGCACATGACGTACTCAGCAAATGTAATATGACATGCAAGGTTAAGGCAAAAGGGTTGGCTGACATACTGCTGTAAGCATTTTTAAGTTGGTCAAATTTTATTAGCACCTAATTACTAGCAAGTATAAGTATATACCATCCCAATTAAACTTGGATATATCAATAAATAATAGAGGCATAACCATAGACCATAATTTATTTCATCTTTGAGTTTAATTATCATGTGAGGGTACCACAATTAAATAGAACCATAATCTCATAACCATCTCCAGGTAACCACAATTTAGATCAAGTTCAAATATATTAATCATGTGAGGGTCCAGGCCGCTCTTGACCGTGAGCACAGCTGATATATCAGTTTTACACTCTGCAGAGGTTGTACACTTTCACCACAAGCCGCGTAAATGTTCAAAAGAACTTTAAACCCAACCACGCCGTGCTGATCAGGCACTCATCACACTACCGAGGTGTGACTGCATAGGGACGCTACGAGGCCTTTACAAAGATTCCTTAGTACATAGTAACCTGCTAAGGTTTCCAGTCAAGCAAAGCATAACCTTCCCTAATGAGATTTGTCTCTTACCAAAGCCCACAGCTCAAGAGGACCAAGCTATACCCCATCAAGGCCTCCCCCCATGCCCTTTCAGGTAAGGTTACCATCCACTAAAGTTTCTAATTAATTAGCCAAGACCAGAGCCACATAGTACTCATGGTTGCACTGTTTTCCTGGGTGGTCGCTCCATGTTCCAATTAAATTATATGATCTTTCAATTAAGCGATAGTATGAACATGATCATATAATTTCATAAAGTAAACAATGTTATTATCTTCAACTTTAATGTCACCATAACCCAATGTAGGAAGCAACTAAGCATAGCTACCCAACATGAATTTAAAAACCCAAGTTTCATGGATGATCATTATGGTGGCTAGGCATACCCTTAAATAGGACCCATCAAATTAAACATAAGCATGGATAGTGAAATTAATAATTATTAGGATATGCATGAACATAATACACTTGCCTTTATCCAAAGTATAGCTGCTCAGAGTCTCCTCGATCTTCCTCTTGAAACTCACTCAAACCGCATTACTTCTACTCGCAGCAATCAACCAAACGCAACATACAAACAAGCAGAAAAAGAAAATAAATAACAGTACACCAAACATCGAAGGAACTAAATAAGCACCCACTCTAAATTATTATACACATTGATTGGATTGCATGAGCGCAAGAGAAGGATTCGAGATAAACAAGATCATAGGAGTATAGTAGATATTTCCGGAATTTGATAGTATAGATGGATGTCAATAATTGATGTAGAAGAGTAATGCGAGCATGACGCCATATTCATGAAAGGAATTAAAAGATAATTTGTATCAGGGAAAATGGGTTGTAATGCTTGAAATAAAAGATTATTCTATAGATCAGAGATAGCAAAAGCCAAAAGATTCCTGAAGATCCAATATAGTGCAGAGGAGTACAGCAAGTATTATAATTGTTTTGCTAAAGAAAAAGTCTTTATTGTGTGGGCATGAGATCACGTAGATAGGCCTTGTGCACCTGTTGATTTGCAGGAAAAGAACTGATATGATAGCATTGTATGGCACACAAAGATATGCATGGCATGGCTACACGTAACTCAACCATGCAGGAGCTATTATCAACGAACATTGCTTACCATGCTTTGGGTGTAGGCATGCATATCTGTCTGGCGCGAGCAAGAATAACTGGCCGGCAGTTGGTTCATGCTTGCAGAGGGCAGGGCACAGCACAGCAGGGAACATGCACTTATCTGAACCCTGTTCGTCTCTGACGCGATCAGGGACGGTACACGCCAGGGAAGGAAGGACCGGAGCAGATGACTGGCGAAGGGAGCCAGACCATCGGTGCTACGGGATGCAAAGCGCAGGGGTCGTAAGTGACAAAAAGGTTCAGAACGAGAGAGCGAGGAACATAGAACTTGATGATGCTCACCATCGGCATGAGAGGTACGGGTCGGCCAGAGAATGGCCGGTGACGGGATCGAGAGGTGGCGGACGACGGCGCCTTCACGCGTGGGTGACGAGTTCCAGTGATGGAGCGGCATCCCGGACCGGCGGCGAAGCTTCAGCTCGGCGAGGATATCGTCATGACGGTCGAAGGAGGTGCCGAATCGGAGGGGTCGAACTCGGCGGCGGAGCTCTACTCGTCGGGCTGGTGGTGGCGGCGATGATGTAGATCAACGGCGGTGGCTCCTTGGACTTCGGCAGGAGCAGCGCGCATGCTAGGGCATGTGAGACGGCGCACAGGTTGATGCGGCTTGCAGCGGCAATGGCCGGCGGTGGAGATCGGCGCGGCACACGTGGGGCTGCTCAGCTCGAGTTGAGATGACGGCGGCGTAGAGCAGGAACTAGGGTAGTACGGAGGGGCCGGCTTGATGTTTATACGTGACGCGTCAGGCTCGATTATTTCCTTCGCGTGAGAGCCCGATTGCATAGGGAGGCAGCTGTCGTATTTGACTTGGGCCCAAGAGCTCGAGTTCTACTTGGACTTAAAGTCATTGCAGCTCATAAAGACGCCACACAGCTTCATGGACCGGTGATGGTAGAGGTTTGACGTGATTAATTAGGCAAGGGAAATTGGGCTTCAAATGAACCTTCTGTGACAGGCTACGAGCTGGGCTTTACGAGAGCTGAAACAACTGATGCTTACGTGCATGTAAGTGAAGGGGTGACTCAATTATTGCTGAAACGTGACGCTGGTATAACATCACCAGAATAGATGGTCATATTATTAAGGCAAATTTTGTTACAGGGCACTATTCGATTTCGATATTGCTGTGGGACACTGTAAAAAAATTATTGGCCACGACACACTAGGCGGTGTGTTTCAGCAAAGGAGTTAGTGTGTTCCAGCAAAGAAAAAATATTTTAGTGTGTCACAGCTAATTTCACAAAAGTGGAGTGTCCTACAACAAATTTTTCCTATTATTAAAGATAAGATGGCAAAGGAATTACATGCAGGAAAGGCTACTGAGTACGGACTCCGGCCTTTCATCCTGATCGACGCCGGCTCATAGTGTCTCGCTGATGATGGCTCCATAGTTATCAGGCTCTTTGCATCAGCTCGCCGGAGTGCAGAGACCTTGGGGAAGTACAACATGTATGTACAGAGAGAGGTTCATCATCTGAGCGGGCATGAACGCAGAGATGGCACAAGCGAGGAACATAGAACTTGATGATGCTCACCATCGGCATGAGAGGTACGGGTCGGCCAGAGAATGGCCGGTGACGGGATCGAGAGGTGGCGGACGACGGCGCCTTCACGCGTGGGTGACGAGTTCCAGTGATGGAGCGGCATCCCGGACCGGCGGCGAAGCTTCAGCTCGGCGAGGATATCGTCATGACGGTCGAAGGAGGTGCCGAATCGGAGGGGTCGAACTCGGCGGCGGAGCTCTACTCGTCGGGCTGGTGGTGGCGGCGATGATGTAGATCAACGGCGGTGGCTCCTTGGACTTCGGCAGGAGCAGCGCGCATGCTAGGGCATGTGAGACGGCGCACAGGTTGATGCGGCTTGCAGCGGCAATGGCCGGCGGTGGAGATCGGCGCGGCACACGTGGGGCTGCTCAGCTCGAGTTGAGATGACGGCGGCGTAGAGCAGGAACTAGGGTAGTACGGAGGGGCCGGCTTGATGTTTATACGTGACGCGTCAGGCTCGATTATTTCCTTCGCGTGAGAGCCCGATTGCATAGGGAGGCAGCTGTCGTATTTGACTTGGGCCCAAGAGCTCGAGTTCTACTTGGACTTAACGTCATTGCAGCTCATAAAGACGCCACACAGCTTCATGGACCGGTGATGGTAGATGTTTGACGTGATCAATTAGGCAAGGGAATTTGGGCTTCAAACTTCTGTGACAGGCTACGAGCTGGGCTTTATGAGAGCTGAAACAACTGATGCTTACGTGCATGTAAGTGAAGGGGTGACTCAATTATTGCTGAAACGTGACGCTGGTATAACATCACCAGAATAGATGGTCATATTATTAAGGCAAATTTTGTTACAGGGCACTATTCGATTTCGATATTGCTGTGGGACACTGTAAAAAAATTATTGGCCACGACACACTAGGCGGTGTGTTTCAGCAAAGGAGTTAGTGTGTTCCAGCAAAGAAAAAATATTTTAGTGTGTCACAGCTAATTTCACAAAAGTGGAGTGTCCTACAACAAATTTTTCCTATTATTAAAGATAAGATGGCAAAGGAATTACATGCAGGGAAGGCTACTGAGTACTGACTCCGGCCTTCCATCCTGATCGACGGCGGCTTCTGGTGTCTCGCTGATGATGGCTCCATAGTTGTCAGGCTCTTTGCATCAGCTCGCCGGAGTGCAGAGACTTTGGGCAAGTACGACATGTATGTACAGAGGGGTTCATCATCTGAGCGGGCATGAACGCAGAGATGGCACATGATGCTATAGTTGCAAATCTTCAATCTAGTTGGTGATGGCGTCAACAGTGGAAGAAGACGGCGAAGACGACGACAAACTGTTGTCCGAAAGGCACGGCTCAGGTGGAACTCTTAGAAAACCTTTGGGATGGACTGTTGATGAAAGATTAGCGACGACGAAGCAGTTCAATGGTGGGGGTCGAGGGCCAAGGTTGACAGTGCGATCTTGGCATTGGGGCGCAAGGTCTCGGGATTTCAAGGAGGAAAAAAAATGAAGTCTAATAAAGGGACTTTTTTAAGGGATCAAGAAATTGCTAATTCAAATTTGAATTTAAATAAATTTAGACTCAACTGAATCGCAAGCAAACACAAAACAATGCACCAACATGAATGCGACAGCACACCAGTATAACCTATATTGTTTTAATTTAATGTAGAAAACAAAATTTTCTATACTAAATTCCCTGTTAATTATATATATATATATATGTTGGAAAAAATTTAGAAAAACTAGAAAATCATGGTATTTATTAGCATTATTTATTCACATCCGAAATTTAGAAAATTTGGGGTGTGACATTCTGTCAACATGTGTTCTCTATTTTTTTCAATATTTGCATTTTCACTATGACAACTTGTGTTAGTTTGAAATGTCAACTTGCGTTAGTTTGAGTTGTTTGCTACTGTAAACTTGAGGTTGTTTGAAGTATCAATTTGTGTATTCTTTGCCGTGGCATCATATGTAGGTTGATAGTTAAAATACACAGGTTGATACTCAGAATATGTCGATTGATAGTCATATTATATGTAGACTGATAGCAATAATACAGGTAGGTTGATAGTCATATACAATACAAAGGTTGATACTCAGAATATATGTGTATTGGTAGTAATAATGCATGTAGGTTGATAGTCAGAATACACAGGTTGATACTCATAATATGTATCTGTTTACGCAAAAATCGAGTGGTAAAATTCTGCGTTGACAACACACGAAAGGCCTCAGAGATTTGCTTAATTTGCTCTAGTGCAGGTCCTGTATCTTGAGGTTTGTGGCATGTCAGTCAATTTGACATATAATCCATTTTTCGCATTGACACTCGATGGACCGGAGGGGCATGGCTACACTTGCTAACTACTATAGTGGCAGCAATGGGTGCTCAGTGTCAAGTGTCTTTTCCGTCAGTGCAACAAGAGCAAGAGCATGGCCCTTGTTTAGATCCCAATTCCCCACCCTTAAAATTTACTACGTAAAAAGAAGATTCTCATCACATCGAAATATCATAGCATGCATGAAGTACTAAACCTAGATGAAATCAAAAACTAAGTGTACAGTTTTATTGTACTCTTTGAGAAGAACATTTTGAGCCTAATTAATCAATTTTTGGACAATTTTTCACACAAACAAACGAAATGCTACAGTGACACAATGATTACGCCGTAACCTCGAACCCCCAATTCCCCACCCTCCTATTCTCCATCAAAACAAGGGCTTAGTGCAGACCTGCAGCGCTAGCCTGCAGAGTGCAGAGGTTGTATGAATTCAGTTGCCAGCTTTGTTCTTGATGATTCTTGTTTTTTGTTGGTTTTGAATTGACCAGCAGACCGGGAGACCTCGGCGTGTGGCTGCTGCCCACGGTGACCTCACTCCGTAATGGAATTTATACTTTTTCCTCACTAACTTTTTTTCCAAAATTTAGTAGCACTGAAAGTTTTTGTTTCCAAAATCTAGTATAAAATATCTGTGATGGAGTTTATGTTTTTTCCTCACTAATTCATGTGCTGTTTTGGTAGTGCGAAAAATGTCACGGTGACCGACGAGGAAGTCAAATAGTCAATGCTGTTTCCTCCCTTTTAAAACTCGCACAATCATGACATGACACTGGGTTGGTTCTATACTTGCATGGCAATGGTTTTAGGTCATAGCAAATTTTGTGGTGTGAAAAGAGTTTTGAGTCGAATTCTTGCCAGCATTTTTTCCTTCTTAAATGAATAACAATGCACTGTGCTCCAGCAAATTTCTTAAAAAAGGTTTTGAGGTTGAGTATATGATTTTGTCCTGCATAATCAGCGTAGTTCATCTGATGATGAATGGATATAATCATGTCTCATTGTGAGAGGGCCTACAAGTGGTTTAGACTCGATGCCGATGCTGATGCCAGAGCGATGGCCCAAGCCCAAACTGTTTAACATTTTAAGTTGTCCAATACATTGTTATTTTGGCAGGACTAATGTGCAGTTTTGGGGTGTGTTTGACTGGCCCGAAACTGAACGTACCATTTTTTGATAGAGGTTATAAGGTCAGTCTCAGTGCATAGTTTCATCGCACGGTTATCTAGAGTAAGAACTATGTAATTGTGCCAGATGAGTTTCATGGTGATGAAACTCCTCTCACATCCCATGAAACTCTTCACTCTCTCCTGCCACATCAGCACATTTAATGCCATGAATTTCCCTTGAAATCTCCATTGAGACTGGCCTAAATATGAGTATTTTTATACGTACCAACGCAGGAACATATTTATTGGTTTGCTTAATATGACTTGCTGAGAGCAAAAGGTAAAATAAAATCATAATGTCAACGAAGATCGTGCAAGCCAGCGATGTTTCAGGGAATGCACGAGGGCCAAGACAAAAAAGGGCTCCCGATCAACCTTGTATAAGTTATGGAACTTAGATCCAGTTGACTGGCTGGGCTGAACATTTTAACTGACCTCAAACTTAAGAAAGAGTCAGGCCAAGTCTTGAAAAATAAAGGGAACCATGTGATTGATTCGTGGCACAGTACAAAAGTAGTAGACTATATATATTGCTCAAAGTCGTAATAGGGAGATGTTACTAATTATAATTATACTAAGGAGGAAGGTACTGTCTTGTCAAATGTTCACTGGGATTGGATAATATTGGTACGAACCAATCATGCACGTCACATTGTTACCAAGTACGCAAACACGTGCGAACTGATCATGGACATGTTTGGCTGGCTTGTCCAGCCACCACCAGACAGCAGTGTTTTTTCTCTCTGCAAAAACCAGCACCAGCCACCAGCACCATCTAGCCGACTCAAAATGTTCCTTTTGGTGAACCTGTACATTTGGATTCGAGTCATCAACTCAATACAGATGTTTGCATTTTTCTATTTGACATATTTGTTTAGTGATAGGAGCCGTGTTCATTGATAACGAGGCGCTTGTGGTAACTTCGACAATCTTAATATATGTCGGATCTACCTCTCATAGGTGCCCAAAAGATAGGATTTATACGTGTGTGTATTTATACGGATGAGTATACGTCCATGTGTCTATACTAGTGTTTCAAAAAAAAGTATGCAAATATGTATATCTTGCAAATTACCATTGTTTACACAAACGTGCTGATTATTTATGTTCTTAGTGCAAGGTTACCATCCACTACTACAGCAAGGGACGTTCGTGCCTCCTCGATCGTGCCATTTCTTTACACCAACTAGCACTTATAATCATGATTTTTCAGAAAAAATTCTATAACCATCAATATATTTCAGTGACTGATCTTTTATGGAGCGTCCTGATTTTTCAAAAAAAAAAGAACACCTATAATCATGAATAATATGTGGCTAATGACAAATGATGTTGTTTTTGGCACAAGCCAACCTAAAACCTTTTTTTAGGCAAGCCAACCTAAAACACTTTTGCAGCTTCTGTTTAGAGCAACAGCGACATGAAGTCAAGAACAGATATTGCGGGTCTGGATTTCTTTACTTCAATTCGGCCTTTTACTTTGCAAATTGGTGTTTGTGTCAGATCTGTTTTTTTTATTTCGACTATGTGCTGTGGGGCTATCACTTGTAATAAGCGCAGTGTATTTACTCCTCCATGCATACGAGGGGTTGAAGACAAAAATCTCTTTCATTATTAAAAAAACGGCATCGAAATTGCAAGATCGGTATTGCTGCTTTCCAAATCCTCTGCAAGAGAAAACAAAACGCAGAAGCCTCACAGAAAAGTACAGCTCTGTTCGTCACATGCAAATCTCAAAGAAAGCTTAATAATTTGATTATGTATGTACGCTTTAGGATTCATGCAGTTCGGTTAATATATGTCTTCAAAACAAAGCCTGAAAACACGTGCTAGAGTGATCAAATAACTGCAAGCTTCCAGACTTGTACTAGTATAGGGGAGGCGGGGACCTTGGACATCCCAAATAAACATGGCGTTGATTGAGCTCACAGTAGAGAGGTGAACACACAATGGCGGTCGCAGAGGCAGTGCAATGGTGGGGCGATTGGCAGCTGCGCATCCTTGTCTTGGGCAGCCTTTTCCTCCAGTACTTCCTCTTCGCCACCGCCGCCTTGCGCAAGCGCCGCATACCTCCTTGGCTCAGGTTCTCCATCTGGCTCGCATACATAGGCAGTGATGCTGTGGCCATATACGCCCTTGCCACACTCTTCAACCACCAAAAGAAAAGGAAATGGGTGCCGTCGGCCAGCAATAACTTGGCCTTGGAGGCGCTGTGGGCGCCTGTCCTCTTGCTGCACCTCGGCGGCCGAGACGGCATAACCGCCTTCTCTATCGAGGACAATGAGCTGTGGAAGCGGCATGTTCTAACCGCGGCATCTCAGGTCAGTGTTAGAACCATATGTAATGTATTATTTTGAGATCTAGTAGTATAACGCATGGCCTCCAATTTGTTGTTTTTGGGCTTCTTTTTGCACCATTTAAAATAAAAGTAGAGTAGAGTAATTCGGCGTCATGGTCAAGTAAGATGGGATGAAGTGTGCATTGATCTCGTCGCACTGTGGAATTGCATGCCTCCAGTTAACCCCGTCCAAACAGGACATGCGATTCTACTCTGTCCAAGATGTGACGTGAGTTGAGATTAATCTCAATGGAGTAGTATTTCATATGGTAAGAGTGTCATGTCAGCAAAACAACAATTCCATTTGATAATTAAGTGACACGACCTTTTACGATGCACTAGTTCTATTTTGATGTCCTATATGATCTCACGTACAGAATTTGATTTGCATGCCACATTAGGATTTAGAAATACTTCCTATGTTCTAAAATAAGTGCACTTTCAGGTCTGTGCTAAGTTGAACCATCCCAATGTCGTTGATCAAATTTGTAAAAAAAACAAAGTATATATCAATATGCATGATATCAAATAAATATTGTTAGATATAAATGTCCGTAGATCTAGTAGGACAAACTTCTGCTAGTCCAATCTTCCATCAAATCATGTTAATTTTAATGGAGGATATATCTTTCTAGACTCGCTTGTGATATGGACTGAGCAAATTTTGAAACCGTAACGAATTAATTTCACAAAGGTGTGGTCGATGAGATACCCTAGATCAAAATATTTTAAAACCAGAGAAAAATAATCTGTTTCCTAATTGAACAAAAAGATCCACTGGTGTGCTTTGGTCCACTCTGTGGTGGTCAAAGAGATGGTGTACAGAACTTGTCCTTGAGATCCACTATGCATGGCAGAACCACGTGCATTGGTGTGGTTCCTTAGGGGTTCAATAGATGAATAATTAAGTAGGGTAAACACTGCAAGAATAAAGCCGTATGGACATAGTTAAGCATACAGCAAAATTTCTATATATGAAAGATAAATTAATGCTAAAACACAGCATTTTATAAAGTAAGTTGATCGTATTTATTAGGGTTTTATTGGCCCTGGGGGAGCTATATCCATCCTGCCAGATTAATAAATAAATTGGGTAACAATCTCAAATATCCAATGTTTCCAATGGCTCAAAGTCAGCATTTTCAAAAACAGGAGCCTCCTACCAGCCACACGTACAACCCATTAACGAACTAACTTTTTCGCACTAAAAAATAGTATACTGGTTCCTATGCTTACCAATGTGACTGTCCCATATCCACATCCCTATATTAGTTTCCTAACAGTAGCAGATACATATAAATTACCACTAAATGGCATGTTATACCATAATAAAAATAAAGGATGAGTTCCAAAGGTACTGAGCAGGCTGTAACAATGCTTATGGATTTGGTAGATGCATGAGGAGAATAAACAAGAAGGAAGTCATATGGCCATAGGGCCGTAGTTTAAGCATATGGTCAATTTTGTCTACAGGTTGAATTAATGGTGTAACACGAAGTTCGAAGTTTTTTTATAAAGCAAGTTGAACATATAAACCAATGAGGGTGTACGTTCTTGGCCCTAGCTATCATATCAGTTCCATATTTTAATTGGATAGATCTCCAACATCCAGCCTTTCCATGGCTCGAAGCCAGAATTTTCCATTTCCAAAATAAGGGCATTGCACCACCCACACAACAATCAAGGAACCAACTCCTTATGCTAACTGATGTGATCAAACTTTCGTATGTCGGGGGGCAAACAACTTCAACGGTGAATTTAAAGCTGGTGAAGCCAAAAAAACTACCTTCATCTGACTTCTTACTCATTTTTGTTTCGATTTGCAAAACGGCTTGCCTCGGTTTGTGAAAAACAGGTGAAGCCAGAGGAGATAAATAAAAGCCATGAAAATGAGAGATGTTAAGTTGCTGTATTGTGTAGTATTGATGGAGCAACATTGCTCTAGTGCCATGAAAATGAGAGGTGTTGGTGTATTGTGTTGTATGAGTCTTAGGGACTGATCGACTATACAGAGTATAAGGCTTAGAGGTCAAAAAGCTGAGCCTCGCCCTCGCCCATGGATGAGACAGAATCATAAGATTATTATAAACCCTATATACTATCAAGTATATCAAACTAATACATGTATTCCAACGTTTTAGGACTAATTATTAGATGTGGATGTCTGGACATACTCACTTTTTTTTCACTGTGTTTATCTCAGATAACTGTGGCCATCTATGTGTTTTGGAAGTCATGGCCTGAGGATATTAGATTGTTCCAAGCAACAATCTTGATTTTTGTCCCTGGGATTCTCAAGTGCCTGGAAAAGCCATGGGCTCTCAAGAGGGCTAGTATCTATAGCATGGCCACCACTACGGGTTCAGAGGTCAGCGATTCTTCTGCCAAAGCCTTCAACGCAGCAAACTTGGAAAACAATCATTATTCCATCGACAATTACGTGACTGAGGCAGTGAAGTATTTTAAGGGTGGCCACGAAGATGGTGATGATGACATATATGTAATAAAGAGCCCCTACAAACTATTCGTTGATCTCTCCTATTCATATGGGGTTCGGCTTCGGAACCTAAAGCACATGGCGCAGCAAAGAAGAAGCGGTTTGAGGGAGCAGCTCTACTCCCGTCTCTTCAAGACGTTTGATCGCTTTTACACAAAGAGGCATGTGTACAAAGACACCTTGCGTGGTCGAGTGGTACGATCCGTGGCCGTGTTCCTGACGTTCGCGGCCATCGGTCTCTTCCACTCCAGCCACATGGAAGCCTACAGCACCACTGACATCAACATCACTTACGTCTTGCTGTGCTGCACGGCCTCCCTTGAGTTCATCTCCGCTTGGTTCAAGCCATTCAACCCCTGCTTCCTGAAGATGACTCGCCTGCCCTGGCCTGATCAAGTTGCCCAATACAACCTCATCTGGTACCTGGCTTGCAGAAAGAAGAAGCGAAGCAGGCTGCTCAGGTGGCTAGCAGGCTTGGTGGGCTGCAAGCACCAACTAGACCGGCTTGGTTGCATGGAATCATGCCAGGACAACGGCATCACTGAGCTCATCCATGGCCACATTACAAGGGGGTGGAAGACTAGCATAACTGACGCAAAAACATACAGGGAGTTCAACGACAATAGAGGCCAGCTGACTCTCAAGAGCTGCAGCAGCCATTCACTCAAGAGGAGCCTGCGTAGGCCATTCGACGAGAGCGTCATCATTTGGCACCTCGCAACTGATTTCTGCTTCTACAAGCAGGACGCATCTCCTTCCACAGAAGATGCCGCCACCCGCTGCAGGTCCATGTCCAACTACATGGCCTATCTACTGTTTGTCAGGCCTGAGATGCTTATCCCAGGCGCCAGATATGGCCTCTTCAAGGCTGCCTACAGAGAGCTCCGATACGGGATCATGGGCAACCAAGATCTGCCAGACGGGGAGGGGGAGAAAGAACTTGCCTGGAGGATAGTTCACCGGATGAAGGAGAGGTCCTTGTCTAGAAAAGACAATGGGCCAAGTTTCGTCCACGAGGCTTGGGCACTAGGCCAAGAGCTCATGAGTATAAGAGAGAAGAAGGGGGAGAAGATTATGTGGAGATTAATCCAGGGTGTGTGGGTGGAGATGATCTGCTTTTCTGCTGGCAGGTGCAGAGGTTATTTACATGCCAAGAGCTTGGGCAGGGGCGGGGAGTACCTCTCCTGCGTCTGGCTCCTCCTATGGTACATGGGGATGGAGACCTTTGCTGTGAGGCTGCAGAGGACGGGGCTGCAAGAGGAAGGAGACATGAGTGCTGCTGTTCTGGTAGATGAGACTCCAGATAAGGCAGACACCAAACTGACATCCGAAGAAGAGCCAGGATCGACAGCGCCATTGGTTCTAGGGGCTCCTGCCACCGGTGAGGATGCCGTATGACAAAGATTTGTTATTGAGACAACAGTTTCATCCTTTTCCCATTTCCAATTTGTTATGGTCTGTGTACGTACTCTGTTGTGCTGTTTTTGTGTTCATTTGTGTTGTACTAGTAAACTTGTTCTTGAAATCAACGAAGTTATTAATTATGCAATGTGGTGCACACTGGAGTACGGCAGGTTGCCAGGTTGACAACGGTTACCATGGAATCCGACTACAAAAGGAGGAGTACACTTACGGCTTACCGTGTTCTATAGTTACACTTGCCGAAACTACTAGAATTCTAGAAAAAGGGTTTGCAGTGGTGGATTTTTTTTTAACACGGTATAAACTATGCTCACATACAGGTATGATATACTGACGCTCACCCTATGAATACCCAAATGTAACACTACCCTTATAATAGACTTGGGCTTTTTTATTTGACCCTGTTTTGCTAACATATGCGTATAATTAAGCACACTAAGGTCTAATTCGGCACTGAACACTTAGACAGATAAAGAAAATTGACCAAAGCTTGATAAAATCCTATTAGATTAAGGTACATAAAATTTGCATACTTTTTATAATCTGCAGGGCACTGATTGGACATGATTAAGCACAAACAGATCGAATTAGGACTAATGGCACACGTGAAGACTAATCTGCACAACACTGGCACACTTAAAATATACAAATCTAACTTAAGCTAATGCCATCTAATTAGGAGATGCTTCCAACCCCTCCGAGGCTATTTCCTTACCATGGCCGTTCTTGCGCCGCCGAGGCATTCCGTCGAAAGGGTAGCGGACTCGGGTGCTGCGGGTGGGGATCGTGATGGATGATGAGTCCGAAAGAAAATCATGGAAAGAGAAGGATGGAAATTTCTCGACGATTCACCTCACCACCGCGTTGGAGCTTCACTCGTTGCTCGCCTCGCCGGCCGCCGCCGCCGCCGCCACCAAGAGAAATCAAGAAGAGTGTGTAGGGCGTCTGATCAAACGTGCGCATCCAAGGAAGCGTTGAATGCATTGTTAATTGGGCTAGTGGGCTTTCACACGGCAAAAAGGTTAAATGGACGGTTATGAATGAAGATAGGCCCACGGTGTGAAATAGTCTCTGCTGGCAGATTTTTTTTCCGTTAAAGCAACGTCGAGGGGGTTACAGTTTGGAGAAATTACTGGTGTATCTTGTGCACAAAATTGAGTTATCTCTCCATCAAAGTGATCAAGACAATATACATATTAGCGCCCAAAGTGATCAAGACAATATTAACGCAAGGATCAACCAGACGTAGCTCTTGATTAGTGCTAGTTTAAGAGTTTATTTGACCCTGTTTTGCTTATTTTTTTGACGCTGTTTTGGTAACATATAAAAGAATTCGCGCAACGGTATTCGTAAATCGAGGAGTGATAACCACCATTCCCCAACCGTACTTAGGGCAGGTACATTGCTACACGTAAGCGGTCTCATAGGCCGTCTCAGGCAGAGCCACGTAGGATTTTTTATGATGTGGAGGAGAGAGAGCGAGGTGAGAGAATGAGGTCGTTGCTTCGCGAAACAACCGACTCATGGGCTAAATTTTAGGACTATGAGACAACTCCCTCATCATTGTACGAGTTTTGTTGTCATCCAACCAATCATATTTCTTTATTTTTCCATAAACTAGCAAATATGCCCGTGCGTTGCTACGGACGAAAAAGATTTGAATATGTGTGTAGTTATTACTCTGTCATGTCATTAATTAAGCAGCACTTATGCTAGTTTATTTAGAAGACTAGCAAATATGCCCGTGCGTTGCTACGGTTCAAAGATAAATATAATTGAAAATGTGTAAACATGTGTTAATTATGGTTAATTAGGCTTAATATGTTCGAATTAGTTATGTGATTCTACAATAATAATATGTTGAAATTAGCTAAGATTTATATAATTAGTTCATATTTAGTCCTTCTAATTAGGTATATAATCGTGTTCAGTCATTGAACTAATCTTTAGTTCTATGGACCCAAATATGCCCAAATCTCCAAGTCGTGCTTCGGTTCTCCAAGTTTGGTGAAATTTTAATCTAATCAAAAAATGAAATTACTTTCGTCTCTACAAATAGCCTAAGTAGGGTTAGAGGATTCTAGAGCCATTTAGCTAATTATTAAACCATAGAATTGAATTGCAAACTAAACCACATGAGACCCTTGGTGGACAACTTCCCTCCCCTCTCTTCTCAGTTTTGCTCGTCCCCAACACGCCGGTCGTTCAGTTGCAAAGGTTTTGTTGACGCGTGGCTGGTGGCGTGACCGAGCTTAGCACCTTCACCTCTCAGTATCTCTCTCTCATGCGCACATATTTTACTTCTTTGTTCTTTCCATCGACTGAGCTGCCCATCCTCTCTCTCTCTCTCTCTCTCTGTTTCTCTCCACCTCCAGCACAAGCTAAGAACACAGAGCAGCCGTCGCTCCTCCTTGGCTCACCCACCACTTGTCTGCGTTGCCGGTCGCCGCTCACCCGTAATTCCTCGTCGAGCTCCGCTTCCTTATCTTCTCTGACCATACTCTTGCCTCGTTCCACCTAGAGAAATTAAAGCCGTGTTAATTCGTGTGTCATTGTGCTTAATTTGTGCGCAGTGAAGTGCGTTGTGGTAGAGAAGGTTTGAAAACATATAGCTCAGACAAGTCCCAAGCCAGTCCTGGACGACGCCTCCCTCGCGTGTGTTGACGCTTTTTCTGGTCAACACACACGAGCGTCGTATCGCGCAAACGAAGAAACGATGAACTCGCCTCAGCACCACACAAACCGGTCAGACCTTTTGCCAAACACTTGGATAAAACTTCTTCAAGTATCTCCCATTGAGAGCTCTAGGTAGCTGCTGTCCTTGCAAAGTTTCTACCATGTAAGAATTTCCTGAGCAAATCTTCACAATATTGAAAGGACCCTCCCAACTTGGAGACCACTTGCCAAACTTGTTGCTTTTCAATCCAATGGGCAAAATTGTTTTCCATTTCCCTCGGGAGCTTCGGGGTGAACCTAAGATCACCAACTCGGGAGGGACCCCGTCGGAGATGGCGCGCCTAGGGTTGCTCTGAGATCGGTCAGGCCACTCAGAACCTCCTTGAACGCCGTTGAGACAAACAAAGAAAGCAAAGGTGTTGGAAAAGCTAGGGTTTAGAGATAAAAAGTAGAAAGATAGTATTGATCGATTGGATGATAATTCTCAACCGGCCACGGCCCTTTATATTTATAGGGTGGGGAGGTCTTGCCCCGCAAGGAATCCTTGTACAATTTGAAAACTATCACCTACTTGAAAGGACTTGAATTTCACTTTCTTGTTGTATGCTCTCGCCATTCGTCTCTTATCCTTTTCAATTTCTTCTAAAGCTTCCAAACGCTTGTCGGTCACTTCATCAATATTATCCATCATCAAAGCATAGTATGTATCAACATCAAGATTATTTTGCTTCGCAAGTCTATATGCGCCAAGATTCACCTCTACAGGCAAAACGGCCTCTTGACCATACACAAGCTCAAACGGAGTAACTTTGGTAGCACCATGTTTAGAAATACGATGAGCCCATAAAGCTTCAGATAATACCTCATGCCATCTTTTAGGATGATCTTCTACCTTCTTCTTGATGAGCTTTACCAAGGTCTTGTTGCTAGATTCTGCTTGACCATTGGCTTGAGCATAATATGGAGATGAATTGAGAAGTTTAATACCATAGAAATTAACAAATTCACGCACCTCTTTGGATATGAACGAAGTCCCTTGATCCGTAGTTAAAGTCTGAGGAATACCAAACCTATGTATGATATTTTCTCTAATAAACTCAATCACCTCTCTATGCGTCATATTCTTCAAAGGAACCGCTTCCGTCCATTTGGTAAAATAATCAGTTGCCACAATCACAAAACAATGACCCTTCGACGAAGGAGGATGAATCTTGCCAACAAAATCTAAACCCCATCCTCGAAAAGGCCAAGGCTTAAGCTTAATAATTGGATGCATCAATGCCGCAGGTACCAACTGAATATCCCCATGTTTCTGACACTCCTCACATCCTTTGTATTATTTAAAACAATCGGCTATCATATTGGGCCAATAGAAACAAGCTCGTCTAAGGAGCCACTTCATCTTGGGAGCCGATTGATGAGTACCACAAATTCCTTCATGAACCTCTGCCATAGCTAATCTGGCTTGGTCAGGACCCAAACATTTTAAAAGTAAACCATCAATAGTCCGACGATACAACTCATCATCATCCAAAACAAACTTGAAAACCCATCGTCGGATTTTTCTGTCAACTGTACTGCTAGGATTTTGCAAATAATCAACCAAAGGTCTTCTCCAATCATCCACTTCGTCTTGATTGCAAACAACAGCCGAAGTAGTATCTTCACCAGGCAACCGGTCAGACCGGTCGTGTAAAGCGGTCAAACCGGTTGAACCGGTCAGACCGGTTTGAGGAAGCGGTGTGACCGGTTCCTCCAGAACAGAACACTCGGCTTCTAAAAACATCGGTCTTTGTTCTTGAAAATTTCTTTTCTGAACATTATAACCAGATGCTTGCTGAGCCAGAGCATTCGCCTTTGGATTTCTTCCTCGTGGTACGTGATGAATCACAAACTCATCAAAGCAAGATATAATATCGATAAAAAGTAGAAAGATAGTATTGATCGATTGG
>OAMR01000072.1:122745-182447 GCA_900205405.1 Echinochloa crus-galli
CTTGCAAGGACAGCAGCTGCCTAGAGCTCTCAATGGGAGATACTTGAAGAAATTTTATCCAAGTGTTTGGCAAAGTGCTTGATAGGATATGGCCGATTTATGTTGAAAATCGCCCTTAGGATAAAATGGCCGGTGAATTCTGTGACATCGACCTTAGCATATTTTCTAGTGCATAAAATTTACTAGAAAACAGGGGGGCATATGTTCGCACCCAAAATTGGCAGTTGCCTATCAGGTCAAGGAAAACCGATCAGACCGGTTCTAGAAAGCGGTCAGACCGGTTTCCCTGTAGTTGATCTGACAACAGCCAAACTGGTCTGACCGGTTTGCCAAAGCGGTCTGACCGGTTTTCCTCCGAGTTGGAGTAGAATTAGGAGTCCTAGCCGTTTTCAAATTGTACAAGGATTCCTTGCGGGGCAAGACCTCCCCACCCTATAAATATAAAGGGCCGTGGCCGATTGAGAGCTATCATCCAATCGATCAAATATTATTTTTCTACTTTTTATCTCCAAACCCTAGCTTTTCCGACACTTTTGCTTTCCTTGTTTGTCTCGACGGTGTTCAAGGAGGTTCTGAGTGGCCTGACCGATCTCAGAGCAACCCTAGGCGCGCCATCTCCGACGGGGTCCCTCCCGAGGTGGTGATTCTAGGTTCATCCCGAAGCTCCCGAGGGAAACCGGTCTGACCGGTTTGTGAAACCGGTCTGACCGGTTGGGTCTGGTGACCCTGACCAGATTGGCGAAGTGCCAAATGGTTCTGTCCAGGCCTTGATATTCTATTCAATGCTGGCCTTCGCGGTCCTCCCCATCCATGTTGGAAAGGCTGCTGATACGGCACCCACATCACTCCATTATTATCATAAATTGGACGAGGTGGATATGAACTCGACTCTTCCCATTGCGGAGCAAAATTCCTCTTTGGCTGGGCTCAAATAGACCAACAAAACCCGGACATAGAAAGGCCGTTTTGGCTATATCCTCTTCGGCCATAAATATTTGATTATAACCAGCATTACCATCAAGAAAGCTAAGAATTCTATGTCCAGATGCAGCATTAACAAGAAAATCGGCTATAGGCATAGGATATTGATCTTTAGGAGTAGCTCTATTAAGATCTCTAAAATCAATGCAAACACGAAGCTTTTTTGTTTCTTTCTTTTCAACAGGCACAATATTAGAGATCCAATTAGCATATCGACAAGGCCTAATAAATGTAGCATCTAGCTACCGATTGATTTCTTCTTTCATTCGGTCATAAATATCAGGATTAAAGTTTCTGCGAGATTGTTTAAAAGGCCTAAAACCAGGTTTAATGGGTAAACTATGCTCAACTAAATCACGACTTAAACCAGGCATTTCATTGTAACTCCATGCAAAGCAATCAACATACTCATTTAATAACTTTATTAACTCAGATTTAAACAAAGGATCAAGATTCTTGTTTACAAATGTCGGTACAGTACCATCACCAATATCTACCTCCTCTAGAGGATCAGCCGACGTAAACCCTTGTCCTAACTTGCTTAAATAATCAAAATCTTCAATGGCCTCGCACATATCGTTCTTATGCGCCCGATAGTGCTCACGCCTCTGCTGCAACCACTCTAGATTCGGATCCATCAAATCATAAGAGATGGTATAGCCAGATCTCCGATCGGCCTCATAACAGCAGTAGCAAAGCCATCCTTGGTGCAACCAATGATCTCACAATCAGATAAATCTAAACCAGATAAACATTTAAGATTTTCATGATCATCCAAAGAATAACTATCGGCCACTGCAACACAAGCCGACGTATCTCCATGAACGACCTCTACTTCATCATTTATCCATTGAATTAAAAATTGATGCAAAGTAGAAGGCACACATTGGTTTGCATGAATCCAATCACGACCAAGGATTAAACTGTAGTTACCTTGTGTCTCAGCGACGAAGAATGCGGTAGCCAAAGTCTTGCTTCCAATAGTGAGTTGCATAGAAGCAACTCCCTTGGCGCCCATAGGTTCACCTCCTCCAATGTCGCTGATGGTCATGTTGGTCTTGATCAATTCCTCATCTGAACCTCCCAGCTTCTTGAACAGAGAATACGGCATCAAATTAACAATCGCTCCTCCATCCACTAGCATGCGAGAGATAGGCTTTCCATTGATATGACCCTTCATGTACATGTATAAAGCCTTCAGATGACTTTCAGTAGCTTTAGGCTTCTGGAAAATAGCTTCCTTTGGCCCAAAATCAAGATGAGCGATGCTTTCCTCTGATAACACATAACCATCCATAGACATATGAATAATATTAAGCTCAAAATTCATACGCTCAGGAGAGGAACCATAATCAACAAGCTCTTCATCGTCCTCTGAAGTAGATATCGATGATAACTTGCTATCACAAACCAAAGGAGTAGGAGAAGAAAAACCGGGCGGCGCGTCGGGCAAAGCGGTCTGACCGCTTTCAGTAACCGGTCTGACCGGTTCAACCGGTCTGACCGACTCTTGAACCGATCTGACCGGTTCTGTCTGGGAGCTGGTCTTGGCTCTCCACTCTTTCCCTTGTGGAATCATGGGCCTGTACTTGTTGAATGCTTCGTCTCTCTGCTTCTCAAGCTCTTTCTCCTTCATTTCCTGAAACCTCAAGCGCTGAAGCTTCCGCCTTTGAGTACGAGATAAACCGGGAGGACACTATCTTGGCAAAAAGTATTTGGAGTTAGAACTACTCCCATTGGCATCATGATCATTACCAGGAACAGATCCCTTTTGGATAGGTGTCTCAACCTCATTGTCTATGACAATCGGTCCTTTGCCACCGTTTCCAATGGGAACGTTCATCAACCCAATCTGAATAACATCTTGATTTGTAGTCCTCTCTGGGTCAATATCCATCTTATGCACCTCCTCCCTCTGCTTTGGCTTGTAAACTTGCTTCATAGGAGATGCTGCCGATTTCCCAGGGAAACCGGTCTGACCGGTTGGGTCTGGCGACCCTGACCAGATTGGCAAGGTGCCAAACGGTCCTGTCTATGCCTCGAAATCCTGTCCAATGCCGGCCTTCTGTTCAATACTGGCCTTCGCAGTCCTTCCCATCCATGTTGGAAAGGCTGTTGATACGGCACCCACATCACTACATTATCATCATAAATTGGACGAGGTGAATATGAACTTGATGCCTCCCATTGTGGCACAAAATTTCTCTTTGGCTGAGAATATTCTTCTTGATGTGGAGACACTCTCATTCTCTTTTTTACCGGCCGATCACTTGTAACGGCCTTTTGCTTGGAGTACTTGTCAAATAGCATATCAAAGGTGACCTTTGGCCTAAGAGTACTCCCCTGATTCTTTGCAACATTAAGAGATCGAGGTAGCTGCTGTCCTTGCAAAGTTTCTACCATGTATAATCATCTTGGGACGACCTTGGGGGAAACCGGTCTGACCGCTTTCCTCAACCGGTCTGACCGGTTTGGCCTGCACAGGCACAAATGGTCTCTGCTCGGCGGGAACGGTCGACCCTTGCCCCCCATGTTCAGAGGCTCTCACAGTAACCTTGAATGTCTCCCTGCCATCTGGAGTTGTCTCACATGAAACTTCTCGAACCAACTCTTTTCCCCTCAAATCAGATTTTGCTTCACCAATCAAAACATTCTTTCCTTTGGTTGCTTCAGCTTGATGCGGCCGAACCAAGACCTT
Organism: Echinochloa crus-galli; assembly: GCA_900205405.1. Lineage (NCBI taxonomy): Eukaryota > Viridiplantae > Streptophyta > Magnoliopsida > Poales > Poaceae > Echinochloa > Echinochloa crus-galli. The sequence goes on from OAMR01000072.1 coordinate 126,425, forward strand.
AGGCTGCTGTAAATCCATAGTATTGACAGGGAAAGGAGTTTTGTCCACTTGCATCTCATGAAATGTCAAACGACCTTCATTTATGGCCGATTGAACCTGTCGACGAAACACATTGCAATCATTAGTGGCATGAGAATAAGTATTATGAAACTTGCAATATGCACGCCTTTTCAACTCTTCAAGTGGAGGCAATTTATGAGATAATTTAATATTTCCAGACTTAAGCAATTCATCAAAGATACGATCACACTTGGAAACATCAAATGTAAACTTAACTTCTTCTTGCCGACCCTTGTTAACCGGTTTAAGTGATGTACAAGAGTAAGTTTTTTCTTTAGAGGGCCATCCAAATTCAGCAGCAAGTACTTCTTTATCACTATCACTCGAATCATCAGACTCATAATCAATTATATGAACATTGGAACGACGTGATCTAGAAGTACTTGCTGCTGAATTTGTATGGCCCTCTAAAGAAAAAACTTACTCTTGTACATCACTTAAGCCGGCTAGCAAAGGTCGGCAAGAAGAAGTTAAGTTTACATTTGATGTTTCCAAGTGTGATAGTATTTTTGATGAATTGCTTAAATCTGGGAATATCAAATTATCTCATAAATTGCCTCCACTTGAAGAATTGAAAAGGCGTGCATATTGCAAGTTTCATAATACTTATTCTCATGCCACTAATGATTGCAATGTGTTTCGTCGACAGGTTCAATCGGCCATAAATGAAGGTCGTTTGACATTTCATGAAATGCAAGTGGACAAAACTCAGATAAAGAGAATAAACGCACTTTAAGAGCATTATATGCACTCGCTTCTCCCAGTTGAGCTATGTATTGACTAATATGCTCCCATGTGGTTCGGTCATCATCCCCACTAAATTTGATTAAATCAAGCATACACCAACCACGCGGAATAGGGAAATTATCAATCTCAGCATCATATGGTTTTTGCTACAAATTTGTGTTACCAATATCAACACCAAGTTTAGTTTTTACCACATTAGCCAAATCTTCTCTAAATTTATTAAATTTAGCCCAGTTAGGATTATTTGGCTGTTGTGGTTGCACATTCTCCAAATTCATCTTATTTAAGTAGGGAGCAATCTTAGCTTGAGCTAGCCTATAACTTTCAAACACATCATCAGGTATAACGTTTCTTTGAACGGATGTGTTAATTGTTGTACTAAATTGAGGCTTAGCAATACCCAAAGTATTAGTGTGAGCATAAACCATTGGATCAGGTAAAACAGAAAGTGGCAAAGGTTGCTCATGCACTATTTCAAGCGCATTGGTCAGACCGGTCTGACCGGTTCCCTGATCCGGTCTGACCGGTTTGGCCGTGTTCGGCCCGGTCGGTTGGAACGGCAGGGATTGACCAATGGCAAACTCAGGTGGCATACCATACATGTATTTTTCAGTATTAACGTTAGGTATGGGTGACAAGCTAGGAAAAACTCCTCCACTAGTATTAATTTTAGGAACACTACTACTAGTTTCATTATTGTTAAAGCAAGTAGTGGTCCTATCTTTCTCAAGATCCTCTAAACGTTCTAAACGAGCAATATATGAGGCAAGCAATTCATCACTTTCTACACTATTTTTAGGAACAGCAGTAGAAGGAGTTTGGTTCGATGGGAACTTGAACGATAGGGAGGAGTCACCTTATTATGCCGAGATTTAGCATGCTTTACATTGGACTAGCAAAATATGTCCGTGCGTTGCTACGGTTGAAAGATAAATATAATTGGAAATATGTAAACATGTGTTAATTATGGGTTAATTAGGCTTAATATGTTCAAATTAGTTATGTGATGCTACAATAATAATATGTTCAAATTAGCTAAGATTTATATAATTAGTTCATATTTAGTCCTTCTAATTAGGTATATAATCGTGTTCAGTCATTGAACTAATCTTTAGTTCTATGGACCCAAATATACCCAAATCTCCAAGTCGTGCTTCGGTTCTCCAAGTTTGGTGAAATTTTAATCTAATCAAAAAATAAAATTACTTTCGTCTCTACAAATAGCCTAAATAGGGTTAGAGGATTCTAGAGCCATTTAGCTAATTATTAAACCATAGAATTGAATTGCAAACCAAACCACATGAGACCACCCTTGGTGGACAACTTCCCTCCCCTCTCTTTTCAGTTTTGCTCGTCCCCAACGCGCCGGCCGTTCAGTTGCAAAGGTTTTGTTGACGCGTGGCTGGTGGCGTGACCGAGCTTAGCACCTTCACCTCTCAGTATCTCTCTCTCATGCGCACATATTTTACTTCTTTGTTCTTTCCATCGACTGAGCTGCCCATCCTCTCTCTCTCGGTTTCTCTCCACCTCCAGCACAAGCTAAGAACACAGAGCAGCCGTCGCTCCTCCTTATTGGCTCACCCACCACCTGTCTGCGTTGCCGGTCGCCGCTCACCCGTAATTCCTCGTCGAGCTCCGCTTCCTTATCTTCTCTGACCGTACTCTTGCATCGTTCCACCTAGAGAAATTAAAGCCGTGTTAATTCGCGCGTCATTGTGCCTAATTTGTGCGCGGTGAAGTACTATTTTCCTCTGCGTTGCGGTAGAGAAGGTCTGAAAGCATATAGCTCAGACAAGTCCCAAGCCAGTCCTGGACGACGCCTCCCTCGCGTGCATATTGTTTCCCTGTTGCTTCTTTTTCTTACTCGTAGACGTAGGATTGAGTTGGACTGTTTTTTATGTTACAATCAATTAGAATCCGATTCTAATTATCACCCTGTATAGACAAAACGGGGATAAGGTAGGACTCTACAACGGAGGAAACTAAAATTGACGATGGTAGAATACATGAAGATAAAGGATGGTGGGTTAATTTTATAAATATTAGGGGTTGTTTTTGTAAAATTATGACGTACCGCTGAATCAATCATTGCTTTATAATTAGGTAGAGATTTAAGCACCTTAAGTAGCACTTATACTTGTTTATTTAGAAGATTTAACTATCGATAAAAACATGGAACTGTAGTAAATTTAATTGTCGAATTGCTTATAAAACATCATCTAACTAAAATTGTCTCAATTTATAGCTTTCCTACAGCCACCACATCTTGGTGGCCAATCTTTTACTTGGAAGCTAAAGAAACTACCAAGAATGATATTTATTTACTTGGTATTAAACAACCACATCTAATAGTAAAATTGTAATTAATCTGTACTCATAATGTGAAGCTAACGTCTTTTATTTGAGTTTATCAAAAAAAATGTCTGTTATTTGAGGCCATGCGCCCATGCCTCACTTGAATGTGGGACCGGTCTGTGGACCTTGTTCCTCACGGTTCAACGACCATACGTTCTTATTGTTAAGAATATACTATGGATGACATAAGCTTGTGTCTTTCTCTATTTTTCCCCACGGGGTTTTTTAAGAGAAATAACAGACATATATTGTTCCTTGAATTCATGAGGATTCACGATAGAACAATTACAATTCAAGAATATTCCTCATTTTTTCCCACGGAATTTTTAAGGAGTAAAAATAAAAATTATTGATCTTAAAATTGGATTCGATCAAAGGGGACTGTGATGATCTCATCCCTCCAACCGGAGAGGCAACCGCACGCCGGTTGCCACTCGCATGCATGTGTACGGACGCGCCAGGACAGGCGCCTCTTCATAGCGTCCTATGGGACAGGGAGAACTGCCCTGCACAGCGGTTGCAGTGGAGTTGCCCACACGCTCCTTCCTTGTCCTAGCAACTGTCATCTACATCTACCCCTATATATATATTTGTACTGTTCAGAGATCAATAAAGATTACATGAGTTACTGTCTCTTTCTACTGTTCTACTTTTACATTTTACTACAACACTTATCCTGTTTCATCGTTCTCACCCAGTCATCCACATGCGCTGCTTATCCTCTTGTCTCTACCGCAGCACTTCAGTGACACAACTTTCGGTGCCCGGCTTCGCCTTCCATCAAGCCATGGGGGTGTGGCTGGCGTCTGACAACGCCACAAGATGGTGGCTCGCGGATGGCTGCAGGCCGGCAACACCTTGCGGTGAGCCTGCGCGGAGGACGCCAGATGATGATGAGAGCGGCAGCACATGGAGGGGAGGACGCACCGCCGGCGGCATGGATGCTGCACAAGCGATGTGGCCCTTCGTGACGAGCAGCACAGGGGAGGCGGAGCGTGGCCACAGGCAAGCGAGCGATCGAGGGCAGCTCTGTGGCGAGGGAGCAACCCCGCAGGCAGCCTCGTCGGTGGCGACTGGCGAACCGCCCTCGCTTGCACCTTCTCTCTCCCACAATTCGTGTTTCCTTTACTTCGTCCTGTTGTTCATACCATCTCGTTTGGCCGATTCTTGCTCATTGACGTCGTCGAGAACAGAGTTAAAGTGTGCTAAATCAGGCACACCCAACACACGAGAACAGAGTTAAAGTCTTGATGTAGATTTGATTTTTACTCTATCAAGAGTTAACTCGACAGGGAACAACATGATTCTTTTCCTGCACATGCCGTGTTTGTGTTACATAAAGATAGCGATTTGGAGTTCTAATAATAGTCGAGTTCTTATTCGATTGTGTCGTGGAGATTTGACACCACGCGTGAGAGGCAGAATACTTGGAATTACAACTTATCAAGAAGAAGAGTGGGTTAATTTCTATAAATAATTTTTAGAGTCTTTTACGACGTACCACAGAATCAATCGTTTCCTAGGTACCGTGGAAGCAATCCTTACTTTATCAAGACTAACAATCATGCCCGTGCGTTGCTACGGAAGAACTATATCGATATATACATTATCACTCCTAAACACGGTATTTGCAAAATTATGTCCGTGCGTTGCCACGGATAATAAGTATTGAGTATCGGTAAATTTATCATTTTATTTATGGTGATCAATGGCTGGATAATATATGTGAGCAGGTTTATTTGACTGAAAGGGCAGGTATATTACTACACGTAAGCAGTCCGATAGGTCGTCTCATGCAGTGTCAAATAGGATTTTTGCTGATGTGGAGGAGAGAGAGTGAGGTGAGAGAATGAGGTCGTTGCTTCACGAAACAACCGCCTCATGAGCTAAATCATAGGACTATGAGACAACTTCTCCACCGTTGTACGAGTTTTGTTGTCATGCAACCAATATGATTTTTTTATTTCCCCATAAATTAAGTAGGTTGTCTCATAAGTCGTTTCAAGATTACGTGTAACTGCATGAGATCACATATTAGACGGTACCAATGCCTAGATGCACTTTCAACGCGTACGCAAACCCTAAGCACCGGCAGATCTGGAGATTCCCGAAGTCGCCATTGGCACATTATTGTCGACGGAAACACCGCTTACCACTTAACGCATAGCGTCGGTAAATCCTGAAAAATCCCAGAAAAAGGTGCGAGCATCAGGATTTGAACCCTGATGGGTAGCGTCTCACTAAACCGTCCTATCATTGGACTACACGCCAATTCGCTTCTCCCCCACACGTGAAAGACCACTGCCATCAACAACCGTGAGGCCCAAATCACCCCCAATGGCCTGATCTTCATTACCATGGGCCCGTCCTTCTTCTTTCTTTCCGTCCATCATGGGCCAGCGGTCTGGCTGTAACCCAGTTAGCAGTCCGCATGCTACCCCAGGTCAGATCAGACGCGGTTAGGACTCAACTCCCATTTAGAAACCATATATACTCCGTACACGCGTCATCGATGTGTTGTCAAGATTAAGAGATTTTATATTGCTACGAGACAACTAAAACAACAGCTTATTGTACAAATTGTCTGATAAACCGTCTCAAGATTACGTGTCGCTGCATGAGACCGCCTATTAAACGATACCAATTACCTGCATTTACGCAGGTCGAAGGCCGACATAAGTTCGCGCGACCTGCAATCTCAACTCAACATTGTTCGAGACACAAGATGATCGCGCGGAAGCAACAGCCGGCGGCCGCCGAAGCCAACGCCACGAAAAGCTATACGGCGACGCCGACCGGCCGGCCCGTCCTCGCCAGCGGCAGCACGCGCCGCGCCGCGCTCGTCAACCCGGTGACCGGCGCCGTCCGGGGTTCCCGGGGCGGCCCAACAGCAGCCGCTTCCCCATGCCGGCGCCCGCGGCGACCGCGAGGGCTCCTTCTTCCACGCCGGCGCGGAGCACGTCGGGGTCTGGCGCGCCCGAGGCGCCGCACCGCCCCCGCCAGGCGGTGCTCGCCGGCATCATCAGCGACCTCGGACTCGTGTGGAATATCACACCATGCCCCCGGCAGGCGGTGCTCGCCGGCATCATCAGAGACCTCGGCCTCGTGTGGAATATCACGCCATGCCCCCGCCAGGCGGTCTTCGCGTGGCCGCTGTTCGTCGGCCTCGTGTGGAATATCGCCGTCAGGTGGCGCTCTTCGCGTGGCCGCTGTTCGCCGCACCTGGTGAGGCGCGACGTCAAGGACTACGAGCTCTACCAGCTGCACGCCCACGAGGACGTGGAGGCGCAGTGCGGTTTCTAGGTGTACAGGCTGGACACGGCGCGGATGGCGTGGGTGAAGGCGGCGGCGGCGACTGGGCGCTCCGCGCTGTACGTTCGTGAGCCGGTGGTTGTCGTTCTCGGTGCGGGCGTCCGAGAAGGGGTGCGCCGGCAACTGCGTCTGCGACGCCGGTGAGGAGGGTGAGAAAATGTAAACTCCAGCGACATTTCCACTTTGGCTGTGTTTAGTTCCTCTTAACTTTCTAAACTTTTCGTCACATTGAAACATTAAATATAGCAAATGACGCATACATGGAGTATTAAATGTAGGTAAATAAAAAAACTAATTGCATAGTTTTGATGTACACGACGAGACGAATCTTTTGAGCCTAGTTAGGTCATGATAGGACAACAATTACCTGTTCTGCATTTCTGTCGTCTTCAGTGGTAGTCTTGTGTGCATTCAGACTCTGCGCCTGTGCGTGCTCGCGCCACCGAAGCTCCCGAGGCAAGCTAGAGGAGGGGAAAGAGAGAGAACTAGACAAAGAGGAAAGAGAAGAGAGAGGACAGTGGAGAGAGAAGAGAGGATAAATAGCTGATATGCAGGCCTCACCGTCATATGTCATCCATGTCAGTAAAACCTCCCTCTTACTTCGTAAGGAAGTCAGATCCCTGTGAGTTTTTGCAATTTACCCTGAAACGAAGGAGGGGACCGGCACGAAGATGGCGACCACAGTGAAATCAAGTAACCAATATTAACCGGAACATCGATCCATGGAAACATCAAACGCTGCTGTCACTCTAGGAAATCTATAGGCCAAAAAATGGATCTTTATGCTCCACCGAGACAATTGTGAACTGCTTGTACAAGTGACCAATTGGATTAGAGTATCAGATCTTGCCATTGAAAATATTTGAAATGTTTGTACCAAATACCAATCACTTCATAACCTTTTAGCTTACATGCAAATTAATGGTTGAACAGTATCTGAGGATTGCTAATGACCGTGTGCTTTGCCGCACGATGGTAGGTGGGTGTAAACCCTGCTCCTTGAAAAGGCAGATGTCTCTGCTCATCGGTTGTTGCCTTGTGGCATGTTTTCAGCTCGAAACAATGCTTCCTATACTACGTTCTTGGTTAGTGGCATTTGTATTTCCAGTTCTTCGGTTGCACAGAGAAACATACACGGACACACGTACACATTGTGGCATAAAAAAAAGATTGGGCACCAGCAAAAAGGCTGCCACCTGCAATGAAATGCCTGTTCATCGGTGGTATGGCGTATGGCGTAACACAGCCCTCACAAAGCGCTCTCTGTACATACCTGTTGCAGGATGGCGCCCTGTGGGGTTGGAGAATCATCATCTGTATATATATCGTGTGGGGTTTTTGCTAGACCCGTGCTTGCCGCACGGCTGTTGGTTGGTCAGGTTAGTATCTCAATTCAAGCTTCATGAGGCATGGAATGGATAGCGCTGTACCTGCTTGGCTGGACTCGGAGTCCGTCAGATCGAATACATGCATGAGATGATGTGCTATACCGTGCTTGCCGCGCGGTGGTATCCGTCTCCGGTTCGCGCCCTATATCTGACCGTAATCCCACCTGCACCGGCGATGTGGGACTAACAGCATGTATGGGCGCGCGGCCCCGGTGTCTCCCGCCGCCGCCTTGCCCGCGTCGGCGGTGCCCGACCGACGAGGCTCCTCATCACCAGCGGGCGCTGCGGCGCGCTGCATTGGAGCAGGAGCAGGCCTGTGTGGCCGTAAGTGCATCCGCGGTGAAGTTGTGTCGGGTTTAGCGGCCAAAAGTGTTATAGTGTCCGATGTGACCCTTTTCACCCCTTTTCACAGATCTAAACACAGCCTTTGGGGCCTCTTGAACGGGCAAAGTTGGTGCTTATTGGATTTCTCCGTGACACAGATCAGGGTATGCCAATCCAAACAGTGTGGCGCATGATCAATTGGCATAACAGAAGCTATGGTCAGGTCAACAAGTGCACCAAATAAAGGCTACCGAGCAGGAACAGCACATAACAAGTTTGGTACCAAGGCAAATATCAGCATGAAAGATGCAGGCAGCGAGATGAGTTAAGAGTGGGAATACTGGGATCCAGACACCTGGGACATTATAAGAGAGAACATGCAAATGCATTCTGAAAGGTGATCAGCCAGCTAGAAGATGAAAGTAATGCTGCAAATTGAACTTCCAGAAAATGCAGTCAAGAAACCTGCTCCTGTAAACTCACTGCCAGCGGATATGCATGTGGCTCCGTCTAAAGATCCCAATCCATCAAAGTCTCGAGTGTTTGTACCAATCCTCTGAATCGAAATCTGTACAAACATCATAATAAAAGTGTCAGTAAGTTTTCAGGGTCCCAACTGACAGAAATGGATATTTTCAATTGGTTGGCAATGTACGTTCAACATTGGTCTACAGAGCTTATCTTCACAAAAGTGGTAATCTAGGTGTACAAAACGTGGACATTCCAAGTGCTCACAACAAGATTACAAATGCAAAACCAAGTGTAAGACCAAACATGCAGACGCGTGTGGAGCGCAGCGCGGCAGAGGGATGCCTCAGTTGGGACTCCACCCATTGGCTCTCCCATGATGCTGCATTGCGGAAAATTGTACCATGCCATGCAAACTGTCTTCAGCAGCAAGCGCAGAGAGTGCCGCCTCAGCAGGCAGCTTTTGGGGGCCTTTTGCTAGATCCAGAAGTGATTTGGAATCTACAGTCAGCAAGCTCAGAAAACCGAGGCTTTAGACGTTTTTGCGTGTGTGTGTGTGGTCCAATGACAATGATTAAGTGACCATCTATTATCAGAGTATATATATGCAAGCTGAAGTAATATAAATGAAGTTGTGCGGCGCCCAATGGCTAACTTACGAGCAGAAAAAGATGAACCACTAGGCTTCTTGATTTTCATTACATCAGCAGGTATGCCATAGAAACTCAAAGACTTCAAAAATTTCTGAACCCTTTCATCAACCTCTTGACATTCAACTTCAACTACTTTATGGTGCCTAAAGCCATACTGTTGCTCTGCTGGATTTTGGCTTCCTTCCATTTCCACTTGATGTTCAGGAACCTATAAAAGATTGTAAAAGATCAAGAATGAATACACAGTTAATTTAATGGAACCTCAGTTTTTTTTCTCGAACCACGCAGGAGAACTGCGTGTCATTTCATTAAGGTAGTAATGGAACCTCAGTTATCAAGTCAGAAAAATATATTACCTCACAAAGTTGAAAAATGAGCTTCTCAAGGACTGGTGAGTGCTGGAGAAGGCAAACTACTGAACTGAGGTCCAGAGCTACAGACCATCCATTGAGTAACAATGTCTTTAACTTGCTAAATGTGGGGCACAATGCCAGATCCCTTTTGAAAATAAACTGGAGAAGGAGAACAGTAGTAAGTACAGCACTACAGCCCAAGCTCTAATTTGTTAATCACAAAATGCAATTCAAGAATGTTTATATTAAATTTGAATAGACATTTGCAGTTTGAACTTCAAAATTGATGCACTTTGAAGCTAATGTACACCACGCTGGGAAACATTTGGCATGCAGACTGAAGCTAATGCAAAAATCAGTGTCAACCAATCACCATACTCAGTCTTCCATTTTTTTTAACCACATGATATCAAAAGCTCTAGAGGCATAAGCCCTATCACATGAATAATATAATCGTAATTGTCAGAAGGCTCAACAATACACGATATGTCCACAGTCCACATTAAAACACCGTGACGAATCAAATGGTGGAAGACCTATAAGCAGCTTATATTAAGATTTCACAAATGATAAAGATGCATAAAAATACAGCAAGAGAGTGGGAGCTTCCCCTGCTGTATAGCTTTCAAAAAAAATACAGCAAGAGAGTGGGAGCTTCCCCTGCTGTATAGCTTTCAAAAAAAAAAATACAGCAAGAGAAAAATGTGGACAACAAACAGTGAATGAGTTAAGGTGAGGGAAGCACAAACATACCACTTGTGGATTAGCTAACAACTCCAAATTGGTAGCATTAGACACTCCTCCGAGGAGCACGCACATGTTGCTGCCATCGGGACTACCATGACAGCCCTCACACCAATCATTGCCACAATCTCCAGTGCTTCCATTATCACACCAGTCATAACAGTGCATGTCAAGTTGGACATATGCTGTTACTAGTAATGGCATACTGCTTAGTACTGGAGTCCTGCCTTCAAAACCATCTAGGTGCAGTGAAACTAGACTTGGGATGGAAATCCGTGTGCGAGAGCACAGCTCAAAGGTGTTATCAGTGGCAATCAGATGCCATATGGATTGAGATGAGATCTCACAGGCCGTAATGATGCAATTTGCCATCTTCAGAGCCTTCAATGCAGGACAGCTTGAGAAATCCAGGGAGCAGTTATCCAACTCTACACTGTCAAGCTCTAAGACTGTCAAATGCTGCGAGATGAGAGGGGTGTTCTGAAGCTCCAATTGATCAGATTCAGTGAAGATGAGCACGCGGAGCACCCTAGCTTTGCACGCTAAGGCGTACCGGATCCACAGCTCGATGTACCGAAACGGCTTGTCCCTCAGCTCACCGCCATACTCTGGATAGGAATTGATCTCACACATATCCAGAAGCACGCGGTTGCGGAGGAGCAGCAGGTGGTTGACAAAGTCGTTTATATCCTCGGCGCTGTCCCATTTCCTCTCGGTGTCCTTGATGATCACCGCCGGCGTGGACCTCCAGAGGTGGCGCCAGCGGCGGGAGAGCACGCACGTCCGCACGGCGTCGTCGGAGGGCAGGAAGGAGAGCACGTGCTGAAGGACCTCGTCCGGAAGGGCGCCCAGGTGTTCCTCGCTGCTCACACCAGACTTCTTCTGGTGCCTCTTGGCATTGGTCTTAAGCCGGGGCTGCATTCCGTCGAACAGGCGGCGAGCGCTTGTGCTGCGGGGTGTGGGGAGAGGTTGTCAGCCAGAGCACAGATGGGCACCAGAGAGAGAGAGAGAAGCAAGAAGAGGCTCTCGACAACTAGCCTCGCCTCACCTCGATTGCTGCAAGCTCAACTCGCCGGCCGCCGCCGCCCGACGGCTGAAATGCCGGCGAAGGCGCGCGGCCGAAAGGACCGGAACGGAGCAAAGCAAGTCACCGACTGGGCCCTTTGTGCTCTTTTCTGGTATATAAGCCGGTTACCCAGCCCCGTACACGTTGATGGGCCAGAAATTCGAGTGGGCTGATTTGTTTGATCTCATGGGCTTTGTTTTCAGATTCGCCTTATATTTTGGGGCCCTTTTCCTGCGCTACTCTAAGGAAAAAGTCCATTCCACAACCCTCATCTATCGCCGTCGTCCGATTTGAGACCCTCAACCGCGAAACCAGTTGCTCAGGTAACCCCAACTATTGAAACCGTCCATTTTTCAACCTTTAGTGGTTTGGTGGCTGTTTTGGCCTACGTGGCGCCACATAGGCATGTTGATATGGAGTCGGGTCGGGCCCGAGTCAGCGCCGCCGCCTCCGCGACCGACGGCGCGGCAATGTCCTGGCCTGGCCTAGGCGCCCCGGCCGGCGGCGTGGCACCGCCTACCCCCTCCCGCCGACTCGCTCCCGCTCCCCTCCCTGCGCCCTCCTCCCTCGTCGGCTCCCACTCGCGCCGCCCATACGACATCCGTGGCGCGCGCCAGCGAGGAGTGGGGAGGGCAGCTGGAGCGCGCGGTGGCGGCGAAGGAAGCACGGGGAGGAGACAGGCGCGTGGAAGCCCTCCACCGCTGTCGCTTCCTCTGCCCTTCCCGGCCCACGTACGGTGCCGCCGCCACCAACGCTGACTCGTGCGTCCCCGCCTCCCCTCCCTACGCCATCTGTGGCATGCGCCAACGAGGAGCGGGAGAGCAGCCCGAAAGGGCAGACCCTCGTTGCTCAAGCTCCTGGCGTTTGGCGACAAGAAGGCGACCGGCAGCGGAGCTTAGAAGAAGCCCACGGCGGTGTCTGCTAGACCCAGCGGCGACCGAGGCGGCGAATCGAGGTCGCGGAGCTCGGTGGCAACGCATGGAGGTCTCTTGGCGGCGGGGCCGGCGGCGCAGCGCAGGGGCCAGAGGGTGGCAGCGCGAAGGGCGGCGGCCGGGGATCGTCGTTATGTTGTTGGCTTGCTCTGAGGGTGACGAGGCTCGGCGAATTGGAGCAACGCCGGCCGGCCGCGCTCGGCTTGTGACGGCGGGCAGGGGGACGAGTCCGGAGGTGGGGCCACCTGGAGCTGCGGCGGCGCGGCTAGGGCGACGGAGCTGGAGCTGCGGCGATGGGGGCGGCAGGAGCAGAGGCGGGGGCGGGGAGCCGGGCGGACGGGAGCAACGGCGGCGCACGGGCGAAGGCGGAGCGTTGGTGGGGATAACAGCTAGAGGTTGAAGGTGATCTGACACGTGGGTCCCACGTGTAAGTGACAGTAGAGAGAGGAGAAGAAGGAGACAAAATGGTACAAGAGACATTTTACACGCACGGGTGCTCGCTCAGACTCCACGTCAACATGTCTATGTGGCGCCACGTAGGCCAAAACACCCACCAAAACCACCGAGGGTTGAAAAATGGACGGTTTCAATAATTGGGGTGCCCTGAGCAGCTGGTTTCGCGGTTGAGGATCTCAAATCGGACGACGGTGATAGATGAGGGTTGTGGAATGAACTTTTTCCCTACTCTAAAGTTGGTGAATTTTCTTTTGGGTATGTCTTGGAGGGAGGGGGTATATATACGTAGTGTATTAACGCTTTCTTTTGGGAATCATTCGAGAAATGGAGACCCAAGGCTGCTAAGCTAGAATTCAGCACATGTTTATGCTTGCTTGCAAAATGAAAGGATTTATCTTTTTTTATTAAAGACACGCAGATGTTCACAATACATACACATTTACTCTCATAAATACACGCATGCAAACCATATATCTATGAGCAACTTCAAGAGATAGCATCAACAGATGTCAAGATTAACGAAGTCACCATAAATGTCTCATTATCGACGAACACACCACCTACCAATAAAAAAATAGCACTGATTAAATCTTAAAATTAGATCTTTTTGTCCTAGCTTCAGCTCCAATAGATCTTTAGAGTTTTCGATCTGGGTATTAGGAGCTCCAAAACTTCTGAAGTTGGTGATACATCCAGATTAATTAGATGCATCATTTTATTTATAGTTGCACTAAATATTTAAACTATTTTAATTCAACCTACAAAATACTGATCTAGCTGAATTTTAGAGCTGAAGTTATGCCAAACAAGCCTTAAATCCACAAAAATATGACACTAGTTGTTGGCGGTCGTTACAGCCCAAATTCGACCACCAATACTCGGGAATAAATAAGGCTATATACAACATTCCATGTACTTAGGTTTATTTCTAATAAAGTTCCATGAGTTTTGGTGAGTTTCACTTGTGCAGGTACAATGACACGAAATACGCGCTATAGGGGCCGGAATTGCCCGATTCGGCAGAACGACTCCGTTCGGCCGGTTAACCCCCCCCCCCCCTCCTTAGTCGTAAACAACGCGAAGCACAACTGGGAGGCATCCACGTCAGCGACAACCAAGCAATGACGATGCACGACACGTGGATGACCGCCACCTCACCTCTGGGCTAAACCAACACTAAGACCAGCAAGAGAAAGCGGCCCAGAGCAGTCCACGACCGAAGGCGGTGCTAGGGGAGGCCGGCCACGGGCCAGGCCCAGCCAGGCCAGCAACCGACCCCAGGGACGCATCTGTGCCATAGGAGCTGAAGGCGGTGCATCCAAGGGCCTTCGGCCGAACCGGCCCCCAACTGTCTCTGGATGCCTTGGCGGTTACTCAGCCTCCAACCGCCTTGGGACACCTATAAATACAGTGGCACACCCCTGGTTCAACACACACCAAGCCAAGGAGCACATTTCCACTTTCATTCTAGTAGAGTTAGGATAGTTTAGTTGGGAGTTAGAGTTGAGTCGAGCTGTGCCTCGGAGGTTCCGGAGTCGTCTTCAGAAGCTCTGGTATAAGCTCTTGTATCTTCTCCCTTTTCCTTTTGTAAGACTTGAGTTATCAATATAGTTATCTTTATCACTTTGCCTTTGTCATTTATAGCCTACTTCTACTTTATTCTAGTTGCATCTATATTGTGTTTAGACTATAGTCGGTTCTAGTTCTAGTGCTTCTAGATCTTGTTTAAGTCTTTGTCTTAGCTGGTTCTTCGATCTTGCTTTATATTAGAGATGAATTTTCACCAAGAATATTGACAAGGTTGCTTGCTCTTGCTAGCGGAGTAAGTAGTTATTGACTAGTGTATGAGTGGTTCCTAGACTAGCCAGTGGTCTTAGTTTGCCCCCGTCGCAACAGAGGTGGTAGCCGTGAGGTGGTGACAGCCCTTTCGGCCTTTGTAGTCCATCACGTTAGTTCCGGCCTGTAGGATCCCCCAGTGTAGGGTAGACGCCACCCCTTCTCATCCCTTTCTGTGTGTTGTAGGCTCTGTTGCCCCGACGCTAAGACATTAGAGTTAACCCAGACCTCCTAGTGCTGGCTCTCTAGCCGCTGTATCTCTAACCCGAGTGACATAAACAGATAAAGTACCTAGGAATCATCTATCTCTTCTCGTTGTCCTCCTAGCTATCTACTCCTTCTCTTCCTTACCTGAGCCTCCCTTGAGCTGTGTGTCACGGTATATCCACTCCTATCTAACACCGTTATCCCCCGTCTTGTTTAGTTGTGTACCCCTATCTGATAATCTCGAATATCTATTGGTCAGTACTCTTGCCAAAAAGCTTCCCTGCGGAAATATAAATTACGATACCTCGGGATACTCCCAGGTGAAGTGCTATATCGGTGATTCTGTGCGCTTGCAGAATATTTCTATATTTTACTAAGCCATAAGGAAAACCACTAAAACACTCCTTACACCAGTACCAGGATTCTCAATTCTGACATTGGATCGTAAGAAGTGCCAACAACAATCTTATACATCAAAAGAAGATTTCAGATTTGCATAAATATAGACTCGATGCACCATATACTCAACTTTACAATTATATTTGCCAATAAAATGATATGTACAAGTAGACAAACATGGCAACTCAGCACATCTAAATTTCTCTTCCAAACTAATTTGCCTGAGCCGCCTAGAGTTCCATGTTGCTAAAAAATTACCAAGCCCACATTGCATAGTTTATTAATCGATATTAAAATAACCCGACCATCCATTGTTGAGCAAGGCTAAGCAAGAATTCTACCCATATAGGTAACCTCTAAGGGCAACAAGGAATAACAATGAAATTCTAGTAAACAGCCTAGCTTAGGATTCCCAGCAAATTATGACATCTAATGCAAGCAAATGTAAATAACAGGTGATATTGTATTAAATAAATTAAATAGGTATAAATTATGATACCTCGGGATACTCCCAGGTGAAGTGCTACAATGGTGATTCTGTGCGCTTGCAGAATATTTCTATATTTTACTAAGCCATAAGGAAAACCACTAAAACACTCCTTACCCCAGTACCAGGATTCTCAATTCTGATATTGGATCGTAAGAAATGCTAACACTAGTGTTGAATCGATGACTTGAATTCTCATAGACAAGTTGCATCAAAAGATTCTTACCAACTAATCAACAATTAGTTCACTAATGGAAGATTCATCTGCATTGCTAATTAATGTAGTTATTGTTGTTTTTTTAGGAGAACTGTGGGGGAGATCCCCACAATATTAAAAAACTTTTTAATTAGAAAAGAAAGAGGTCCAAGCGTACAAAATACTTACAGCGAAATTAGCTAAATGCATCTAACCAAACACTAAAGGCCGATCACAGATCAACCTTGAATCTAGCGAGGTGAGCCCTACATTGGTTTACAAAGCAGGCTAGCCAGCGCGCCGTATTTGGAGTGTTTCTGTTGAAGATCTTGTCATTCCTTGTTTTCCAGATTTCCCATGCTGCTATCATGGCCGTTTCCGTTGAGAAGCCTAGCCCCGTGTTCCTGGATTCCTTTGATGAGCCGGTCTCCTAGGTTCAGATTCAGGTCCCAATGAAAACCAATGATATTCCAGCTGTGGTGTGCAAAGGGGCAGGCAAATAAGAGGTGATCAATGGTTTCAAGGTCCCCAAGATCACACATGACACATGTAGTTATTGTTGTTGTCTTGTTGTCGTATAAAAATGGGCTGTAGTTGAAGAAAAAATCACTTGATTTTGTGTTTTGGGCCAAAATGAAGCTATTTTCAGTAGTTCAAAAACACGAGTTTATCCCTAAAAATTTATAGGGATGTTAACCAGGTGAATTTGACCGCCAAAATAAAAACATCTTACGTTTGCTAGTCCCATAATTTTGTCCTCCTTCAACACAAAGGTGGATGACAATGCTGTTCGTCCCAAATGAAGATAACAACCCGGGTTGTGTAAACGATGATTGCATTTTCTAGAAAATCACAACCTGGCCCCTCGTTAAACAAATGCATTCTTAACAGATGATATGAGGCGAGTGATTGTAGCACCTGAATTACTTACTTGATAGCCATGGTTGTCAGCTAATCCGGCTTGGAGCGGCCGCGGTGCCGCAGTTTTGCTTGTTTCCGCATCAACCGTGGGGCCCACGCAGCTGATCGTCGTCAAATGTATACCTTTCTGCTGAACGAAGCCGGCCGGCTCAACGTCAGTGGGTGGCAGAGACATCTCTGGTCCAACCACGAACTCGTCAAACGGAACAGATGGATCCATGACTCGTTCCTGCCGAGTTTATCTTTTTTTTCCTCATCTTTTTTTCCTCCTATTATTTTGGCATGATTAGTCCGCCAATTAAAGCATTGTATGCCCTACAATACATACGCAGACGCTCACAAACACGCAAATTTTAAGATTAACGACGCAGAAGCTTACAAACACGCAGATCTTAAGATTAACGAAGTCACCACATGCGTCACACTGATGGAAACGTCACCTATCACTGAAAGAATAGTGCCGGTTAAATCATGAAATAAATCCAGAAAAATATGACACCAGTGCTGAGTTGAGGACTCGAATCTTGGTGGACAAGTTCCACCACAACAAACCTGACCAATTGATCTATTATCAAATCACAACTGAAAAACGAGGTTTTCATTCAATGCAATGTTCTGGTCTTATGATTCGTATTTCTAAACAAGATTTTATAGCTTACTCTCACTATCTACTTCGTGGATTTCTTTGTCAAATTCACAGGTCTATTGTGACCGTGTTGTACACCCCATGTGATGTCGTATCCTTTCTTAAGGTTTTATTGGATAAACCCCTTATCGAGTCACTACTCCAGGTTACCCTAGGCCATCACAAACGGTTTTGGGAACCATTTGTGACAGTTCGTTTGTGATGCCCCTGGAACCGTTTGTGATAGGGGAATCACAAACGGTTCGTTTTCCAGCGTCCGAAAAAATACGAAAACAATAGGGAAAAAAATTATTTTCATTTGGGGAGGCCACCAGCCCTCCAAGTCGCGCCATTTTTTCGCGCAGAGATCGCGCGCTACGCGGCCGGCGGGATTCGAACCAGCGACCTCTCCCTCGCGCGTAGCCTCCTCTAACCGCTGCACTACTCCATTAACTGTGTAGATGCAGTTTCGATTCCTATCATATTATACCAAACTGAGTTTACATTGCTTGTTTGAGGCCCTAAACGACTTCAAATCAAAAAGTGTTGAACTACAAAGTTTCCTAACTTTTCAAAACCTACAACTTTCATGTTGACCGTTTTTCATCCGAGGCCGTTTACAAAATTTGAATTTCAAATTTGAGAACATTCAAACTTAGATCTAGCTAACTAGATAACTTCAAATGACAAAGTTGTCAACTACAAAGTTTCATGACTTGTCGAGATCTACAACTTTTATGTTGACCGTTTTTTCATCCGAGGTCGATTGAAAAAACTCAAATTTTAAATTTTGAGCACAAACTTACTTTTCATTAGTAAAACAAATTCAAATTAAAAAGTGGTAAACTATAAAGTTGTATGGCTTGTGAAGATCTACAACTTTCATGTTGACCATTTCTTCATCCGATGTAGTGAGAGTAACATTATTCACAAATCTTATAGGTCTCTTATAGTTTTAGGAAACTAGAACTCTATGAGAGAGATGAATTTTATGAACAATATTTATATGAATTTGTCAAATGAAGAAATGACCAAAGTAAAAGTTCTATATCTTGAGAAGCCATAAAACTTTGTAGTTCAAAACTTTTTGATTTGAAGTGATTTACTACTTCAAAATGTGGTTTGAACGTGTACCATACACATCATCACAAAGGGTTTAAAAAACCGTTTGTGATGAGGGGCATCACAAAGGGTTCGTATTACGAACCATTTGTGATGTGGACCATCACAAACGGTTTGTGATGCCATCATAAACGGTTTTTGCTACAAACCGTTTGTGATGGCCTCACATCACAAACGATTTTTAAAGAACCGTTTGTGATGGCCCCCATAACCGCTTGTGATGGGGGTATCACAAACGGTTTTTCAAAACCGTTTGTGATGAGGCCGTTTGTGATGCCGCTTTCTGTAGTAGTGAGTGGTTGTTGCTGTGGTGTGTAGGAGGTCTTTTGGCAGCCATTTCAGTCAACTTGTTGGTAGTTTTTCTGTGGTCATTTTCGTCTCATGGGTAGAGATGTTGTTATTGTGTTGTGTTTTATGTAGTTTTATCTTCTCTATAGACCGACCGACAATTACCTTGCTGGCTTCTTTTCAAAAGAAAATGATACCAAAAAGAATTAAATGAACTAAATTACTAAAATAATATTTTTCATGTTTAGAAAGGAATGTAATAGTTTTGAATTTGAGACTGAGTATCTGTGAATGACACCTGACTATATTATCACAAAGTTATTTTCAATTTAAAATAGTATCTTATAATCATATTATACAAAAAATGCTATACTAAAATGATTTGCATCCGAAGATCATCACCGATATAAAAAAATATCTAAACATTGCACTTGAAAAGACATAAATCCTGGGATGCGCGGGTTTTTTATGCATGGTCGCCGAAGGGTGCTTAGTTTAGCGTATGCATGGTCGTCAAAGGGTGCTTAGCTTAGCGGTTAAGACACTCGAGTGGCACTCCACAAGTCCTGAGTTCGAATCCCCGTAGGAGTGAATTTCAGTCTGTGGTTAAAAAAATCCTCTCGTCAGTCCCGTGTACCAAAGCACTAGTTAAGAACCGGCCCAGGTCGGCCCGAGGACAATGTATGGCTCAGGTAATTCCCAGAGGTTACGGATCTAGTGTCAAGGCGGGGCCGAAGTTCGGAGATTTTTCTCAGTCGGAGAAGCCGATGCTTCTTGTTAAGATGCTTCTTCTTAAGATAAATCCTGGGATGCGCGGGTTTTTTTATGCACGGTCACTCTGAGAAAGATGAGAGTACCTTTCAACGTTTCGGCAGACTTAGTTCTCGCCACATCAAACAATATCTTCTTGTAGAAGTATTAAATTAAGCAAAAAACAACTTGAACACAAAGGTTGAATGTTGCTTGTAAGCTAAGCAACCATGATAAAACATCTAAACATCCTATGTTTCACTTGAAAATGACCTCATGCAGCAGCGCTTCCTGTCAACTCCGGAGCACCAACATTTGGCTTTATTAGATGGTATAAACAACCTCACAAAAAAAAAGAATTAGCCAAACCAAAACTAGATTCAAATAGCAAAATCAAACACAAAGGATCACCATTGTTAGATGACCCCAAACCCTTTTCCGAACTTGAAATCAAGCAATAACCAAACAAAAATAAACACTAAAAATAAAACATCAAAAGTTGTCAAAGTCTAATCAATCCCAAAAATAAGAATAACCAGAATCTAAATGATGTTCAAACTTGCCAGAAAAATTCCCAAGCCGACATAAAAATAAATAAATTGTTGTAGGACCTCCTGTTCACACACTGACAACAGAAGGAAAGAGGAAAAGAAACCTGAAGCATTACCGAAAGAAAAAAGAAAAGTCCATCCAGTCCGCGTTTTCCTTCATTTCCCCCGTTCCTGCCGCCGGCCGGGTCTACTCGTCTCGTCTTGCAGCTGCAGCTACCTTTTCTTCGCTCCCTCAAAATCCTCCAACCAATCCCACCAGCTCGAATCCGCCCCGAAACCTCCCACCGCCCGCACCGTCCGCCCGGTTCTTGCGCGATCGGCGGCTGCCCGGCGCTCCCGGATCGATAAAAGAGGCCGCTTTGGTGGCTCCGGCGGGCGAATCTCGCGGCGATTCACTCAGATTTGGTAAGGATTCGTGTTCTTGCGGGGTCAAGGGTGGGTTCTCGGGAGGATTCCTTTGCGGGATCGTCGAAAGGTGGGATCTTGGGGGCTGATTCGGGGGTTTCGTGCTGCAGGATTTAGGGTTTTTGGACTCGAGGTGGTAGTAGGTTTCTGCCGCCGGGAGAGATGTCGGCGGCTGTGGCGTGCGCAGAGAGGGCGACAAATGACATGCTCATCGGCCCAGACTGGGCCGTTAACATCGAGCTCTGTGACATCATCAACATGGATCCCGGGTCTGACCAAACTCTCTTTCTACCTTGTCTATGATTTGTTTGTTCTTTGATATATGTCTGGATGGGTCTTGCTGTCAAACAGCGCAAACAAGTCTCACTAATTTGCCGTGGTATTCACCCTGGGAGATTGAACAGGGTTCTAATTGCATTTTGTAGCCCATTGATCTGTTCCCGTTAATTTTAGTTGGTGATTTTTTTTTCGTTTACCTGTTACATCCTTCCATTGTCTTAGAACAATTGTGCAGGCTCAGTTACTGAGTGGCGATGCAGTGCCGATTGATTGCTTCCATGGTCCTTTGAATCTGTTCCACTTACAATTTGTTCTTAGTATTGATTTCTGCGAATGAGTACTTTAGTTGTTTTGATTTCTTTTGTGTTTTCCTGGCACTTGATTTGGAATCTTTGATTGGTTGTTAGCATGGAGGGTGAGATATATTCTTTTAATGATGATGAATGAATGTGGTTGGTTAGTTGGGTCTTATTCTCATGGAGGGCCACCTATTTTGGTGGCATTTGTTGAGGTGCAGGTTTGATGTGACATCATGTTCGGTCATGGAAGATGGAACTATAGAAGTTTTTGTATTTCGTTCTGAATGTCTCGAATTACCTAGGCTCCCAAGTTGGTTGTTGCTCAGAGAAGTTTTTGTGGCAAAAAATATTAATAATAATAATATTTTAGTTATGGAGTGCGACTTACTGAATACACTTTGCTATGTACTATTGGTTTATGTCATTTCATGTTCTGAGTGCTGCTTATGGCAAAATAAGTTTGTTGTACTGGATTTTTGGATGCTGATGTTGCACAGTTACTAGTAGGAACATTTGCATTTTCGTATATATCACTTTTAGTTTATTGTTTTATATACCGAATGCCATGCTGATAGAAATCTGTTGAAGTGCAGACAAGCAAAAGATACGCTCAAGCTCCTAAAGAAACGTCTTGGAAGCAAGAATTCAAAAGTGCAAATTCTGACACTTTATGTGAGTTCTGTTAGTCCTCTTCTTGTCTACTATTTGATTATTGAAAATCAGAATTATAAAATCTTATGATTTTAGAAATGCTTGAGTCATACAAGGTTAGCAACATTCAAGTTGTAATTTCATTAAGACAACTTTTAGAATCGGTTCCCGTATCGTCACTTAGCTTTCAGAAACATGTTGGCTGTTTAGATTTTGTGTTAGAAGCTGCATCTCTAAGTTTTGGAAAATTATAAGAATCATACATTTTCAATATAAGAATCATGCATCTTTCCGTATCTTTTGCTGAAGTCCTTGTTTTTCTTTTTCTTGAGCTGATATGATGATTTCTGTCTTCTTCAGGTGCTAGAGACACTAAGTAAAAATTGTGGGGATGTTGTTCACCAACTGATTGTTGAACGCGACATATTAAGTGAAATGGTTAAGATAGTAAAGAAAAAGGTGACAATAATACTTATTAAATGGTTGTGGTACTAAATGCATCTACGTTCACGGGCTTCTATATTTGATTTTTATTCCGTCTTTCCAGCCAGACTTAAATGTTCGGGAGAAGATATTGAGTTTGATTGACACATGGCAAGTGGCTTTTGGAGGTCCATCTGGAAAATATCCACAGTATCATGCTGCTTACCAAGAACTCAGGGTACCGTCAAATTTTCTTTCAAACTCTTCCTTTTTCTTGTTCTTGTTTATTTGCATGCATGCAACCATGGACTATCAGTGTTCTATTTACCCTGTTTACCATTTTCGAAATGTTTAGTATGCTCTACTCCATCTTTTCTACAAATTCTTAGACTGCAGAATTTTTTGAATTAGCCGAACCATAATAGGGTAGCTTGCTGCCATTGTTTGCAGTCTGCAGGTGTTGATTTTCCACCTCGTGAGGAAAATTCAGTCCCATTGTTTACACCTCCTCAAACTCAGCCATTGAGACATCCACATCTATATCCACCTCCAGGCCAAAGTTATGAAGATGCTGCTATAGAAGCTTCTCTTCAATCAGCCCCCCCTCCACCTGCTCTGAGGTATTTTTTTAGTTGCATGCCATTTGATTTCTATCTGTCCTTCCTGATTTGGTTACTTTCATACTTTTGAGTTCTTGTTTATGTTTAATGTCAGTGTTCAAATCACAAAGGAGTACTACTATGCTAGTATCGTTCATCTCTTCAATGATATTTTTGTTTATGTATAAATTGTACCTTGAATTGTTATTTTCTTGTTATTGCGGACCATGCTCAATATACTAGCAAGTAGTAATGTGACAATACCCTGATTATTTGATCTTTTTTTTTTGTGCTCTCCCCCGGTTATGTCAGGCCTCATGTGCATAAAACTAGGTCCATGCTGCTATTTTCAAAAATTCTATAGTTCTTTTGCTTTGAATCAAACATGCCTTTCTGAGTGTTCTTAGTCAAATAATTAATTTTCAATGGACAAGTTTTTCATAGTCATGCCAAAAACAAGTCTATAATTCTGGAGGACATTTCACTTTTCATAGTCGTGTTTGTTTCACCATCTTCATAGGAAATTTGGGTTATATCTAACTTTACTTTTCTTGTTCATTTTTACAGTCTAAGTGAGATTCAAAGTGCTCGAGGAATTGTAGATGTGCTAGATGAGATGTTAAATGCTCTGGACCACAGACATCCTGAGGTGACTCTCTTAAAGATCTAAAATTTTTAGAGTGGTGATGTGCAATTTTTGGGCCGCCTGTATAGTTTTATTATTATTGTTCAATACAAATTATTGTGATGTAGTGATATCATCTCTGTTCTCTTCATTCATGGAAAAAATGACCGTATTGATTTGTCTAAGTTCATGGAAAATGACCATATTAATTTGTCTAATATCTTGTGCTATACTATGAAAACTGTAATGTAACATTTATTAGCTTGACATGTTGATATCATGTACTTCTGAATTCATTTCATAAAGGAGGTCAATATTGTTACTGATCAAGTTTACACTGGAGGACAGTAACTTCTACCCAAGTTCCAAACATCAACACATGTTTGTCTAGTATAACACTTTTGAGTCTTTAGATCATCATGCTTGTTCAGAGTCAAGTGGAATGTAATTAATGCTCCCAATCGTATGATGGCTACCTTGATTGCCTATTTCCTGAGAATATGCTACCTATTTACTTTTCCATTTCGATCCAGATGAACCATGGCGCAGGAATTAACTAGTAGTGATTTTGGTGCAATCTTCTCTATAACTTGGCCTGTTTTTTTGATGCAAATATACCTTTTGAAACGCTGTCAGTCTTTGATGACAAAAATAAGAATCTTGCAAGCACAGTGATATGTATGCATTTTATTCTTTTCCCCCACAAGATAGTTGGACTGATATGATCAACTTCCTTTTTCAAATTGTGGCCTAATTGTTTTTCAGTGGCCTGATCTATTGATCTGTTCTGCAAAGCAGTCCTTTCTCTTTGCTTCTTGAAGCAGTATTATTCACGCCAATGATCTTTGCTGCAGATTGATCTAATTGTGCTTTATACTGTAGGGTGTGAGGGAGGAGGTCATTGTTGACCTTGTTGGCCAGTGCCGATCATATCAATCCCGTGTCATGGATCTTGTTAACAGCACTGGGTGAGATTTTATTCTGCTGTTTTTCCCTTGTATTTTATAATTGTGATATGACATAACGTGTTGTATTCTCTCTGCAGTGATGAGAGCCTTTTATTTCAGGCTCTAGGACTTAATGATGAATTGCAGCGTGTTGTTCAGCGTCATGATGATATAGCCAGCGAGGAGTGGGGAGGGCAGCTGGAGCGCGCGGTGGCGGCGAAGGAAGCACGGGGAGGAGACAGGCGCGTGGAAGCCCTCCACCGCTGTCGCTTCCTCTGCCCTTCCCGGCCCACGTACGGTGCCGCCGCCACCAACGCTGACTCGTGCGTCCCCGCCTCCCCTCCCCTACGCCATCTGTGGCATGCGCCAACGAGGAGCGGGAGAGCAGCCCGAAAGGGCAGACCCTCGTTGCTCAAGCTCCTGGCGTGTTGGCGACAAGAAGGCGACCGGCAGCGGAGCTTAGAAGAAGCCCACGGCGGTGTCTGCTAGACCCAGCGGCGACCGAGGCGGCGAATCGAGGTCGGCGGAGCTCGGTGGCAACGCATGGAGGTCTCTTGGCGGCGGGGGCCGGCGGCGCAGCGCAGGGGCCAGAGGGGTGGCAGCGCGAAGGGCGGCGGCCGGGGATCGTCGTTTACAGCCCCTGCTGCAAATGTAAACCAGGGGACTGCCCCTCCTAGGTCCACTGGGGTTTCATTTTCTCCACTTCTAAATGTACATGAGGATGATGAGCCAGAAGACGAGTTCTCAATGCTTTCCCGCAGGCAAGCCAATTTAATTTATACATATAGTTCTTCCAAGTTTGGAGGATTGGTGCAAATTGCAATATATTGTCGACTTTTCACTATGGATTATTGAGCACCCTTAAGAAAAATGTTTTTTTTGTTGAAGTTAATGACCTGTTACTAAGGCATATCAGAGAGGAATATTGAGTTCTGTATTCATGAGCTGATGTCCATTAAATGCTTTATAGGTCTGCAAGGGATGGCACGTTGGCACAGAGCAACCTGCCTGCTGCTCCGAGAAATGAAAGGCCATACCCAAGCCCGCTTCTTCCTCCACCGCCAGCATCTAAGAGGCCTGTTTACACAGAGGCAAGCAATGTTGACTACCTTAGTGGGGACTCCTACAAATCAGAAAAGGTGTCAGATGATTTCATCAACCCAACTGCCCCCGCCAATATATCTGCATCATCCAATTCGAAGACAGAAGCATACCCGCCACCAAGTTATGGCAGCAGGTCAGACAGTGTGCCTGATGACTTTGTAAACCCAACTGCACCCAGCTTCTCTGCGCCTTCTCGTCCTACAAGTGAGGAGCCAACCCGTTCATCTGTGAAGCGCCAGGAGAGCCTGCCTGACGATGACTTCATAAACCCAACCGCTCTTCCTGGTTTCTCATCGTCTTCAGCTTCTAAAGGCGATGATTCCAGGGAAGACCTTCCGAAGGCTCCATGGGAACCACAGGCTGCTGCAGGTTCCCTACCGCCGCCTCCAGCAAGGTATGGTCATTCGACAAAGACGAGAGTACCTTTTAACATTTCGGCAGGCTTAGTTCTCGCCACGTCAAACAATCTTCTTGTAGAAGTATTAAATTAAGCAAAAAAACAACTTGAACACAAAGGTTGAATGTTGCTTGTAAGCTAAGCAACCATAATAAAACATCTAAACATCCTATGTTTCACTTGAAAATGACCTCATGCAGCAGCGCTTCCTGTCAACTCCGGAGCACCAACATTTGGCTTTATTAGATGGTATAAACAACCTCACAAAAAAAAAGAATTAGCCAAACCAAAACTAGATTCAAATAGCAAAATCAAACACAAAGGATCACCATTGTTAGATGACCCCAAACCCTTTTCCGAACTTGAAATCAAGCAATAACCAAACAAAAATAAACACTAAAAATAAAACATCAAAAGTTGTCAAAGTCTAATCAATCCCAAAAATAAGAATAACCAGAATCACCTATAAAGCATTTAATGGACATCAGCTCATGAATACAGAACTCAATATTCCTCTCTGATATGCCTTAGTAACAGGTCATTAACTTCAACAAAAAAACATTTTTCTTAAGGGTGCTCAATAATCCATAGTGAAAAGTCGACAATATATTGCAATTTGCACCAATCCTCCAAACTTGGAAGAACTATATGTATAAATTAAATTGGCTTGCCTGCGGGAAAGCATTGAGAACTCGTCTTCTGGCTCATCATCCTCATGTACATTTAGAAGTGGAGAAAATGAAACCCCAGTGGACCTAGGAGGGGCAGTCCCCTGGTTTACATTTGCAGCAGGGGCAGTTGCTCCTGTACCAGGAGGGATTCCCTTTGCTATATCATCATGACGCTGAACAACACGCTGCAATTCATCATTAAGTCCTAGAGCCTGAAATAAAAGGCTCTCATCACTGCAGAGAGAATACAACACGTTATGTCATATCACAATTATAAAATACAAGGGAAAAACAGCAGAATAAAATCTCACCCAGTGCTGTTAACAAGATCCATGACACGGGATTGATATGATCGGCACTGCCCAACAAGGTCAACAATGACCTCCTCCCTCACACCCTACAGTATAAAGCACAATTAGATCAATCTGCAGCAAAGATCATTGGCGTGAATAATACTGCTTCAAGAAGCAAAGAGAAAGGACTGCTTTGCAGAACAGATCAATAGATCAGGCTACTGAAAAACAATTAGGCCACAATTTGAAAAAAGAAGTTGATCATATCAGTTCAACTATCTTGTGGGGGAAAAGAATAAAATACACACATATCACTGTGCTTGCAAGATTCTTATTTTTGTCATCAAAGACTGACAGCGTTTCAAAAGGTATATTTGCATCAAAAAAACAGGCCAAGTTATAGAGAAGATTGCACCAAAATCACTACTAGTTAATTCCTGCGCCATGGTTCATCTGGATCGAAATGGAAAAGTAAATAGGTAGCATATTCTCAGGAAATAGGCAATCAAGGTAGCCATCATACAATTGGGAGCATTAATTACATTCCACTTGACTCTGAACAAGCATGATGAACTTAAAGACTCAAAAGTGTTATACTAGACAGACGTGTTGATGTTTGGAACTTGGGTAGGAGTTACTGTCCTCCAGTGTAAACTCGATCAGTAACAATACTGACCTCCTTTATGAAATGAATTCAGAAGTACATGATATCAACATGTCAAGCTAATAAATGTTACATTACAGTTTTCATAGTATAGCACAAGATATTAGACAAATTAATATGGTCATTTTCCATGAACTTAGACAAATCAATACGGTCATTTTTTCCATGAATGAAGAGAACAGAGATGATATCACTACATCACAATAATTTGTATTGAACAATAATAATAAAACTATACAGGCGGCCCAAAAATTGCACATCACCACTCTAAACTGCAAGGGATGGCACATTGGCACAGAGCAACCTGCCTGCTGCTGCGAGAAATGAAAGGCCATACCCAAGCCCGCTTCTTCCTCCACCGCCAGCATCTAAGAGGCCTGTTTACACAGAGGCAAGCAATGTTGACTACCTTAGTGGGGACTCCTACAAATCAGAAAAGGTGTCAGATGATTTCATCAACCCAACTGCCCCTGCCAATATATCTGCATCATCCAATTCGAAGACAGAAGCATACCCGCCACCAAGTTATGGCAGCAGGTCAGACAGTGTGCCTGATGACTTTGTAAACCCAACTGCACCCAGCTTCTCTGCGCCTTCTCGTCCTACAAGTGAGGAGCCAACCCGTTCATCTGTGAAGTGCCAGGAGAGCCTGCCTGACGATGATTTCATAAACCCAACCGCTCTTCCTGGTTTCTCATCGTCTTCAGCTACTAAAGGCGACGATTCCAGGGAAGACCTTCCGAAGGCTCCATGGGAACCACAGGCTGCTGCAGGTTCCCTACCGCCGCCTCCAGCAAGGTATGGTCAGAGACAGCAGTACTTCGAGCAGAATGTGTATTCCGGTGGGAGCAACGGAGCCGGGTACGATGGTCTGATGACACAGACAGAAAATCTCTCCCTCAACCAAAATGAGAAGAGCACATCACGCCCGACAGCGTCCCGCCAGGCTAAACCCGAGGACTCCCTTTTCAAGGACCTTGTTGACTTTGCAAAGACCAAGCCGTCATCACCATCGAAACCAGCCAACAGCCGCAGGACTCGCTGATCGCAGCCTTAAGTGATACTGTGAAATTAGAACATTTGAAGACTGGATTTCTTTGCATCACGAATTATTTTCGGTTGCACTTTCGAGAATTTAGAATCACAGATGTCAGATACTATACTTGGCCATAAATCCTGGATGTGTGATGTGTAGTTTAGCTGCTTATAAGCTCTCTTTGTTGTTGGTTTCACCTCCATTTTTTACTTAGCTGTGTATATATATGCTACTCGATTCGACAGTGATATTCATAGTTGAGTTTGCAATTTGAGGCCAAAGACTTCATGCCATTTTCAGTGTCGATAAACTAGGGGCCTTTGGCCAACTTTTCGCATGTTTATTTTCTCTGTGAAGCATAAAACCTGTGAAGAAGCCCGTGCTTTCTGTGTTCTTCGTACTTCCGAGTATTCGGGTGCGTGTGGATAAATTAGGCCTCTCAACTTTGGCATGTTAAAATTAGGATTTTGTAATCATTATGTAACTGTAGCATTTTGTTTGTATTTATGAATAATTGTCTAAATATTGATTAATTCTGCTCAGAATGTTTATCTCGAAAAGTACGATAAAACTGTATAATTAGTTTTTAATTTCATCTATATTCATAAAGCTGTGCAATTAGTTTTGATTTCATCTATATTTAATAGTATGTATCTTCTTTTTGTACCGTAGAATTTGGGGGTAAAATTTGAAAACAATCTTTGGGTCAATTCTTCATTCGGTTGTCCCCAGCAGGGCAGGAAGCCTGTGTGGAATTCTTCTGCAGGTGGAATAGGCTGTTTGGCACGGCTCCGCTCCAACTTTTACAACTCTGCTCTCAATTTTTTTATCCAAACACGTGCAGCTTCAAGTTTTACAGCTTCAAGAAAAAATTGGAGTTGGTAACTCCAGGTAAAACATGGAGCACCCCTCAAGGAGTGCTTCAGAAACGAAGATTTCATACATTCTCATTGAGTTGGGATAAAATTACCCACCATTGCCACCGATTACACGTACTCCCTCCGTCCCGTAAAGAATGCAATCCTCACTTTCCGAGAAGTCAAACAATTTCAACTTTGACCAAGTTTATACAAAATAGTACTAATATTTATGTCTTCAAATCGATTTAGTATAAAAATATAATCTATGATTAATCTAATGATACTTATTTTGTATCATAAATGTTAGTAACTTTTTATATAAATTGAGTCAAACTTGAAATAGTTTGACTTCTCAAAAGGTGAGGATTGCATTCTTTACGGGACGGAGGGGATACGTTAAAGAAAAGACTGAGCGTCCAACCCTCCCACGCATCTTTATTTTTTTTTCCGCCGAGCTTTTTTCTTTCTTTTTTCCGTCAGTTTTTGTCCGGTGCTTTTTTCTTTCTTTTTTCCGTTTTTATTTTCTTTTTTCCCACCGAGCTTTTCTCTTTCTTTTTATTCCGTCGGTTTTTGTCCGGAGTTTTTTTCTTTCTTTTTTTCCGTCGTTTTTGTCCGGGTACCAGTGCTGTAGCAACGTGAAAAAAAAACAGGTCAACAAAATCAATGGAAGGATAAGAAAGGTATTTTTCATCAAATCTTATATTTTCTAGAGCTGGAGTTGCATTTGTAGCCAAACACGTTGAGCTAGCTCCATATTAATTGAGGTAGGCGGAGTGGAGCTAAAAAATATGAAATTACTGGAGCTGGAGCTGGTTTTTTCGTAGAGCTCTCCCAAACGTGCTACCGGCTGGAGTTCCGCGTAAGAAGTCTCTGCAGGTGGAATAAAGTACCGCCTGGAGTTCTGCGTAAGAGTTTTTTACTTTTTTTTTTGAGGAATCCGGATTTTATTTCAGACACGAACAAGGATTATTACGTATTTGTTATAAAGACACCCTTGAGAGAGAAGAAAAATTACAATCCGGTCCTTGCATGATGTTCCGCTTCGTTCTGTGATAACTGTTGGATCAACACAGCAGATGCTGCTGCTTTCCATCATCTTTTTTCTGATAGTCTGCCAGGCACGATCTGCAGCTTAGTTCCGTCGCTTGTTTCGATCGCTACTTGGTGCGATTTGTGCAGATTTTACTTATTTGATTGAC
Organism: Echinochloa crus-galli; assembly: GCA_900205405.1. Classification (NCBI taxonomy): domain Eukaryota; kingdom Viridiplantae; phylum Streptophyta; class Magnoliopsida; order Poales; family Poaceae; genus Echinochloa; species Echinochloa crus-galli. Next base: position 157,117 of record OAMR01000072.1, read on the forward strand.
GTTGAAACTTGTGATAAGAAAAAAGATAGACAGGTTCGATTGCTCCAGAAGATGAAAAATGAAAGTCGAGCACTCGAGCGAGAGCATATATGACCCAACTAAGACTGATTGGGACCAGAAGTCCAGAATGCTAATCGTTCCTATGATACCATCGTTAGAGATGAAAATAGACCGAAATATTCAATATTGTTTTCTAACCATGCATATTTTTTATGCGGAAAGCATAGTGACTATGGAAGCGCGACGGACAACGTGGCAGATGGGAGCGCAGCCGCTGGCGGGCTACGGAGATGGGAGCGCGGTGGTCAACAGGCAGCATGGGAGAACGGCGACCAGTTGGGGCGAGCGTAGCAGCTGGTGGGGAAGATTGGAGTATGGCGGGGCGGCCGAGCAGGGGAAGGAGCGTGCGCGACGGGCAAAGACGAGGAGGAGCATCGGCGGCCACTCTGAGCATAGTTATTAGGACCGGACCGGTCATCGAACCGGTGCAGGTCTCGGTTCAATGGTTCAATGGTTCAACCGTTGTAAACCGGTTGAACTGCCGGTTCGATAGTATTGAACCGTTACACTGAACCGGCCACAAATACTTTGAACCGGTGCCTATATATATATATGTGGTAATTAACATAATAACTATACATACTACATAGTTAATTATTAGGAAAATAAGCTAATAAATAATACAATTATATAACCATATTAGTTGCATTTCAATTTCAACGTTTGAACCACAAATTCAAAAAAAGATGAACATACACCACAAATGCACGACCAAATAAAAGTACCAAACACATGAAAAAGAACGTACAGAAGTGCTCTTTCCAACACCCATTTAACCTGCAACATGCAAGCAAGCCCAGTCTCTAAAATCAGTAAAGCATGCACATTGTATTTACTCAAATTAGATCATTTTAGACATACCTGTAACTATGTAAGTACGTAACTCTTGCACTGTAGTCTTCTTCCTGTGTGCGCGATGCAAAAGACGCAGACTGGAGCGCAGATGCCAGCCGCAGTCCCGCAGACGAGGTGCAGCTCAACAAATAAAAAAACGTCCCGGTTCGCATGGAACCGGCCGGTTCACCGGTTCCACTAAAAACCGGCCGGTTCATCCGGTTTTTACCGGTTTGATTGCATGAACGGTCTTTGAAGCAAACCGGACCGCTGGAGGCTCTGGTTCGGTCTTTTAACGGTCCAACCGTCGGTCCGGTCCTAATAACTATGCCTCTGAGGGAGAGAGAAGAGGGTCGGGGAGAGTGGGATTGGACGGGGTGGGAATAAATAAAAATAAGGGAAAAGAGTTGACTCACTGATGAATGGGTCCCACATGTTAGAGCCTGCTTGGTTTGGGCCTTGCTTAGTTCCCAACTTTGGCATGACTTGCTGCTGCAGCGTTACTGTAGCATTTCATTTGTATTTGTGAATAATTGTCCAAACATTGATTAATTAGGATCAAAATGTTCGTCTCGAAAAGTACAATAAAACTGTGCAATTAGATTTTGATTTTATCTACATTTAATACTCCATGCATGTGCCGACATTTTGATGTGATGGGAATCTTCTTTTTGCATAGTCGAATTTGGGGTGGAATTTAGGAACTAAACAAGGGCTTGATGCCAAAACTTTGGCAAGCCACTATTTTAGCTGCCAATTGGTTTCATACCAAAAGTTGCCCACATCTCACATTTTACTTGCCAAAATATTGGCAACTTTTTTACCTAAATTTTTGTAAGCCAAAAGTTGGGCATGACAAAATTTTGGCTCTGAACCTCATGCTCTTAGAGCCCAAAAAAATAGGGATAGGCACAACTAAAAAAAGTAAAGGTCTTGAACAGGGGCTCTTGCTAGAGCTGTTCTGCAGCATGTGGATGCGGTGTGCGGCGGGCGGCAGACAGGTATGGCTGGGACTGCGGTGGGGATGGGGAATGCAATTTTTGTATATAGTTAGGGTTGTCTGGTTGAGAAGGGGTTTCTTGTTTAGGCTTGCGTTAGAATTAACTCATGAGCCTTTTTAGCGTATTTCGTTTTATGGTTAATAGAGGGACAAAACCGATTTAATGATTGAAATTTGGTTAGTTAAAAATCAAGACTGAATTTGTGACCGAAAATTTTGATCTCGTTCTCGGTCATTTCGGTTCCTCGGTTTCGGTTAATTATTCATAGTTGAGTTTGCAATTTGAGGGCAAAGACCAATAATCCACTCACATTCAGTGTCGATAAACTAGTCTCCTTTGGTCAATTTTTCGCTCGTTTATTATCCTTTTGGTGGAGCAGCAAACCTGTCCGCGCTCCGTAAGGTTAGAATTCCAACAAGTTGGGCAAGTGCATAGCAATTCTGTGGCTTCTTGTACCTGAAGTTCGTCCCAGGTCCTTGCATTGAGCCACCTTGGAGGATATGGACGGGTACTACGGTGTAGATAAGTTAGGCGCTTTTGGTCAATTTCTCAGCAGGAATGCAAGGAAACTCGTGTGGAATTCCATGGTCTGCCGCCTGGAGTTGTGCAAGTACCCATCACCGAATGAACCCGACTGCGCCGGTCCGCGCGGAAGCCATGGTCCAGGCCCAGGCGGCATCTCCTCCTTCCTGTTCCCCCGCCGGGCCTCGCGGCCGTGGTGCGCCGCATGACGACGGGCACGACAAGAGAGTAGGTTGGCCTTGGCCAGGTACGTAGCATGGGCCAGCGACCCAGCTACAGCGTACGGTGGGTTCGATGAGGCTTGGATCGCGCCGCTTGCGGCAGCCACGTCACCATGCCCGATCCATCTGTCTAGCGTTCCCTTGCAAGAAGTGGTCACCCACGACGCGGCACGTCACGCCGACCCGCATGTGACTCACGGTTCCCAGCAGATTTTGTCCGTCCTCCGATGCGATCCTTCATTCTTTTCCTCGAGAGAGACACGAACAAGGACGGACACGTCGTCTTAATTGCACGTTGGTTGGACGAATAAACATGACATCACCTCCTTTCTTTCGGAAGGCCTGAATTTGAGGATACATAATATAACCCAAAATCTAGGCTAAAGATTTAGACATAGAAAATTTGTTACTATTCTATTTTAAGTAATAAGACAGATAGTTGCTATTAAAATCGTATTTTGCGTGTGACATTTTTTGAATCGCGTAATTGTTTTTTTTATGAGACGGAGGAAATCTGTGATTTACAGCTAGGAGGAGAGATCGAATGTACAGAAGCACAGTTGCCTGACTTCGTGCCCTTTCTTCTCCTCGTTTACTAAACGAGGGCTTCATCATTACTTAAACACATGACACGGGTTATATTTTTTAGATAGAGAAAAGTATTCCGGTTTTATCTTTCCAGAACGAGAGGATCATCTAACATTATTACACACAATAGTTTCAGCCTACTCCAGCATGCATCAATTCCACACACAAGAAATCAAACATCAAGCCTTAAACCAAAAGCCATAACACGGGTTACATACAAGGCTTAATTTGTACTCGATGTATTTCATCATTTGTAGAGCAACTCCGTGAAGGTTCGTGCCACAAGCTCAGAGCGTATGCGGCTTAACTGCATCTCTATCTTGTCTCGATCTTGATCTTGATTTGAGCTGTGATCTAACCATGCATCTTCCCGTCATTCAAAGTTTTTTTTTAAAATTCGTTATTCACAATTTAAACACATGAATCCCAGCCACCCCTCTCCACACAGTGACAGAGCTAGGGTGGCTAGGGGGGCTCTAGCCCCCCTCCCCTATCCATCTATAACCTATAGAGATGATGAACAAAATAGAGAAAGAAGAAGAGAAATGAAAGGAAGAGGAGAGGAAGAAGAAAATGAAAGGAAGAGGAGAAGAGTAAGAAAAAGGATGACAAGGATCGCCCTCCTCCCCCTGGAGGCTATCCTGCCTCCGCCATTGTCTCCACACGGCTCTCCTGTTCGATTTCAATCTTATTTGATTAAGAAGATGTGTGTGTTGTTTTTTTATATATATGTGGGTATGCGTTTGGTGAGCATGTATATGCTTTTATACATGTGAATATACATATATTTAGATATACTGTAAATCTATGCGGTGTCTCGGAAAATTCATCATCAACGGTCTAAATCATCATCAATTTTTAATTTACACACATGGATCACGCGTTTGTTATCTTTACGAGCGCCGGTGACTGGTGGGTCATCAGTCATGAATCGATGAACCCACCCTTAACATCATCATCAGGAATTCAAGATGAAAGATTCCTGATCGGTATATCGAACCACTTGCTCACGAGCGCAAGGATCAAACATGGGACGTGGAGACTGCGCAGTCAACATCCTCTGAAAGGATAATATAACTACTAACCCTAAAATTTTACCATCCGAGCAATACTTTTTACCCAAGCCATAAAAATGTCATTTACTGTGCATCTCTCTACAAAAGGTGCGCGGTCCTAAAGCTGTGTATCGTACCCAATTCTACCGTTATAGTAGAGTATAACAAAAATTAGAGATATATACGGATACGGAATTGGCTCCAGCATTTCCCTGCCTCTTCCTACGCCCCGACACGTCGTATACGCTTGGACCCTCCCCACCTACGTCGCTCGGCTAATCAGAGCCCGTGGACATGTCACATCGGTGAGGTGGCGCGCCCCGATTGGGTCCGTCCCCGGCCAGGGACGTGGCGCCCTGCCACCGTGTCCCGGCGGCGCGCGCCCCGCCAAAACCCCCGTGCCGTCAAGGCAGCATACTGTTTAAGACCCGCCTAAATACCTTTATACCCCCCTTAATTCCCATCAATTACGTCCTAAATACTGGATGCACTCTACTTATCGTACCCCATCAGCCTTAACAGCCCTTAATGACGGGCTATTTGCGGTAACCACAGGGGCTTATCTGCAAACGCCGCCCTGCAAATATCTCGTGACCCCCGCAGGCCGCGCCTACGCCGGAGAGCCCGCCCTCGGTGGGGCCCGCGTGGCAGGGACTGTGAGCGGGTGGACCCGGCGCACCGGGCCCCGTGGACGGTGGACTCCCTCGCGTGCTCCGCTCCCCCTTTTGAAACCCACCCGGGCCGTCCTCTCTTCTTCGTCGTGTCTCGTTCGTCCCGGTAGGAAATCTGACAGAGTCCTCCGCTGCTACGCCATGGCGACCAAGGCCTGGATCTCGCTGCTGCTCGCGCTCGCCGTGGCGCTGTCCGTGCCGGCGGCGAGGGCGGAGGAGGCTGCCCCCGCGGAGGCCGCGGCGGAGGGGGAGGCCGTGCTCACCCTCGACGTCGACACCTTCGAGGACGCCGTCGCCAAGCACCCCTTCATGGTCGTCGAGTTCTACGCCCCCTGGTGAGTCCGTACCCGCCTCGCCGGTTGGTTCGCCCCCTAGAGTCCTCACGGGTAGATCTCGCGCTCGGGTCGGGTCGTGTGAGGGTGCAGCGGGCGGGCCTGGATCGGGGGATTCCACGGCGGTGGGACATGTTTGGGAGTTCAGATGCGGTGGTTCTGGATGTGATGCGTCGTCTGGGGACGCAATTAGCGCCGATTTGGTCGCGGGTGTTCGTGGATTTGCTTTGTTTTTCGTGCACCCGTGCGGCAGCGCGGAGTTCGAGGTCCTCCACACTCGGATGAGTAGTGCTGTACTGGTGATGGGTAGTTCAAGTAATTTTCGTGCATTTCTAATTTGATTCGGGTCGTCGATGGTTTAGGGGAGATGAATCGGGGGTTTTGGTCGGGTTTCTCTGTGGTTGGTGGGGGCTTGATGTGACGTTTGGGAGGCCTTCGTTCTGTGATGGGTTTAGAGTTGGGTGGGAACTTGCAACTTACTGATGTCTTGTTACTTTCGCACTTGAGTTGCAACTTCACGGATGTGTTATTTTTTAGTGATTGATAGAGTTGCAACTTCACGGATGTGTTATTTTTTAGTGATTGCTGCTGCTGTGCCTACATGATCTGTGTTGATTTGTTCTAGTTGCTGTAGCTAATGTGGTAAAATCGGATTTGCAGGTGTGGACACTGCAAGGCACTCGCCCCAGAGGTAATTATTAGCTTCTGAATCCTGTGCTCACTCACTTTACAGGAGGGTTCTGTGCTGACTCGTTTAATCTCGTGCTAAACTGTGCTTTCTGCCATGTTTCAGTATGAGAAGGCCGCACAGGCTCTTAGCAAGCACGACCCACCGATTGTTCTCGCTAAGGTTGATGCCAACGAGGACAAGAACAAGCCGCTTGCTACCAAGTATGAGATCCAAGGGTTCCCGACCCTCAAGATCTTCAGGAACCAGGGCAAGAACATTCAGGAGTACAAGGGACCTAGGGAGGCTGAGGGCATTGTTGAGTACTTGAAGAAGCAGGTTGGCCCTGCCTCCAAGGAGATCAAGTCCCCAGAAGACGCCACAGCCCTTATTGATGAGAAGAAGATCACCATTGTAAGCTCCTAATTCAGTTTTCTCCATATCCGATTTTAATTTAACGATCAGTATCATGACTTCTTTGATTTATCTACTTGACTGCTGACTATAAATAATTGGTTGCAATTGTATAGGTTGGTGTCTTCGCAGAATTCAGTGGCACTGAGTTTACAAACTTCATGGAGGTTGCTGAGAAGCTGAGGTCTGACTATGACTTCGGCCACACTTTGCACGCCAACCACCTCCCTCGTGGTGATGCTGCTGTGGAGAGGCCATTGGTTAGGCTGTTGAAGCCATTTGATGAGCTTGTTGTTGACAGCAAGGTTTGACTCTCTTTCTCTGTTATTTTGCAATACTCTTTGCTGACTCTCATGTATACATACTAGCTGTGTTACCATCATGTTTGATTGTCACTAATGCCACATTGTGCAGGACTTTGATGTCGCTGCTCTGGAGAAGTTCATTGATGTTAGCAGCACCCCCAGAGTTGTTACTTTTGACAAGAACCCCGAGAACCACCCATACCTCTTGAAATTCTTCCAAAGCTCTGCCTCCAAGGTATGAACATCACACTTGATCTAGAAATAACTTCGGTACTACTTCTACTGGCCAATTGTTGGTTAAATTGACCTGCTTTCTGGTAACCTTCCATTCAATTTTAGTCCAGGCTACCATGTCTGCATCCAACTAGCTTTTAGTGTGCTGTTTTACTGTATTAAATGCAATGCTGGATGGATTCAAAGTCTGTTTTGCTGTGTCTTAATATGAAGTATATTTGTAATGCCATTGATGAACTTTCTAAAATATTTAGCTGCCCTTTCCGTTTACATTTATATTTTAGTTGTGAATTGACAAAACTTATTGGAAAGGCTGTTTACTCTTTGTGCAGTGGGTTTTAATTGTTGATTATTGACTATTTTCACTGTTCTGTGACACCAAATGATTTGCAGGCTATGCTATTTTTGAACTTCTCCACTGGACCTTTTGACTCCTTCAAGTCTGCTTACTACGCTGCAGCAGATGAGTTCAAGGACAAGGAGGTCAAGTTTCTCATTGGTGACATTGAAGCTGGCCAGGGTGCCTTCCAGGTTTGGCTCTCACTTCCCCTTCTCTTGCGCTGATGCTGTTAATCTATACTGAAAACCATTCATGTTAACATTCAATTTGTGGGAATTGCAGTACTTTGGTCTGAAAGAGGAGCAGGCACCTCTTATCCTGATCCAGGATGCTGATTCCAAGAAGTTCTTGAAGGATCACATTGAGGCTGACCAGATTGTCTCTTGGTTGAAGGAGTACTTTGTAAGTACCTGCTTTTTGAACTTCAATACTCTTGTGGTAGTTTGTTTCATTTCATATGATGTTGGAGCTAATCGGTCCCTTCTATTCCTAGGATGGCAAATTGTCGCCGTTCAAGAAGTCTGAGCCTATTCCTGAGGTCAACAACGAGCCTGTTAAGGTTGTTGTGGCTGACAACATCCATGATTTTGTCTTCAAGTCTGGCAAAAATGGTATGCATTGCCTTCCTTTTCATCAATTAGGAATTGTTTCTGGTTGTCTTGGCAAAGTCGTCGCTGCTGACAGTCTCCATGATACCTTGAAATCCCATTGATATACCTATCTCTGTTGCAGTTCTTGTTGAGTTCTATGCCCCCTGGTGCGGACACTGCAAGAAGCTGGCACCCATCTTGGAGGAGGCAGCCACCAAACTTCAGAGTGACGAGGAAGTTGTGATTGCCAAGATGGTAAATTTCTTTCCAATCTTTGTAGACCACCGTTCTCCCTGTTTTTCTGCTACAAAATCTAACAAGTGTTCCTTCAATCTTGTTTCCAGGATGCGACCGCGAACGACGTGCCCACCGAGTTCGACGTCCAGGGCTACCCGACCATGTACTTTGTGACCCCCAGCGGGAAGGTCTCCTCCTACGACGGCGGCAGGGCAGCCGACGACATCATCGACTTTATCAAGAAGAACAAGGAGTCGTCCGGGGCTGCCCCGGTGATGGAGAAGGCCGCAGAGAAGGCAGCCGACCCGGCCGCCGAGCCCAAGGACGAGCTGTAAACCCATATGGCTCTGGACGCTTGCGGCTGGAAGCATGGGTGAGGAGAGGGGAAAAAAAACCTGGCGCCGCTAACATGTTTTACAGCTCCAACGCCAGATTTTGCGAGAGGGAGGAGGACAACGAGAGAAAGGGATCCGCGGCGTAGCCTGCGCGTGTCCCATTGAGAATGATTATGTACAATCACAGTAACTTTTAGTTAAATTCTCAGGCGTGACAGTAGAAAAGATATGGATTGTGGTGAAGCTGGATGGAATAAATGGCGGCGACGCCTGGTTGAATGGATGATGATTGATGTGTGCGGTCTCTGGGCGGGGTGGGAAGTTGGGACTTGGAGAGATCACTGGCATCCGGGTTCTGTGATCGGCCTGCGTTGCTACAATGTGGAATGTCGCTGACTTACGCTGATCGGGTTCGGCACAACATGGCTCCGGGAGCCTTGCGCTGCTAGCAATGTGCCTGACAAGGTGCAGTAAACAACCAACATGGGTTCCATAAAAAAAAACTACCAACATGGGTCCTAAACAATATCAGTCGCTCACCATAACGTGTAGGTTAACATAGAAGTTAGTATCAATCAGATACTCAGAACTCCTTGAAGAGGAGAGGGTCTGGACCTCGTTTCTTTTTCCCCTCAGCCACCACTCCCATGCTGTGCGGTGATATTGGAGTAGTCTGACTCCTGAATTCCTGTTGCTCCGAACGTCTTCTGGTCGTCTGCGCCTCTTAACCAGTGGGTGGCTGGGAAGCCATGCGCTCAACTCCAAGTTACCATCCAGTACTATACTGCTAGTATTCTGTTGGAACAAAGAAGTATATATACTATAACAATGCCGGTCACCAACGCACCTCACTTGATTCTTCCAATCCTGCCTGTTAATACTATTTGGCTCTGTACCCTGTATATTGTAGTGATAAATGAGGCCCTTTCATCTCCCATCCGGTCCAAAACCATCTAAAATCGAAAGTTTCCTTCTGCCTTAGGCTTTGTTTGGGAAGTGGAGTGTTGGAGATATTGAGGGGGATTGGATTAGATTGAGGGAGATTTTGACATGTACTGGGGAAATTGCTCCACTCCAAACCCCTCTAATCCACTCCAATACCCTAGTTCCCAAACAAAGCCTAGGAGTTATAAAAGGTGGAGACGAGAGAGGATCAATCCGCTAAAAATGGGGTTCCCTATGTTGAAGTCCATCATGCCCATGCCCGATAAATTTTGCTATTTTACAATATGCCAATTAAGTTGAGCATTCCCAACTGCCATACAATTTGAATGTAGTAGATATTCACATGCGGACTCAAACTCGAACAATTCCACTCATTCTTGTATTTACATTCGCACTCAAGGATATTTAGATATGTATTTGTGTTTATATTATATCGTAGATAGTAATTAATGAAAAAAATAGTTTCTTCTATTCAGACTCTCCATTTGCACTTCTAGGTGCGAAGTCGGCTAACACGGTTGCCATAATGAACAAGGAATACAAAAAACAAAAACATAGATGCAGATTCATACTTCAACAAAATTGCTCACCCGAGTACCTGGCGTATGGCTTGTAGCAAATGGAGGTAATTTCTGAAGTATGTTGGACTGAGTTTTGGCAATAAACATTAGTAATCTTTTGGCTGCGATCGAGTTTTAGGGTGCACGCGTGCACAATAGGAGGTCAGGACACAGGAGGGCTTTGGATTATAGTCAGGGCCGGCCCTGAGTTTTTTTAGGCCCAAGGCGAAACTAAATTGGGGGGCCCTGAGTAAATTGTACACGCATATTGTAAAGAGAACTAAAGCCTAATTTAATTAGTTGATAACTAATCATTTCCCTTAGCAATCAGATGAAAGAGTGAACTTGGGTAGGTTGTTTACTTGTTTCAAGATGAGTATAATATTGTTTCTGGTTGTAGAAGGTCGGTACAGTACGTATATACATATAGTGCATGTGTATTAGCCGGGGGCCCTTAGTATTTGGGGGCCCGGGGCGGTTGCCCCGGATCAATATACTACAGGGCCGGCCCTGATTATAGTCATTGTAACTTGCCGAGTCGGGGAAAGCCCAGCACGGCCATTAGACGGCTCTGACTTCTGAACCCTGGTTGCCCGCAATTCTGAACATCCTCAACGTCTCTGTTTCTGGGCGTTGTTATCAGTGAGTAACCTAGCCACGAAGCTCTGCGTTTTACTCCAAGTTACCATGGATATACGTGAATCAGTCTTGCCACAAGTTATTACTCATTAGTAGTACATCAAAGTTTTGATCAAAGTTACCCACCGTTCCTAAATGTGTGACATCCTAAAAAAAGTGTGTTCAGAGAAACAGAGCTAATTCTGAACATTTTTTCTAAAATATGTTCTAGCTAGTCATATGAAAATTGTATAATAAAACTAGAAAAAGGAGTGGCAAAATTCTATATGAAAGGCCGTATTGATGTATACGAAAAAAATGTTGTCAACTTCATAATATATGTACCCTAAACATGTTGTCATGAAAAGAAGGTGAATAAAATGTGATATAATCGTTATTGTATTACCATAAACGACAAAAATGTGAATGATCACTGTATGACAGAGACACCGCAATCACGCGATCGACTCTGAACTTTCGATCACTACTAAATCCTATGAACAATCTCGAGGACAAAGTGCATCCATGGGGCCCTTCCAGCGACAGCCCTACACTTTCACTACTCCCCTTCTCAAAATCCCAATCCATCCAAAACAAAGGGCCCCATCCAAGCATATCCTTACAAGTCAATCCATATCCTAATGAGTTGCCACATCCACATCATCATCTGAACAGACCTGTCCACACCCCCAACTCCAAAAGGCTGGTTTGGTTGGTGAGTTTTGTCCAAACACCCAACCTCCTATCGACAACCATGCATGCCAAAGACCAAGGAACAAGGCCAAGCAAAGCAAAGCTGTGTCAGGTGCATAGAATAGTATGCCAATCCTCTTGCTTCACTCCTCAGCTTCCTTCATCTCATCCCTCCCTCCCCCCTTTGAAATAATCTTCCCTACTCCTTCAAGAAACCTACCACCCATTTGCAAACATTGATTGAATTTTCCCTTGGAATTGCTCTTCCACACACCATGTGTAGCACACAAACACTTTCGCATAAACAAGTGGATATAGATATATAGACAGCATATATGGATTAAGCTTGCAAGCAGTACTTGTTAGTTGTGTTTCATTCTTCGTAATCCATGCATGGGCAATTGAGCATGAGCAGGATGAGGTGCCTCAGGCCGAGCAGCCGCCGGCGATGTGAAATCCTCGGCGGCGACACCGCCGCGTTCTGCGCGTCGCTCGTCGAGGGGCTGGCGCACCTGGAGAGCACGCTGGAGGTCGTCGATCATGGCGGCGGCGGCGGTGGCGGGGTGGGGTCGGGGTCGGTGTCCATGCGGTGGTGCGCGGACGCCATGCGGCTGGTGACACGGATGCAGCGCGAGATGCTGGCCATCTTCCGGAAGGCCGACGTGACGGTGGCCGCGGTATGCGGCGGCGGCGGCTGGTTCGAGCACTACATGCAGGAGACGGCGGCGCTGCTCGACTTCTGCAACGCGTTCAAGGCCGCCGCGTCGCGGATGCACCGCTACTGCATGGTCGTCGACTAGATGTGTATAAGAGACAGGAGCACAGATGGGCACGCGCCGCCGCTGCCTCCCTCGTCGTCGAGAGCGCCGCCGCCGCTCCTTGCGCCGCGGAGCTGGCGGGCCAGCAGGAGGCTCCGCCGTCGGCCGCCGTTCGCGATAAGATCGCGGACGCGAAGGCGGCGGTGGCCGAGGCGGAGCGGCTGGGGAGGACGATCGTCTCCGGCGCCGGCGCCGGCGGGGAAGGCGGCGGCATGGTCGTCGTCACGCTCGTCGCCAAGATCACAACGTCCATCCTATCGATCTTCGTCCTTCAGGCTCTAACCTACCCTTCCTCCCTCGACGCCGGCGGCGCCCCGCCCACTCTAGCCTCCGCCGTCGACGTGCCGGAGCTGGAGCCATGGCGCGAGTCGCTGTCACTGATCCACGCCCGGTTCCCGAGCCAGGCCACCGTCGCCGAGCACGAGAAGGTCGCAACGGTGGTCCGGGACCTCATCAATGGCGGCAAAACCGGCGGCGGCGGAGGCCATGGTGAACAGAAAGACGAGCAGGTGATGCGGCATGTGGAGCTGCTGAGAGCAAGGTCAGGTGAGCTCAGGGAAGGGGTGGAGATGTTCGACTGTGTTCTTGACGAAGTGTTTGATGAGGTGATCAGGGGCAGGAATGAGATGCTGGGGATCCTCAGAGACAAGGCTCTAACCTAGCGCTGAGGTGAGTTTTAGATTAGCCTCGATCTGGATCAATCCACTAATTGACCTTGTGCAGGTTGGGGATCTTCAGAATTAATGTTGGGTTGCTGCTGATTTCTGTTTGATCAGTTGGGTTTGTTTTGCAAATGGTGTATAGAAATGTAAACAGTGTTGAGTGTCGACATGTGTATGTACATGAGCAGATGACTTTTATTTTCATTTCCCTTGGGTTTGCAACTTGTATTATTGACAGTGTTCAACAAGAGAATTGCTATGCAATTCGGTCATTTATTTCACCTTTTTTTTCTGAGGACATCATTTATTCATATATGTAAGTGTTGTTAGACATAAATACATTGCATGTTTTATAATTCACACCTAAGGATGTTCAGTGAAAAGAGGTTCAGAGATCTAACATACACTAGAAGTGTGGTGATTTCATAAAATCAGGCCAAAAATCGGTGACTTCTATCCTGGAGGAAATTACATGGTGCAGTTTCCTGTTGTATGATACATTTCAGTAAGACCACAGAGAATTACAGGAGAATCATGGCCTCACTAAACAGTCCTAAAGTTGTGTAATAATACATCGTGCACGATCGACCTGGGAAGTCCATGCACAGCCATAACTTCCCTAGATCATCCATGGACCATATTTCCCAAAAGAATAAACAGAACTTTTCGGAGAACAAAGAAAATCAAACAGCTAGAAACTCCTAATCCACCTTTGTCAATTGCAAAAATGAAAGGCGGGAACAGGCCTGCAGGATTGAAGAGTAACAAGAGTGAGATCACTTGCATTATATAAAGTATAAACTCCTCGACAGGGGCATAAATCTCAACGACGGACAGCCTTGTGGATAGCTGAGGTATATCAAAAGTACAATCCCTGATCTCCCTTTCTTCTGCCCCCGTCAAGAAAGGATGTGTCATCTTGTTAGTTGTTGTGAAGCACTGTGTCTCTCTTCTGATCGATGGTGGAATAGCTTTGCTATTGATCGCCTCTCACAATCCTGAAAAGCCGTAGAATAACAAATTATTTTCTTGAACAAATCACAAACTAAATTCAAAATGATTAGGCTTGTAATCGTCAAACTAGATATGATGGCCCACTGTACCCACCTTAAACATATTGAGGCGAAATGGCTTGTCAGGATTCATCCTTCGAAGTTTCAAGTATGTATATGCAAAGCTGAGTTGGTCACGAGGTGTGAAGCGGTCAACCTCATTGTACCATAGGCAAGAGAATAAGTTGGACATTGGCGTGTGTTCTCTCACGATAAAAGAGCCTTCAGGGACATCTGTAGCAAGTAAAAGTTGTTAGGCCAACATAACCCATTCGGTAGTACGAATACTAGCAGGTAGACGAGCATACAGCTTGGTAGCAGCTTGTTCGGATCTGATGGATTGAATCTTGTCAGTCCATCCGCTTGGTAAAACTCAAATTGCTGATCAATTATTGTATGGTTGAACTTGTTCAGCTTTTTGTTTTGTGCTACTTCTTCCCAAACACAATGCCGATCATAGTGATTGGAAATAGCATATTCGTAACCATGCCGCCAAAGAAAATACTCTAGGATAAGGATAGGATCAGTTTGCAGTCGCAGTTTGCTGTCTAGCCAGATTGAGAACCTGATACAAGGAAAAATATGCTTTAGATCGCGATACTGATACAGAAGGTAAGTACCAAAAAATAAAATAAAATAAAGATCAGTGTAAGTTTTTTGTTTTTTTGAACAACATCAGTGTAAGTGATAAGCACAGATGCAAAACTGAGCACAAGCCCCAAACAGCCTCTTTTAATTATTATTAATCTGAATGAGCACATTGGTATTTCCAGAATGTGAATATATAACTAACACCATATATTCTTCAGATTCAAAATTTGCTTATGTTTCCTAATTCCTAAAAATATGCATGATTCCCAAATATCTCATAGAATGGTTATTCATAAATATTAGGACTTCAAATTTAATACCCTAAAAACTGAATCAAGAAGATTTCTCAATGCACTTGATTACTTGGCTCAACTAAAACCAATACACCATATGCATGTTTCTCCGAATATATCATATAATCTGTTGGCAGCACACCAGGAACAAACATATTATAAAAAATTGTATACATCCAAATGAGGTCAACAGATCTGATAACAACAACAGTTGCAATCTGACAAAATTCATCTGAAGAATTGGAAAAACCAAATTGATTACTCTTTTGAAAAAAAATAGTAATGCAGACATGTGATCAGTACTGCAGGTGCACTGAAAGTTAGCTGACATGTGGTTCAGGAGGGAGAGCAGGCCCATTTGTCAGCAGCCCCCAATGCACCTGTAGTATGACAGAGGATATGTGTCCAGTCAGGATGAGTTACTGGATGCGGGACTGTTGGAGTGTGTAGTGCACACTGCATGAAGAGGGATGGTCCCAGGGAAAGGCATGGGGTTAGAAAAACACCTTTTCTTCTCTTAAAACGATGACATGCATGAAGAAATCATGGAACTAAAAAGTTGCATCAACAAAAAGGTAAAGTTCATGTCAAGAGTTGATTAAAATTTTAGAAACTCACAGAAAACTGAATATTTCAAGAAAATACCACCATGAAAATGTATGCCAATCAGAGAGAAACTCTCTTACCTTGACGTTGGGAATAGCCTATGTGCCAAAAGTTTTGGTATTTTCCCCACCCTACGCATGTCATTATATGGCATGTTCTTAATCAATATGATCTTCCATATACCAATGAAACCCATATCGTCCATC
Source organism: Echinochloa crus-galli (assembly GCA_900205405.1). Taxonomy (NCBI): domain Eukaryota; kingdom Viridiplantae; phylum Streptophyta; class Magnoliopsida; order Poales; family Poaceae; genus Echinochloa; species Echinochloa crus-galli. The sequence continues at coordinate 172,567 of OAMR01000072.1, forward strand.
TTCTGACCTTCAGATTCTAATGTTTGCAATGTCACTTCATCCAGAAACATAGCAAAACAAACTGTCTTCTTTGAGAGGCTTGTAATCTGCAAAGGTGTATAAGACAGAACATTTCCAAGAGATGTTACAGGATTCTGCAAGTTGTGATATAAATTCCAAAACAGCAACTTCAGAAGCATCTTAAAAATTATGGTAACTTTGGAATGGCGCAAAGGAAATATCAATAGCTATTTAACTTACAAATTACAGAATGTGGTTATAGTGGAAAAATTGCAAACGGAAGCTGTTGATTGTGTATCATATATCCAAATTAATAGACTTGATGACAGATACAATCAGCAAAATATTACAGAAGCTACATTTCGTAGCCCTATTATCTCTGGAGCACATTTCTTATGTCTGCCTCTGAAAATAGAAAGCAATAGAAGTAATGCCCTAATTTAAAGTACCTATAGTACTACAACCATGTACACTGCAAAGTTAAGCTAAGTAGTATTAATTTTCTGAGACAAAGCATACAAAATGGTGATCTTTTGATGTGCCAGAATATACAGAGGAACCTAGGAACAAATTATATAAAATGCTGAATGCAACATATTCAGTACATTATCAATTTACTCAAGAGTTCAGAGTCCAGAAAAATATCATACCGTTTTGCCAAATGGAGTCCTCAGTCGATCAGAATTTCCAAAGATGCAAGATGATACAGCAATGTGGCATTTGCTCATGTACTTTCGGTCATCATCTGATATATCAAAACCAGTGCTTGTACCATTTGGATTCTTAAGAAAAGCACATTTCAACTGTTGGTCATGAGCTTTGTATGATTCCTCTCTTTCTTGCAGACTTTGGTGGCCGGCAAATCTCGGTTCCCAATATTCTGATCCCACAGGTCTTTCTTCAACTTCTACATACTCCAAATTAAAACTTGCAAATTTCATGTTTCTTGTAGGCTCCACGAGTTGGGCAGTGGAGTTCAGAAACTTCATTTCACAAGTTGAACCTGTTAAATTTATACCAACTGATTAGATAATCATCTAAAAACAATATGCTACTTTCTCCAGTCACAAAAACTGACCTTTTAAGTTACCCGCTATTAAACTATCCAATAACCATCATCCTTTTACAAATTAATCTTGAACATTTGAAAATTATGAGCAGATTTTTGTTGAAAATAGTTTCATAATGTTATATATTTGGTATACTTCATATTTGTGAAGGTACATTTTGACGACCATGACGACATCCAAAAAGATAATGTACCAATCATATTCATAAACCTCACCTTGAAGCTCACAATTATTGATTTTAACAATGCATGAGATACTAAAACAAATGCATCATGATATTGTGTGCTGTGAACATGCTCATACAATACCAGTCCCATGCATGCAAATAGTTAGCTGGAGATGGTGAGCTGCAGAAAGATAGTCTTCACATGGTTCTTAGGTTTCAAAGTGCAAAGGCAAAACATGTATATGCTGTGACACCATTGTACTAGTTGGCAGTAGAATACCAGGGATCCAATAATCCAACTTATTCGTGTTGCAAGACGCACATCCACACTAGTAGAATAGGCATGTTCCTCATGCTCTAAGATGCTGGTAGTTACTAGGATGCTGCAGCACCTGTTTCTAAAAAGACGAACTTGTGTTTCCAAATAAAAATAATGCCTAGTTACTACAGCAAAAGGTGAGTGTAAACCAACTTTTAACCTCATTTACAATATAGAATTATCAAAGGGCTACATTAAAATACTAGAGGAGAAAAGAAAAACGCCTTGAGTTGTCCTAAGATAGTGCCTCACTAGAACTATAAAATGTCTAACAAGTAAAACCATAACATTAGATTTCAGATTCAAATAGCCAAGTAAAACTGCACAAGGGATCTGATATTCGAGTCATGTTATTCGTGTTGCAAGACGCACATCCTCAGCAGGTACAATAAGCATGTTCTTCATGATCTAATATGCTGGTGGTACTAGGTGCTGTAGCACCTGCTAGAGTATTCTTAAAAGAAGAATTTAATAAAAATAATGATCTTACAAGTCACTAAGAAAAAGGCAAATTTAAAACACAATTTTAACCTCATTTAAAACATAGTACCAAATAGTTACAGTGCAATATAAAAGCGAAAGAGATAAATGAAGTTTTTATCCTAAGCTAGCGCCTGGAAGTTATCTATAACAACATGTTTCAAAATTCAAATTGCCAAGCTATAGCATTTAAATTCTGAAAGAGGGACAAACAGCTCACCAGTCTTCTTATGTTTTGATTTCTTCTTGGACCCATGTTTCTTATCGCTAGTTCCTGAAGCCTTCTTTTTGTCCACGCTACTGACATCATGGCTATCAACAATCCCAGCACCTGTTTCTGTGTGCTTCTCAATGGCGATCTCGTCCTTCTTCTCAGCACTTTCATGACTGCCATCACCAAGCTTCCTCCCACCATCAGATAAATGCAGGTGAGCATCCTCCAAATCATCCTGCGTATCAATGCCATCATCATACTCATCATCTGGGTCAACCTCTTTCACCCCTGTCCCCGCTGCCCCCATGGCCGCCGCCTCATACTGCTCGAGTTCCTTCCTGCCCCCCTCATTGTACAAGGTTCCTCCTTTCCCACCTTCAGACGCCTCTGGAACATCCTTTGCGCCACCACCAGTCTCCAAAGTCAATCCTTTATCCTCAACACCTGCCTCGCTTGTCACACTTTTTTCGCCGCTGCCGCCAGCATCCGCAGCAGTTCCACTTCCACCCGAGATCTTCTCCTTCTCGTCCTCTGTGTAATCTTCATCCCGGCGCCGATCGTCCCTGTCCCAGTACCTCGAGTCCCGCGCGCCCCGGCCACCCCCACCATGCCCGAACTTGAGCTCCTTCCAGCTCTTGCTCTGGTTCCACTCCGGCACGCTCTCCCCGGCGCCCGAATCTTCGCTGATCTCTGCGAAACCACACAGACGGCAAGGCAACCAAGGGGAGAAATTTTCAAATCAAGCACGCAATGGTAGGTTCATCAAAACGTGAAATTGGATCAAGAACCCTTGGGCGGCATCGAATCGTGCCGCAGGCGAACCCGGCGTGCCAAAGATGCCATTTTTTTAGGAGAAGCAAGGAAGAACAGGGCCAACGCGCGCCACCAACCTGCGGAGCTGCGCGAGATGCGGCGGGAGAGGAGGAACACGGCGGCGAGGAGGAGGAGCGCGGCGGCGACGGCGGCGGCCGCGGCCGGCGAGCGGCGGCGCGGCGCGGGCTTCCCTGGGGCCCGGAGAGGGGAATGGGAAGCGAGGGGCTTTCTTGTAAATTCCGGCGGGGATTTTGGTTGGGGGGAGTTGATTAATTACACGTGATGATGGTGAGGATTAGGAGCGGCGGCGAGAGACTATTGGAGTCACGGTCACCGGCCATCTCAAGAGTCATATTGGGGTTTGGTGAGATGGGGAGACATACGAGCCGACATGCTAGTACTCCTACCACGTTCCACGGCGAGAGACTCTTCGTTTTCTCTAAAAAGGATGTTACATAACTTCACAGATCTCATCGAGTAACTAAGCATTCATGCAGTTGCAGTCATCGAGTAACTAAGCATTCATGCAGGTGCAATCATCCTTGGCACGAGTGTGTTTGACATCCACTCCCGATTCCTTGTCCTCTTATTCAAGAATGTTCATGTTCTCCCGATGTCATTCAAGCTCAACCCCATTGTATCCACATTCCGGGCCGAGGATGGATCCCTAGTTTTACGGTGGAGGATATCATGGATCGTATAATGTGGAACCATAGCATCAAGGAGGTTTTATCCTCGATGCCTCTTCCCACTGAAATCATTATGTGGTCATCATCGTCTTCTACCTTTGAGTTGTTATAAAATGTTGGGGCAGGCGGTATTGCCATTGCAATGGGAGGGAGCATGTCCGCATTGTCCACCTTTCACAGTGCACCAATGCACATCATGTCACTGGCATCAAGCATGGCGTCAGCGGGTTGGCATGTTGAGAAATTTGTAGGATTCATAGAGTATGGTGTTGGTTGCGCTGATCATCAAGGACACATAGAAGCGATGGGTGTCTGAGAGCATGTAGCATCAGGCTATGGTCTCGGCTAGCAGCAAGAAATGGTTGTGGCATAGCACGATGGCCACCTAAGTGTCCTCACTAGGCGACATCTTGGACTAGCCGCAATCCATCTATGGTAGTCCGGACACTAGATGCCTCTGTGGAATCTTTGCACGCTTGAAACACCACTGACGTCTATGGTGGCGTCACTGAGTGGAGCAGCCAAGAAATTCTTAGTGGAGCGAACTTGTTGGATTCTCAAAGTCAGAGCAAATGGAACTTGCATTAGGTAATTTATGCTACACACACAAACCCAACACACACATATTCACACATAATGCATAGGATAAGTTATGATTTTCAAATATAATTATGCATATTTATATAAAAACTATTATGAATTTAGGAAAGTGAATTCTGTTACTTAGCCTTTGATTAGCTATTGTGTTTGAGGTTGTAGTTCATCTCTCAACGTGTTGTTAATGTCATCAGATGATTTGAACTCGATGTGCCCCTCCTCAACAAGGATATTACCATGAATCTCCTAATCTGTAACACTCTTTCTCCCTTCCTTTTGAGCGTCCCTACAGATCTCATCGAGTAACTAAGCATTCACACATGTGCACTTATCCTTTGGCACGAGTGTGTTTGAGATCCTCTCTCAATTCCTCATCCTCTAATTCGAGAATGTCCATGTCCTCCCAATGTCATTCGAACTCAGCCCCATGGTATCCACATTCTTGGCTGAGGATGGATCCATAGTTTTAGTACGGAGGATATCCTGGGTCGTACAATGGGGGGATATCTAGGATCCTACAATGGAATGGTAGGAAGAAACATAATGTGGGACCATATGCTATGGCAGGGTGGTGCCAATGCCATGGCTTATAAAGGCATGGGCCTGGGGAGACGCGACACAACCTCATAATTTGGCATGAACTTGATATACCCGTAACCATCAAGGAGGTTTTATCCTCGATGCCTCTTTCAATCAAAATCATTATGTAAGTTGTCGTCGTCTACCTTTGAGGTGACATGATGTGGTATTTCCATTGCAATGGCAGGGAGCATGTCAGCATCGTACCCCTTTCATGATGCACCAATGCACATCATATCACTAGCATATTAAGCATGGTGTCAGCGGTGTGGCATGTTGAGTGATTTGTAAGATTCATAGAGTATTGTGTCGGTGGCGCTGATTATAAAGGCCACATAGATGTTGTGGGTGTTTGAGAGTATGTAGCATCAGGCTATGGTCTTGGCTAGCAGCAAGAAATGGTTGTGGCAAAGCACAATGGCCACCTAAGTGTCCTCACCATGCAACATCTTGGACTGACCATAATCCATCAATTGTAGTCGGATCAATAGATGCCTCTGTGGAATCTTCGCACACTTGAAACACCACTAATGCCTATGGTGGCGTCACTGAGTGGAGCAGCCAAAAAATTCTTAGTGGAGTGGACTTGTTGGATTCTTGAAGTCGGAGCAAATGAGACATGCATTGGGTAATTTATGCTATGCACACAGACTACACACATATTAACACATAATGCATAGGGTAGGTTATGATTTTCAAATATAATTATGCATATTCATATAAATCTATTATTAATTTAGAAAGTGAATTGTGTTACATAGCCTTTGATTAGCTATTGTGTTTGAGGTCGTAGCTCATCTCTAAGCGTGTTGCTAATGTCATCAGATGATTTGAACTTGATGTGCCCCTCCTCATCAAGTGTGTTACTATTTGTCATCCGATGACTAGGACTTCTTATGAATCTCCTTATTTGTACCTTTCTTTCTCCCTTCCTTGTGAGTGTCCCTACATGTCTCATCGATTAACTATTCACGCAGTATCACTCATCCTTGACACATGCGTGTTTGACATCTACTCTCGATTCATCGTCCTCTAATTTGAGAATGTGACTATTAATTATTTTGAAGGACCTAACAAAAACGTATGGTACTTTGCTTTGGGGTGGTTGTGTCATGCATAGTACCATATGATGTGGCCGTTTGAGAATGTGCCATGGTACCATTGATTGGGCCTAGCACCTAGATGTCTCACGTGAACACAATAGTTAATGCCATTACCTTCATGCGACGACGAACTTTCAGGAGGGTTAGCATGGCAGACGTGGGGAAAGTTGATCCGACAATAGAGACACCGCCGGAATTGTTGGAGGAGGCCCAGCGCCAAGAGAGCGAGCACAGGGCCACAGGCAGAGTAAAGAGCAGGAATGGCAAAGAAGAAGACAAAGTGGTAGGAGATAGCAAGAACATACACTGCTGGATCCCCATTTAATTTGGATTCCATGATCCAACCGTGCAGTTCTGGACGTAAGCATCCAATAAATATATAATCGATTTTATAGTATTCACTACCACATTCTTCTTATTTACCGTGTGTTGACAGAACATGAGAAAGGTCATATTGCACGATCACAGCAAAAAGGCACGCAGACGACGGTTGTTTAACGGTGACGGTGGCTTTCCAGCATGGCACACGGCAAATAGGATCCGGCGTATGCCATATTTTGTACTAATGAATTCGGTCATGTGATGTTTGCACTAAGATATTCGGATGCTTTCAATTCATCCGTACATAATCTCTAGAACAAATAAGAGACCGAGTGCATTGCTGCAATTCAATTCAAGAGACTGAGTGCATGTTCAAATTATAAATAGACGACATACACGAATCTGGATGGGGCGAAGTCACATATACTGAACACTACATAGGCAATGTTGGTCAAAGAAAAACCACACGACAAACCCTACTTTTTGCCGTGTGGTGGGTTGGCACAATGCAACACATGCACGACGGGCAAATGGCGTGCTTCTTTGCCATGTGCCCGGCGTTAGGACACGACAAAGAAGCACCTTTACCGTATGTCCAGCCTTTGCCGTGTGCCTTCGAGATAGACAAACAGCAAAGGCTGCGTTTATCGTGTGTCATTTGTTTGCCGTGTGCTTTGTCGTTGCCGTGGCACACGGCAAATAGCCGATTTTCGATAGTAATTTAGCAACAATATTTGTTTTAGTAGGGACACATGTTTGTACACGCATATATCTCGACCACTACTCTCGATATGAACTTACTAACACTCTGTATCTCCTCATCTCAATAGAAAATATGGACATTTTTACAGTTGACGCCTCTGCACATCCACCGTAGTTTATAAGTTTTGGATCAACTGAGGCATGGAGCCGGAAGGCAATGAACATGAAGGGTGATGGACAAATATTGGAGTAAATTAAATAGGAGGTGTGGTCATCGCGGTAAGACTCTTAAGAGGTGTACTATCTCATCAGCACCTCCATCTCTCAAAGAAGCTCATTCCTCCATGTAATCCCCGCCCTGTGGTCGCATCCGCATCATCTCCATCAGATCCTCCAAGCACCGCCGTGTCGCGCTCTCATCAACTACTAGTACTAAGGTTGAGCAGGGGGGCCGGCCCACCTCTCTCTCTCTCACCGCCGGCGAGCCCAATGGGGAGGAGAGAGAGAGGGCCAGATCTGGGGAAGCTTCGGGGAGCTGGGGGAAAGGGGCGAGAGCGCAAGCGAGAAAGGTTGAGGCTTCTGTCAAGGCTTTATGGAAGATTTCGTATATGGTACTTTGCTTTGGGGTGGTTGTGTCATCCATAGTACCATCTGACGTGGCATTTTGAGAATGTGCCATGGTACCATTGATTGGGCCTAGCGCCTAGATGTCTCAGGTGAACACAATAGTTAATCCATTTCTTTCATTCGACGATGAACTTTCAGGAAGGTTAGCATGGCAGACGTGGGGAAAGTTGATCCGACAACAGAGACACCGCTGGAATTGTTGGAGGAGGCCCAGCGCTAAGAGAGCGAGCATAGGGCCACAGGCAAAGTAAAGAGCAGGAATGGCAAAGAAGAAGACAAAGTCATAGGAGATAGAAAGAACATGCACTGCTGGATCCCACATGTAATTTGGATTCCATGATCCAACCATGCAGTTCTGGACGTAAAGATCCGAGAAATATATAATCAATTTTGTAGCATTCACTACCAGATTTCTCTTATTTGTCGTGTGTCGACGACACACGGTAAAATCCATGGAAAAAAGGCACGCAGATGACGGTTGTTTAACGACAACGATGGCTTTACGGCATGGCACACGACAAACAGACCATGCTTTGCCTTATGCCAAGGGTGTGGCACACGGCAAATAGGATCCGGCGTATGCTATATTTTATACTAATGAATCTGGTGATGTGATGTTTGCACTAAGATATTATGATACTTTCAATTCATCTGCACATAATCTCTAGAACAAATAAGAGATCGAGTGCATTGCTGCAATTCAATTCAAGAGACTGAGTGCATGTTCAAATTATAAATAGACATACACGAATCTAGATGGAGAGAAGTCACATATAGTAAACACTGCATGGGAAATGGCCAAGAGAAAAACACACGACAAACCCTACTTTTTGCCGTGTGTTGGGTTGGCACACGACAAACACGCACGGCGGGCAAATGGCGTGCTTCTTTGCCATGTGCCAACGTTAGGACATGACAAAGAAGCACCTTTAGCGTGTGTCCAGCCTTTGTTGTGTTTACCATGTGTCATTTGTTTGCCGTGTGAATTCTCGTTGGCGCACGACAAACCGGACCTTTGTCGTGGCCGTGGTAGCAACTGTATTTGTTTTAGTAGGGACACATGTTTGTACACGCATATATCTCGACCACTACTCTCGATATGAACTTACTAACACTCTGTATCTTCTCATCTTATCAGAAAATATGGACATTTTTACAGTGGATGCCTCTGCACATCCACCGTAGTTTATAAGTTTTGGATCAACGGAGGCATGGAGCTGGCAGGCAATCAACTCGAAGGGTGATGGACAAATATTGGAGGATGGCTGGTTGGAGTAAATTAAATAGGAGGAGGTGTACTATCTCATCACCACCACCATCTCTTAAAGCTCATTCCTCCATGTAATCATCCCCGCATTGTGGCCGCTCCCGCATCATCCCCATCAGGTCCTCCAAGCACCGCCGCGTCGCGCTCTCGTCAACCTAGCTCCGGCCGCCGTACGAGAAATGTATCAGGCCACCGTCACGCTTCTCCGGGCAAACGTCACCGCCGAACACGGCTGCCGGAGGTACAATCGTCGGTTTGTAGCCCCAGCAGAACGTGACCTTTGGTAGCTTCGCCATGGGCGCCCACCTCGCTGCCTCGTCCGGCAGCCGCGGCTCGTGCGTGTCCGGCAGGCTACACGTCGTCATCGTCATCGTCGTCGTCGTCTTCCTTGAGTATTGTGTCGGTGGCACTGATTATCAAGGCCACAAAGATGTTGTGGGTGTCTGAGAGTATGTAGCGTCAGGCTATGGTCTTGGCTAGCAGCAAGAAATGGTTGTGGTAAAGCACGATGGCCACCTAAGTGTCTTCACCAGGCAACATCTTGGACTGGCCATATGTTGGCGGTCGTTACAACCCAATTTCGACCACCAATACTCGGGAATAAATGAGGCTTTATGTAACATTCCATGTACTTAGGTTTTATTTCTAATGGAGTTCCACGAGTTTTGGTGAGTGTCGCTTGTGCAGGTACAACAACGAGAAATGTGTGCTATAGGGGTCAGAAATGACCGATTCGGCCGCTCCCCTGCACCGCTTTCCTCCTGGACCTTCTGGGTTGCTTTATCTTGATGGCTTCGTGTAGTTTTGGCCCAGAGGTGACGTGGCAGTGGTCACGTGTCATGCCTGGTTACTGCTTGTTGTCGATGACGTGGACGGCCTCCGCTGTGCTTCTCGTTGTGTACGGCTAAGGGGGTAACCGGCCGAACGTGTCGTT
>OAMR01000072.1:200246-232347 GCA_900205405.1 Echinochloa crus-galli
GAGGATGCCGCGGAGCGCGCCGGCCACGGCGCAGGCAGCGGCGGCGCGCACCGGCAGCCGCGGCAGGATCTCCTCGGCGATGAGGTAGTCGCCGAGCTGTGGCGGCGCGCGGCGCAGCTGGCCGGCTTCGTCCTCGCCGTCGTCGAACGCCGGCGATGCCTTCCTCTTCATGACCTCGGGCGCCGTGGGAGTTTGTGCGGTGAGACGGCGCCGGCCGGGCGAGCGGCGATCTATGGAGATGGCGTTCGCGATACACGAGTACACGACGCCGACGCGACGCGGACAGTGGATTTATATTGGTCGGTCACGACTGCAGTTTTATACCCACCCTGAAGGATGGAGGTACTCTTTTTATTGGATGCAAAGGTATCCGTATTCGACATGGAAACATAGGGACGAGACTCGCACCATCGCTGCCTGTCGTGTGCACGGTAGCCAGATTTCGTGTCGTCTACATGCATATAGTTACAGCAGTCTTCGTGGCTATGCGCATGTTTGACAAGTCATGTACTGATGTACATAATGGGTTAAGAAATTAGTTCTTTGGCACTGCTGCATGCAGTGTTTTGGCTATTGGATGAAGTTAATTAAAATACAGGAGCGGACCGGTAGTATCGAAATACCGCTTTTTGGTCGAAATTTCGATCGGTATTTATGATTTTTGGACGAAATTTAACTGTATTTTAGAGCTATTTGTCATTACCGGCCGAAAAATTACCGGTATTACCGGTATGGACTCAATACTGGCCCATACCGGTAGGACCGAAAATCGCCGGTTTCGACCGAAATTCGGTCGATATTCTGAACACTGGTTTCATGCATGTAAGAAAGTAAGAAACTAGTTTTTTTTTCAGGTAATTGAAAGATTTATTAACTAGAAGATCGTTGTGTTATAATCACTATTTTTTTTTGAGAATGTGTTACAATCGTAAGGTCATAAACGCACGCAGGCGTTTGCCTTATCCAACATGCAGTGCGCATTTGTCTTAGCTCATTGAGCTAATTAGTTTGCTACTTTATTTCCCTCTCTTTTTACCTAAGCTACTTCCCTGCATCCCGAGATAAATTTCTCTCCGTTCCTGGCTAGTCAGGCCCGTGCCGTGCAGACCCTGCACCAACTAATGACACGATTAGCATATAATTAGTATAAATTAAGCGATATTATGATATTTTAAAGGATGTTAAGATTTAATCAATACAGTAAGAGCTATAAAAATGCATTTATTTGTGATAAATATCTAAGTTAAAATGTGTTTATGAGTTTATCCACTTTTATCTCATATATGTATAGGCATTAGACAACCAAACACCGTATTTTCTCAACAAGGCTTAATGTATAAGCCAGCTAAACATGACATCGTTGCACATGCACGCACACAGCCCATCCCCGAGAAGTCTGGCTCCCGTATACGAGGTCGGCTAGGTGTACAAAGCAACCAATCAGACCAGTGAATGCCGTGGCAGGTGGCAAGTCTCGACTCTCGAGACCGAATGCACGAGCTGCAAGGTCGAACGAAGGACCGGCGTCCGCGGCTGTCACTCCGTCAGCATTGCCACCGGCATGCCTGCTCCTCCCCAGCGAACAAGGATTTATAGTAGGTATCAGGAGAGATTCTATCATGTACATTTTATCGTGGTATCTGTTCACGAGTGGTGTCAGCTGTTCGAGTATTCAGTCGCTTTCATGTGTCGGCGTACATGCATATATTTGTACTTAACATATAGTATATCATATAGTATATGTACCACCTCGATTTCTGTATCTGAAATATATAGGTTGTATCGTTCCGCTTCTTGATTTCAAATTCATTTGAATCTGGTATCCTCTCTCCTCACTCTCTCTCGTTCCTCCGCCTCCCACCGTCTCTTTCTCTCTCCTCCCGCATCGAACGCCGGCGGCTGGCGCGCGGCGAGCCAGATCTTGGCTGGGCGGCGGCGAGCCCATATCTGGGTTGCGGAGGGGCTCTGGCGGGTGGGCGCGGCGAGCTCTGGCGGAGGCGTGGCCGCCCGCGTCCCAAAGCGGTGGCGTCTGGCCGGAAGAGGAAGGCCGACGGCGGCGGCGCAGAGCCCCGGTTCCACGGCGTGCCTATCTTCGGCCACCCTCACCGCCGGCGCCGTGCCCATGCCCGCTCCGCACGACCAGCCAGACGCTTACCCCTTCGGCGCCCGCGCTGTCAGGCTCTACATCTGCGAGGTTCGGCGGCTGGGCATGGCGAGCTAGCGCGCGCCAGATCTGGGCCGCGGAGGGCTCCGACCAGCGGTGGATATGCGGCGACGACGCCGGGAGGAGGGCGGAGCCGCGACGGGCGACGAGTGGTCGAGCTGTTGTAGGACAGCGGCCCGGCGTTGAGGAGGGTGCCGCCGCCGTTCCAGCCCCTTCACCTGCAGCGCCGCCGGTAGCAGCAGGACCCACGAGCTGAAGCACATGGCCCCCATGCCGCTCGGGATGCACGCCGCCGCCGGGCTCGCTGGCCTCCCCGTCCACGGCAACAGCGACCTTCGCCAACACGTCCGGCATCCCTACCTCACTGCCGCTGACGCCGGATTTGGGCGAGCGCTCGTGGGAGCGGCCTCGGCCGCGGTCGCTCCACGCCCTCGGCGTCCCCGACGGCCTGTTCCTGCGGGGCCTGGAGTCGTACACCCTGGATGGCCCCAGCCGCCGGCTGGAGGCATGGTTGTCAGGGTCGCTCTTCGTGGTGTGAAGCAAGCTCAGCAAGGGCGTGTTCCGTGGCGTGGATGGCCTCCCGCGGAGGAGCTCTTGGTCTTGGTGACGTTGGTGTGGCTGCCTGTCAAGGACCTTCTCGTCGTGGGCGCGCAGCACGGGGTCACATCGTCTTCAACATTAGGTACGCGCACAAAGAGCCTTTGATGGTGTATTTTTCTGTCACCTTTTTTTCTTCCAAGAACTAGACAGTCGTGCCTTTCAGATTTATTTCCTTCCAGACAGTTGTGTTTCCATGGGCAGTTGTGATATGAGGAGAAGCAGAGCAGATGGAGGAGCTGCTACTTCTGCTGGCTGATGTTGTTGTGCGTGAAGAATGAAAAAGCTGAGAGAAAGAGAGAAGATTTCACAGATTGACTTGTTTGCTGAATAAAACATGTGTGTAGTAGAATGTAGTCAATTTTATTTCTGTAATTCAATTTCTATACCATAGAATTTTGGGAGCCGAATGTCTACGATCTACAGAATTTTATTCCCTCGGACTCACCCTTAAGTTTCTTATTTGTTTTATTTGCTCTTATAAATAGAAAATGTGCCCTTTGATCACAGTATATAATCATCTCAAAAAAATATCTGTACTTATTTTAGTTGGTATCGGTACCTATTCCGAGTAGGTACAATATGGTATCATCACAAAAAAGGTACATATTAACCCGTGTAAAAAAATATTTGTTTGAGCAATTGCGACAAAATAATTGTGAGTATTTTAATCCTAAAAGGATTAAGATCCTAAAAGAATGCACTTGTCATTTAAAAGTTTGAAATTATGAAAAAGGACAAGTGAGTCATTTATTTGTGCAACTCTTTTTTCCATAGCATGCCAAGCGCAAAAAAAGTTAGCCTATTTGTGATTTTCATTAGCCATGTCATGTAAGAAAATTTTTATTCATAATGTTAAGAAGTTCAAAATCTTAGTGATTGAATTAAAATATTGAGACATCCTTCCACCGTTCAGAAGAATAAACAGTCACTTCTATATACAGATGACAACCAAATCAACGTGTACCAACATGTACCGGCATTTAGTGAAGCTGTACCCAATCTTTAACCAGGTACAAATAAGAATGACTCAGATCATGTACCCTAAATAGATAATCATGGAATAAAATATTCATCCATCATTCTGTCCACAAATCCCGAGCGGCGGTCAACCTTTAAACAGTGCGAAGAATGCTTGTGAGACGCGTCACTCGCAATGGATTCAATCGCCGCGCTTCGTTCTGCTTCATGCTACACCGAGATTCGTGAACGTGTGTCCTATCCTCCCGTATTTGTAATATACGTGCTTTATTTTCTTGCTGTATCTAACAACAGAGTAGAGAATCTTATTGTACCAGCTGTACCGGAGCAAGGAATCATTGTGGAACCCGATGCAGCGAGTTCTGTAGCTTTATTATAGTTAAGTTGTCAACGTTTGTGGTCCACATATTTTGTTGAATCTGTATTTAAAGGAAGAGAAGATGTACTACACTGAACGTTTGTGGACCACGACTGATGCGCTTATGTACTATACATTTATTATACTTTATTTGTTAATGAAAAAGCGGTACTACTTGGAGAAGCACTCAATGTGGTACAGGTTTATGTACAGAATCGATGGTCTTGTCTATGTACCCGAAGCACTCAACCTGTACTCTTTAATAGCCTTCGGTGTTGATGATTCTCGTCCACAAGTAGTGCATGTGTGTACAGAAAGGGTCAAGAACGGTCATCTTTTATATCTCAGTTTATTTACAAACGATTGTGGACCACAAGATCAAATGATTGCTGCTCACTCTTATTTGTACCACGGTAAGCATACTAGTACCTTTTTCTATAATAATACCGGTACCTACTCGAGCAGGTAACTCGCGGTCACTGTCCAAAATTAGGGTACCGGTACTATCATGCTATCCGAAACTAGTGTCACTATTCGAAAATATTACACAAATTATGAAAACATATAGATTACCTACTTTTATAACTTCTAAATCAGTACCACGAGTAAGCAAAACAAATTTGCGTAGTCTTATAAGATACATAAATAGTGTACAAACAAGAATTTATCCGTCAACTCTGTTTGACAAATGGACCAGCACGAAGCCAAGCTCCCCCCTTTCTCATCATTTTCCTCCACGAAACAGCATCAAGTCAACCGACCTCGAGCACCGACACCGGGCTCGAGTTCTGCGCGTCGCACTCCGCCGCTGGTGTTCTCTTGCGGCGGCCTGCCGATGAAGACAACACCTCTCCGAACAGCAGCTTGCGGCAGTGCCCGCCCCTCCTCTGTTTTCTGGGCTCCTTGGCCAGTCCCCCCTCAACGGCTCCGCGCTGGCGAGCAGGAACTCCAGCTCCTCCCGGACGTCGTCGCGCCCGCGGTGGTCCTCCGGGATGAATCTGAGCGACAGGAACTCGTCGCGCTCCTGCCTCAGCCCTCAGGTACACCAGCTTCTCCCTCAGCGACGCGGACGCCCGGACCGTCCGCGGCTGCTGCTTCATAGGGCGATTGTCACTGCTTATGGACCCGAACCTGGGCGATCTATCCATGACCAGGATGAAGCTTGGATGAAACTAAGCCGCGCCGCATCCCAGGGACTCGGCGACCCCTCCGTAGAGCTGGCGGAGCGGCTCCGCCGCAGCACGAGCGGCGGCGCCGCCTCGGCCCGCATCGCGTCCAGGCCCATCAGCCTAGCCACAATGCAGCGGCTCCTCGGCTCCGTTTCCGAAGTAGCCATGTGGTCGGGGATCGTCGGCGGTGCGCGCGCAGAGGAGACAGCGCAGGAAGTCGAGCGCGAAGCCGGAGGACGACACAAGCTTCGCCATGCGGGCGGCTGGAGAACTCGTCGTGTGGTGTGGCCGAAGGGGCTCGCCTCCGGCCGGTCGCCGTGCTCCTCGAAGGCAGCGCGGAGCGGGCACGGGCACGACGCCGACGGTGAGGGTGGCCCAAGAAGGGCACGCCGCGAAACCGTGGCTCCGCGCCGCCACCGTCGGCCTTCCTCTTCCGGCATCGAACGCCACCGCTCCACGACGCGGGCGGCCACACCTCCGCCAGACCTCGCGCCGCGCCTCCCCCAGATCCAGCCGGTGCACAGCCGCCAAAGCTCACCGCGCCCAGCTGCCAGAGCCCCTCCGCAGTCCAGATCTAGGCTCGCCGCTGCCCAACCACCGGATCCCCTCCGCGGCCCAGATCTGGGCTCGTCGCGCGCCAGCCGCCGGCGTTCGATCCGGGAGGAGAGAAAGAGACGGTGGGAGGCAGAGGAACGAGAGAGAGAGGATACGAGATTCAAATGAATTTGAAATCAAGGAGCAGAACGGTACATACTATATATTTGAGATACATCGGTACAGATACGTATTAAATAGAAATGTATGCATATACATCAGTACATGAAAGCGACTAAATATCCTAGCAGCTCACACCGCTTGAATCTCGAAACGTGAACTGCAATGAACGCACAAGATAGAATCCCTCTTAGTACTAGAGTATTATAAATCTCAATATTGCAAATAGCCCGCTATAGCTTCGCTATAGTCCCGCTATAGCTTTTTGAGACAAAGACGGCTACGATATTGCAAATATTACCGCTAATGCCGCTAACTCCGCTATATTATGAAATAGCCCCGCTAAATTCAATAGCTTAGCTCCGCTAACACCGCTATATTTATCTTATGAACTTATATACTTGTGATTTATGAACAGCAAGGTACGATTTATGATATATCTTTTGAATTGTGGCTCATTTCCTTATGTATTCACTAGTGTTTGCATGTACTTACGAAATATAAGCTGAAAATCATAAAATTGGTAATGTCTAGGGCTAAATTTTGATAGATTTTCGCATACCGCTAAACGCTATAGCTTCCGCTATAGCTGCGCTATAGCCCCTATAGCTTTTTTAGAAGTACTCCGCTAAATTCTATAGCCTGCTATTTGCAACATTGATAAATCTTCATTCCATGTATTCTTTAATTTTTCCTTAGTAGGCCGTGCTCAAAGTGAGGTACTGAATCACGGTTGTTGGTTATGTACATGAGAAGCCCAAGCTGTACTCTAATGTT
Source organism: Echinochloa crus-galli (assembly GCA_900205405.1). NCBI lineage: Eukaryota > Viridiplantae > Streptophyta > Magnoliopsida > Poales > Poaceae > Echinochloa > Echinochloa crus-galli. Next base: position 207,007 of record OAMR01000072.1, read on the forward strand.
TTTTTGTGTTCAATCGTTCTTGTTCACAAATAGTGCGCCCATGTACTTTAAAAGGCCATCTTTTATATTCTAATTTATTTGCTAACGATTGTGGACCACTACACCAAACCTACCCCATGTATGAATCTTATTTTTAATTAAACCGTGTCGCTCGTGCTCAGTGGCGGACAGGATTTGGCCTAAGGCCTAGGGCCACTCCATGGGCCAGTTCGCGAATAAATGTTGGGCTTCTTTGCTACAGCGATCTATGGTATGGAGAATTCGGGCCCACGTCTAGGGCAATGGCCCAAATGGCCCTAGGCCTCTATCCGCCACTGCTCGTGCTACAAGCGAATTGATATGGTACCGCCTATATATGTCGGTACAAGGTGGTACAACATGGTACTACAATATGGTAGTGCCAGTAGAAAGAAAGAAGGAACAAATACTCGTCAAGCAATAAAAAGAAACAAGAATCATGACCTAAGGTATCAGACCTCCTTATAGCCTAAATCCTTCTTGAATTACAAAAGTGACCGGCTGCACGCGTACATTCAGATAAGATATAGTGGACTTTCTCAAAACAACTTTGGCCTCTTCTAAAAATCAGCTCACATAGCACAAAAACAAAGTAGCATACTCCCTCCGTCCCTTTTTATCTGTCGTTTACGGTTCCCGAGAAACAACTTTGACTCAATATAAAAAATATATATTAATATTTATAGTACATAATAAATATCATTAGATAGATATTTAAATCTGGTTTTTAACAAATTTTTTTGGAGATTAAAATGTTACATATATTTTCAACAAATCAAATCTAAATCGTGGCACGGAAACCAACAGCGACAAATAAACAGGGACAGAGGGAGTACATGACAATCGTGCGGAAATAACTTGCTGCTCACCCATGTGATTCAGAAAGAAGGGACATGTTTTCTTATTAATAAAGCAAATAAAGCAAACAAGGAACTCACGTGTAGGTGAGAGAGAAATAAAATTATATGGTACAGAATTGAATTATAGAAATAAAATTGAATTACAGGTTGTTTGCTCAATTCAACAGAAATTGGATTACAGAAACAGAATTAACTACGAGCGTACACACATGTTTTTTCATGAAACAAGACAATCCGACAGATATAAGATTTCAGCACCATTTCTTACTAGATGCAGAGCTAATTCAACAGTATACATGATTTGACACAATTAGTAGGAAGATATAGATGAGGCATGGAGATCTGACATAGTATTTTCTTATCTGAACTCTGCCCGATAAAATCATGCTGGAGGATATTTAGAGGTACTTTCAGGTTAATATCTACCTTGCTTAGTGCTACAGCAGCTCCGCCCACAACCAGCAGCCGCCCGTAGCCATGGCCCGTTGGGGCCGCAGCTATGGATGTGGTGTTTGCCCCACCGGATCTGGCCATGGGCTGGCCGGATCTGGTGGTGGGCTCGGCGGATCTGACTGTTGCCGCGTCAGACCTCCCTGGAAAAAAGAGAAGTACCATCTCCGGCGGTGAAATCGCCATCGCTGGCGGCGGAATCGCCATCGTCGACGGAGCAGGGAGAGGCGAGAAGATTTGGGGTGGTTTTGAATTTCGAAACGCCTGGGTGATTAATATATCCGCTCGGCGTGCCGGTGCAATGCACGGTCCGCACGTTGAGTCATCACGTACTGTATAAAGTATCAACGTATTGTATACATTTTGATGTGACCTAATCCTGTCCAATCTATACATTACAGGTCTCGAGGAGGTACCGAGTACATCATTTTAGGGTTAGGATGGATTTCATCAATTGATTGAACATGAGTTTTGTTGAGATGTTGGAGGCTCAAAAGTAACCCTACATCAAAATCTACGTACATCATGAACAAATCACTATCAGGCACGGAAACTAAAATTAAAGAAACCAAAACGAGAGCTATGGCGCCTAAGCGTAGTCATCAGAGTCCGGCGTGGTGCTGAACGTACACCGGCTTGTCCTTGTCGACCACCACGGCGACGGCGGCGCCACTGTCCTTGCCGAGGGCGGCGCCACTGCTCCCGCTCTCGTGCCGCGGCTTGGCCTCTCCGAGCACGGTGATGACGTCGCGCAGTCGAGCCCAGCCCAGCCCATAGTCCGGTGTCCCGTGTCCGTGTCCCGTACTCCCGTGTCCGTGTCGGAGTCGTATATTGCAGGGACGCGGTTAACGCGCGACGGGTCGCGCGTTTGGGGAACGCGCGACCCCTCTCATCCGCCGGCCGCCGCATCATCTTCTCCCCCGCCGGCAGCCCCCGCCGCCCGGCACCGCCGCCACACTAACCTCTCGGCCGTCGCTTTCCTCCGTCGCCTTCTTCGCCCCCGCCGCCTCCTCCGCCCACGGCTCCGGCGGCGCCGCGCCGCCTCCGCCGCCGCCAACCTCCACCGCCACGCTAATCCGCTGTTGCCGTCTTCTCTCTTCCGTCTCCACCCCCGCCGCCAGCACCGCCCACCGGGGTTCCCCCACCGCCCGGCCGGCGGCGCCCTCGCCGCCCGGCCCTCCGCCTGGCGACCGTCGCCGCCGCCGGGCCGGCCGCCTCCCCGAGCACCTCTTCTAGGTCCGCCGGTGAACTTCGACCCCAGCAACCCCGGGGCGCGGCAAGGACGTGTTCCGGTGCTTCTGCGGCTTGGGCTACTCGCCGTCGAGAAAGACATACAAGGCGCTCGTCTGCGCGCGGGACTTCACGGAGGACAGCTGCGCCGGCGAGCTGGTGGCCGTGCCGTTCGGCGGTGCCGGCGATGAAGAGAAGCCCAGGACGGTGGCGAAGCTGGTCAAGTTGTCGGAGAGAGGTGAAGATTACTTCAGCTCCATAACCTTGGACGGCAAGGTGTACGTCCTCCCTGACATCTTGCCGGCGGCGGCCGTGCTGGCCTTCGACGTCGACGGTGAGACGGTAACCCTGGTTCCGCTGCCGCTGCCATGGCGCGTCGACAAGGGGTACGACGGTACGTGTCGGAGCTGATGGAGCTCTGGGGCCGCCCGTGCATCGCCACGGGCGACCGGGACGCGTCCACGCTGTGGACGCTCACGCCGGAGCACCGGTGGGAGCGGCGGTGCACACTCGCCGCCACCGCACCTGGTCCGACGACGCGGGGAGACGACGATGACGTGTACAACTACGACCACGCCACGATCCACGGCGCGTGGGACTGCGGCGACGGCTTCCTCTTCGCGCTGTTCCGTGACGGCCGTGGATTCGTGTACGACCTCCGGGAGACGGAGACGACGACGCCGGGTGGGGGCGGCCCGGCCACGCACGCACGGCGGCGGCGGCGCCCATGGCGGAGCTGCTGAAGGCCACGTTCTGCTGGGGCTACCAGCCGACGCTCGTGCCTCCGGCGACCGTGTTCGGCGGCTATGTTTGCCCGGAGAAGAAGCGCGACGGCCTGAGACATTTGTCGTCGAGCCGCCGTAACTGGATTCACGATAGCGAGAGGCGACGGTGCTTGGAGGATCTGATGGAGATGATGCGGAAGCGCCCACAGCGCCGAGAGGAGCCTGCTGCCCGGATGAACAAGTGAGGAGTACGTGGCCCTTTTTCGAATTCTGGTGGAGTTTCATGGAGTTTTACGACATTATTAAACTCATTTTTCTCGGTTACCTAGTTTTTGAGAATATGTTATACATTTTGAATTTTTATAAAAATTATTATATTAGTGTATGCTTTCAAGAAAGCCTATTTTGTATTGAGGGATTGCTGGGGCACTTGCAAGTTTCTAGGGATCGAGAAATATTCAATGAATAATGCGTATGTTTTATTTGTTTGCACTGAAGCATTATGAATTTTCTAGCTGTCTCTTATACACATCTAGATGTGTATAAGAGACAGCAACCAAGGTCGTGGTAAATCCATGAATTTCATTCAATTAATTTTTGTTATACTATATGATATGAAACAAGAAAAACATTCTAAGTTTATACTACCTAGTAGAAGAGTATATAGACGTGGAGCATATATAGCCATAGAGACGGTATATCTACCTTACCGTATGCACAAAACTCAAGTACAACAACATTCAGGGGCGGAATTACAGGGTGCACAGGGGCTCAAGCCCCCTACCTCCCTACAAACAATGGAGCTCCCATAAGCTCCACTCCATTTTTTAGGAGAAAGAAGAACGAAGGGAGAGGAAGTAAAGGGAGAAGTGCCCCCTGGCTCGAATCCTATATCCACCCAAACAACATTTAATTAAATAAAAGGAATGCTAGTTTGGCTTACCAATCGAGGAGTGTATGTGTGGTTGTAAGAGGAGCTCTGGGGCCGCCCGTGCATCGCCACGGGCGACCGGGACGCGTCCACGCTGTGGACGCTCACGCCGGAGCACCGGTGGGAGCGGCGGTGCACACTCGCCGCCACCGCACCTGGTCCGACGACGCGGGGAGACGACGATGACGTGTACAACTACGACCACGCCACGATCCACGGCGCGTGGGACTGCGGCGACGGCTTCCTCTTCGCGCTGTTCCGTGACGGCCGTGGATTCGTGTACGACCTCCGGGAGACGGAGACGACGACGCCGGGTGGGGGCGGCCCGGCCACGCACGCACGGCGGCGGCGGCGCCCATGGCGGAGCTGCTGAAGGCCACGTTCTGCTGGGGCTACCAGCCGACGCTCGTGCCTCCGGCGACCGTGTTCGGCGGCTATGTTTGCCCGGAGAAGAAGCGCGACGGCCTGAGACATTTGTCGTCGAGCCGCCGTAACTGGATTCACGATAGCGAGAGGCGACGGTGCTTGGAGGATCTGATGGAGATGATGCGGAAGCGCCCACAGCGCCGAGAGGAGCCTGCTGCCCGGATGAACAAGTGAGGAGTACGTGGCCCTTTTTCGAATTCTGGTGGAGTTTCATGGAGTTTTACGACATTATTAAACTCATTTTTCTCGGTTACCTAGTTTTTGAGAATATGTTATACATTTTGAATTTTTATAAAAATTATTATATTAGTGTATGCTTTCAAGAAAGCCTATTTTGTATTGAGGGATTGCTGGGGCACTTGCAAGTTTCTAGGGATCGAGAAATATTCAATGAATAATGCGTATGTTTTATTTGTTTGCACTGAAGCATTATGAATTTTCTAGGCATAATAATACACTATGAATTTTCTAGACATAATTACTTTCTATGCAATTAAAATATAAAATAATAATAAACCAAAATTACTAATTAACTGCTATTTTTTAGGAATTATCAATTTTCAATGCAATTAATAATATTACGCTCAACTATAAAGTAAATAAATACATATTTATGAGTAAGCCAATGAAATGACCATAAATTAATTATTATTTCTGAGCATACTTGGAGATGTTTTGCGTCGTCTCCACCAACTACAAACACAATTGCTTCTATGACCACAACAGTTCTACAGGTGTTGCATACATAGCCATAGACGCATGATATCTAACTTATCACATGCACAAAACTCAAGTACAACAACATTCAGGGGCAGAACTAGAGGGGGAGGGGGCACAAGCCCCTCTACCTCCTTAAAGACGACTGAGCTCTCATAAGCTCTGCTCCATTTTCCATTTTTTAGAAAAAAGAAGGGAGATGAAGGAAAGAGAGAAGAGCTCCCTGGCTCGAATTCTAGATCCACCGCTAGCAACATTTAAATAAAGAGATTTTTTTCTCTATGTTAGTCGACTGAGAATATGTGTATTTGTCAGTCGACATTGTGAATCGTCGGATTGGCAATTGACACCACAGATCGCTTCCCTACTGCACGCTTGGTTCCATTGTTATCAGGCCTGCCTCTGTCTTATGTCAAGCCCGGTTGTGTGTTAATGGATCAGGCAACCTATCTGACTGGAGCTTGACTCCACATCGTTGTCGTTGTCTCTCATCCCTCTCGCACTCTCTGCTCTATGCTTTCTTTGCCTCCATCATTTATCCTCTCTCACTCGCCGGAGATGTGCTGGGCATTGCCACTCCCATCGGAGATCTAGGCGCAGCTTCCCACATTGAAAGTAGGGGATGGCCCTGTGTGTGCCACTGGCTGGTATTTTTGGGTATTTTTGTTAGTCAGATTTGAGTGCAATTTGAGGCAAGTTTCTTGGGGAAAATCAGTAGCAGGATATCTATGAGTCTGGCCAGGGGATATTTCTTAGTGAATCCCCCACTTAAGCTTCATGAATTTTTTCCGCCCAATTTATTCTTCACCTAGGGTTTGCCAAAATTAACAAAATTGATGCTGGTTTCCTGATCTTTTTGGAGTCCCTCCTGGATGTGCTTTCCCTTGTTGAGAGGAGATTATGGTTTAAGTTTCGTTTTAATTCGGATTTGATGAAGTTTGTTTTAAGTGCCATTTTTCTAGGCATTATCAATTTTCTATGCAATTAATATTATTGTGCTCATCTGAGAAATAAATAAATTCCACTAAAATACATATTTATGATTAAGCCGATGAAATAATCAGAGATTAATTGTTGTATTGTTGAGCATACAATAGATATTTTTTTACTTGTAAGAACTAACTTGGGGATCTTTTGCTTCGTCTCCACCAAACTACTAACACAATGGCTGCTATGACCACAACAACTATAACCACCGCTACGACAATTATAGCCCACATATGCATCTTAAGCTGATTTCTTTGTTGCATGAGCTATAGTAATATCATGAGAGGAGTTTACTGATATGAAACAAGAAAAACATTCTAAGTTTATACTACCTAGTAGAAGAGTATATAGACGTGGAGCATATATAGCCATAGAGACGGTATATCTACCTTACCGTATGCACAAAACTCAAGTACAACAACATTCAGGGGCGGAATTACAGGGTGCACAGGGGCTCAAGCCCCCTACCTCCCTACAAACAATGGAGCTCCCATAAGCTCCACTCCATTTTTTAGGAGAAAGAAGAACGAAGGGAGAGGAAGTAAAGGGAGAAGTGCCCCCTGGCTCGAATCCTATATCCACCCAAACAACATTTAATTAAATAAAAGGAATGCTAGTTTGGCTTACCAATCGAGGAGTGTATGTGTGGTTGTAAGACGACTAAGCCCTACCGTCCCGCTTTCTAGATGTCGGCCCTATCCTCTTTCCTTGCCACTTGGCGTGGAGGTATGGAGCCAGAGCAGGAGATAGGGCGGGGGCTCGTGACAGTGGAGATGGAGCCGGAGCAAGAGAAGGGTTTTCTCGCCAGCCTTGAAGGCCCCTCCACACCGAGGATTTGGGAGGAGCAAGCGGAGAAGGAGAAGAGAGGACTAGGTGGGTGGAAGGGCAAGTTGAACGGAGTGGGGAGAGGAGCAACAGAAGGGTTTGCTTGCCAACATTCAAGGCCCCGCCACGCCGAGGATTCTGGGAGGAGCAAGCAGAGGAGGAAAGGAGCGGACAGAGGAGATGAAAAGAATTAGGCTAAACTTCACTAACCCATCTGAACATAGTGTTAGATTAATGAACAATGTGGAACATATTCAACTCCTATTTTTAGTATCTTCAATTCACATATGCAACCAACCTCATTCAGTGTGATATTTCTGGGTTCTAAGCTTTGAAACAAAACGGTTGCCTCCGTATACAGACATGCCATCAAAATCATAAGAACGCTCGTATTTTTAATGAACAAGATAGCAACCTTAGCCTTACGGTGCCAAAACAAAATAAGGTAAGCATTGAGTGAAGATAAGCATGATTTAAATAGTGCCATATTTATTTGGGTGAATAGGATATCAATGTTTAGTATTCATCAATTTGCACCTAGGATTTTATTATATGTATGCATCTACCTCTCTATATAAGTCAACAAAGACGCTCGGCAATGGTGCACACTAAAACAGAAGTGAAACATCTATTGACAAGTAAAAAATATCTACCGATGGCAACTAGCAAAAGTAATAGGACGAGGGCCCTGCACTCGATAGCTGAAGCTTACATGGTACTTGTGGTCATGTCCTCTGCCTTCTCGCTCTCATCTGCTGGTATGTGGCAACTCTCTTACTCCCAAAATTTTAGCTATTTAAATTTTCTGTTTGCGTGCGATTCAACAGAGCTTTGTGTTGCAGAAAGAGATCCATGGAAATGCCACAGGCTGAGGTTTGACTGTGACGCGTTTAAGTGTGACTCAAAGTGTGATATTTTATATGGTGACACGTATCAAGATGCCAAATGTGAGCACAATGCGGTGTGCTGCTGCAAAGTGCAAACTTTCAATATCACCTCCTTGACGCCGACCCCCACACCCCAACCGCCACTGGAAATGTAAAATTTTAAATAAAAGCGACACCTGATGGATGACGCTCTCCCATGTACTGCTGCATTCAAAACTAAATAAAAAAATATCATCTGATCAAATAATAGATTTTTCCCCATGTATCCCCTTAGTAAAATGTAAGCCATTTTGGTTTTGTGCAAATTCTATATTGGTATGGTAGACTCCAATTTGTCTTCCTATAAACTTGAACAAAAGTAGAAAATTAATTTTGAGTTAGAACAAAACTAAATCGGTTTGCATCTTTGAATGGAGGACAGAGGAAATGTAAAATCTTACTATTGCATTTGTAGGAACTAGGGAGTATAGGATGTTACAATAATATCCAGCTCCATTTAAATGTCAAATGACAATTCGTTTTGGCTTTTGACATAGCCCATACATACTTAGATATATAGAAATGGTTATGCAGCTAGAAAAGCCTACATAAATTGTAATTTGAGAGCATAAATTTTTATAAAAAGATAACAAAAAAATATCCTTGCTCTTCATGCGCTGTTCTCCACGGCAACAACCTCCTCTCCGCGCCGTGGCGGCTTCCTCCTCATCTCCGCCAACAGCACCTCCAAGCACCGACGGCGCCGCACATCGCCGTCGCTTTTGTGAGTCCCGTTAAAGCCGGAGGAGAAACGTTTCAGATTATTACGCTCGCCGGTGCATGCACCATCGCCGACGACGCTCTCCGGAGGTATGAGCGTCGGCTGGTAGCCCCAGCAGAACGTGGCCGTCCTCAGCTCCGCCGGCAGCTCATGCACGGCGCCGCCGCCGACTTCTCGCGCCACCGTCGTCGTCGTCTCCTGGCGGATTTCGTACATGCATCCACGACCGTCGCGGACCATCACGAAGAGGAGGCCGTCGCCGCAGTCCCACGCGCCGTGGACCATTGCGTCATCGCCGGCGCTGGTGCCTCGACGTCTGGTGCTTGGGATGTTGGCGAACGAGCACCGGAACTCCCACCGGTGGTCCGGCGTGAGCGTCCAGAGCATGGTTGCGTCTCCGTAGCCGGTGGCGACGCATGGGCGGCCCCATACCTCCATCAACTCCGACCTCGGCCTCCCCGCCGGCGGCCGCTGGATGAACGTGACCGTCTCGTCGTCGACGTCGAAGGCCAGAACTTCCGACGACGCCGAGATGTCGGGAAGGACGTACACTTTGCCGTCCAGGCTTAACGAGCTCGGAACATGACTGCCGCCGCCGCCGCCGCCGAACCTGCAGCGTATCGTCGCCACTCTCCTGGGTTCCTGGCGGCGACCGGAGGAGGCGGTGGGGCCGCCGCCGAGCGGGGCCACCATTAGCTCGACGGGGCAGGCGCCGCTGCCGGCACCGGACGTCCGGCCGCCGAAGTCGCGTGCGCAGAGGAGCGCCTTGTACGCCTTGCTGGACGGGGAGTAGCCGAGGCCGCAGAAGCAGTGGAACACGCGGCGGCGCGCCGCGTCGAGGACGACGGCGACGGCGACGGCGACGGCCGCCTCCTCGCCGCTGGCCGGGTTGAGGAGCACGGCGGTGGCGCGGCTGCGGTTGCTCCACGGCGCGGCGAGGAGGACCACGTAATACCCTACGTCCTGTATGCTTGAATGTATTGCACGTGTAGTGTTACTTGGTTTTGAGGGGGGTCCCTGCCTCGCCTTATATAGTCTGGGAGGCAGGGTTACAAGTCGGTTTGTACAATCCTAGTCGTATACAACACGGATAACTACAACATGATGCTTTGGGGAGTTTCCTATCAGTACACGACTAGTTATTCCAATCTACTGTGCCGTCTTGCACCATAGCCGACTGGTTTGAAGTAGTGGGATCAAACTCCTCTCTGTCGAGTAGATTAACCCTCTGGATAAGTGGCCCTAGGGATCCTGGTCCCACAAGCCCCCGAGCATCTTGCGCCTTTACTTCAAGTCTTGAATAATTGGAGCTAAGCTCAAGACGCTCAAGTTTCTTTTGATGAGTAGTTCCATTGGAGTGCATCTTTTGATGCACCCAATGGGTGTAGCCCCCGAGCCTCTGAGTACTTATAAAGTAGTCGGAGGTTCAAAAGCAATCTTCTGTCTTCATCTTGAGTAGTTCAATGGTGTGCACCGAATAGGTGCACCCATTGGGTGTAGCCCCCGAGCTTCGAGTAGTTTGCCTGAAAAAACTAGTCGAATGTCCTCGAGTAGTTGTCCCATAATTATCGGAAAATCAAATCCCAGAATATCCAGTAACAACCCCCGAGCTTTAAAACAAAAAATCTTTTTGATTTAAAGGTCAGAGTAAATCGTTTGAGTCCGTTGTAATCTTGAAATATCCGAAATTTTCGCCACCATCTGTTAGGGAAAGTTATCCCGAAAAAATAGGCGAGAATGTAGAATGCCATGCGCCGATGCACTGTAGTGCACAGTAACCCTAATGAAGGGTTATATAGATCTGTCCAGCAGTCTTGAGTTAATGACCGAGCTTTTTCGTAGCCGCCACCCTTAGATCACACTGCGACTTTGAATCCTTTGTCAACTAAGAGCCCACAGCCCCCAATCTTGAGATTAGGTTAAGGTAGCCCCTGAGCTTCAGATTCAAGGCCATAATCCGTTGCAACATGTCTGGATCAAGGCGTGGTGGTGCCGCGAAGAGGGGTGGAAAGAAGAAATCATTGGTGCCAGATTCATCAGCCAAGCCTGTGTTCGCGGATCCACCAGCGCCTGCCGCCGCTTGGAAGAAGTGTACGGCAAGTACTGATGACCTTACTGAGCTGGTTGAACAAGGTTTGCTTTTGGATTCTGTCTCACTTGAGTGGAAATCATGCTGGAAACAACCATTTCCCACTGAAAATAACCAGGAAATTCCATTGTTTATTTCTTTCTGTGAGCGAGGAGTAGGATTGCCTATATCTTCTTTCTTCAAAGAACTCCTTGCTTTCTATAGCCTTCAACTACATCATCTTAACCCAAATGGGGTCCTCAACATTTCTGTATTTGTCCATGCTTGCGAAGCATTCTTGGGGATTAAACCTAGTCTTGCCTTGTTCCGCACCCTGTACCATATTAAACCTCAGCCAAACAATATTCGAACTGAGGTAGTTGGTGGTGCGGGGATTCAATTCCGCCAGAACATGAAGGCCAAGTGGTTTGACATGCCCATCATGGACTCATGTGGTGATTGGAAGCACAAATGGTTCACCATTGGTAAGTATATCAAAATACCTTGTTTATTTGAATAACTGTACCCTTTGTTGATAATATTGTTGGTAACCACATGTTTGTGTATTGAAAAACAGCAGGGAACCACTCGTTGAGTTGTCCACCAAAGGACGAGTGGTTTCCCCGAGACCAGTCAAACTGGAACTCTCGTCCAACCGCTGAAGAGGCTAGAGATGTACCTGCTCTGCTGAAGCGAGTGCAGGAGTTGAAAGAACTAGGTCTCACTGGAGTGGGGATCGCCTTCAGCTTCATGAAGCGGAGGATCCAACCACTCCAGGAGCGCAATCACCTGGGGTATGATTATGAGGGTGACTCTGATCAGACCCGTACTGCACCAGAAGCTATTTCGGATGAAGCAGTACTGCATCGGCTGGGGCAAATGTTTACTGATGTAAATGAGAAGCCAGTCATCGTTAACGAGTTGTCGAAAGACAATCCTCCAGCAGAAGTAAGTACTCGTATCTTGGAATACATTGATATCTATGAACATGTATCAATAATTTGAAGTGTCTTGTTGTGAATAGGCGACAGCCTCAGGGCATGTTGAACTCTTTACCTAGCATGAATGGGAAGATCTGGCCCGGAGTTCATCAGAAAGGACTATGACAGATAAAGTCCAAGTTGATTCAGAGGAAATTGTTGAGGACTCCGAAACCAGTGCACCGCCCCAAGTACTCACTGCAAGTAAGTGTCTTGATCTCCCACAAGCAATTGAATTTGAATGTGAGAATGAATAATCTTTCTTGGTTGTATGTAGCAGCGCCAGATGTGCCAGCAGGGGCCAGGAAGAGAAGGTCTAGCAGAAGCCAATCCAGGGGAGATGATACTGTGCCGAGTGAAGATCCGACCAAGCGCATCAAGATCTCTCACAAGATCACTATGGTACAAGGCTCCTCCTCTTCGAGTGCTTTGATAAGCACAACGTCTGGAAGCACAACAAGCTCGAAGCGGACCAAGCCCGTCTTCAAGCTGCAGTTTCAGCCGTTGAAGGCACCAGAACCACCCAAGGAGTTAGTAAAACTACTCAATAAGGTTATAATGTACTTGAAAATGCTGAATCTGATGTTGTTTTGTTGTCAGATCATTAGAACAAGCTGTGGAGAAGATAGTGCCACCAACTGAAGGTGAGCAGCATACTGAAAAGGCTGAAGATTCCGCTGTGCCTCCAATTGAACAAGTTGGAGTACCAAGCCAAAGTGGCACAGAGGAAGCTATGAAAGAGGTCGTTGACGTGGATCAGCAGGTTGCGCCAATTGTTACTGTTGAAGATTAGAAAGAACAAGCGGTCGAGAACCCAGTGGAGAACGCGGGGGGACTTGATCCAGCCGCTGAAGATGTACTCGACAACACATTGCCAGAGCAAGCAAACCTTGATCTTGCCATTACCAATAACCAGGTAACTAATACTGTGTTTGGATAATTGAAATAGCTTGCATGATTTATGAATGATTAACTTGTCGAATGCCACAGTCTCAAGACCAACAAGAAACAGAACAACTCGAAGACTCTGGTCGAGTAGCTGCGGGAACCAGTGTTGGTGAAAATCTTGAAAATGTAAGCCAGTCTGTTAGTGTGTTAGATGTATGTTATCTTTTGTACACCACTGATGTTGCGTCCGTCATTGCAGGTTGTAATTCGAGGAGCTTCAAGTGTTGATCATAGTGAAGAATTGCGCCAGCATCTGCGCCTTGCTCTGGTGAGTCTTGTACTCAATATGAAATATTCATCCTATAAGATGCTGTTATGCTTATTGGATTGTGTATGTAGATGCTCGTTGATGTGGTGGAAAAACCTGGTGACGCCAAACTGTCAGATCGCATCCAGGAGTTGGAGAGGGACTTCGTGGAAGCCCGCGAACAAATCGAGCAGATGAAGAAACAACATCAGGAAGAAATCCAAGCACTCGAAAGGCGTAAAGATAGCCTTGAAGATGTAAACCACAGATTGGAGATCCGTGTGACCAATTTGGGCAAGGAGAAAGCTGGTGAGTACTTCGAGAAACTTGGTCATGAAATTAGTTAGAGTAAAACACGTGATATATGAAATAATGTGTAATTGCAGATTTGAAGAAGAAAATTACTGAAGAAAAGGGTAAAACCACTAGCTGGTATAACCTGACTCAGCGCCAAGCTGAGGAAATCAATATGCTCAAGGCCTCCATCGAGAAGAAGGACGCTGAGTTCGCCAAGGAGCACTGAATCCGCACCGACATGGAGAAAGAAATTGCGAGATCATTGAAGATGGCTCAGCTTAAACAAGAAGAAGTCAATAACCTGCTGGCTAAAAAGAAAGAGATTGAAGAAGCCGTGGAGCCAATCATGGAATTGCTGATCCCTGAAGGTGCGGAGTCGGGTAACCATTCTCTTGTCGAGCGTCTTCGCCAAGTGCCAGAGTTGGTGGGGGAATTCTGCAAAGCCACTCTAAAGGACTGTACCAACAGGATTCTGGCACTCTTCAAGGCACACAACCCAACTGCCAAGCTTGATGTGAAATATATGCCGGTGGGTTTGACAGATGAGCAGTATGAAGCACTAGTGGCGGAGACAGAGCCATTAGCTGAAGATGTAGTGAATTCCCTGCAGTAGAAAAACATTGCTACCATGTCTTGTAATAATTAGTAATACTTTTGTCTTTTGATTTCTGTGAGAAAACAATTAATGAAACTTTATGTGGAACAAAAGTACTTGAATGAAAAGTAGTCATTTGAGAAATATCGACTTGTTGTGCTAGTCTTAACTTAGCTTATGATCAGTAAACCAACGTGATGGTTATGATAGAAGCATGCAAAAGTACATAATGTGCCTAGACCAAAAAGTCAAAAACCTGTTTGAAGAATGTTACTTAAACAGATATACTGAATGGTTGCTGATGCAGAGTCGTGATGCTACAAAAAGTAGTATGTACTTATAATTTGCATGATATGTATGAAAAGATTAATCTGTTGATTGCTTGATAAGCGCATTACTGGAACTGGATGCAGTTGGCACAATACTCAGAGCCAGATTTCAGCAGAAAACAAAAGATTTGATACTAACAACAGCCACCATGTATAAGTAGGTGTAGTTTAACCAGGACTTCTTAAGGCTTGTGCCAATTTCTGTAACAAAAGTAGTCGTGGCATCTTTTGAGTTGTTGTAAACACAACTATTCCTGGTTCTTAAATGAAATAACATGAAAAATTGAACACAGGATATGCGCAATCTGAAGATATAACTTTATTGATGTCTGAATAATCAAAAAAGTACATGATTTGGTTCTAGATTCCACTGCTATGGATAGAACTTTCTGAGATGCTCAATGTTCCAAACATTTGGCAAATCTTCGCCTTCTTGAGTTTGTAGACGATATGTACCAGCCCCAATGACTTGTTTTACAAGGAATGGACCCTCCCAGCGAGACATGAGTTTGTGCAAGCCGTCTGTCTTCTATATTCGCCATTATACCAAGTCTCCTATGACAAAGGAACGAGGCTGGACAGAACGTTGATGATAACGCCGTAAGCCTTCAAGGTAACGAGTGTTTTGAATAAGAGCCGCTACCCGAGCTTCCTCGATGCCGTCTACATCATGGAAACGTTCCTGTTGAGCGACTTGTTCGTCATAATTTTCCAGGCGTGGAGCCTGCCAGAGAAGATCTACAGGTAAGACTGCTTCAGATCCATAGACTAAGAAATAAGGGGTTTGCCCTGTCGCACGACTTGGTTGTGTGCGAAGCCCCCAGAGTACTGCTGGTAATTCTTGAGCCCACTTTCCACCATATTTCTTAAGTGGTTCATAAAGTCGAGGCTTCAAACCCTGCAGTAGCAAGCCATTGGCTTTCTCGACTTGTCCATTGGCCTTTGGATGAGCAACTGAAGCGTAATGTGTCTCAATTGAGTACTTTTCGCAGTAATCTTGAAATGCTTCGCTTGTGAAAACAGAGCCTAAGTCTGTGATGATCTCATGAGGTATGCCGAATCGATGGATTATCCCATCAAAGAACTTGATTAAGTTGTCAGCCCTTGGATTGACTAGAGGTTGCGCTTCGATCCACTTGGTGAACTTGTCGATGGCAACAATGAGCCACTCGAAACCACCAGGGGCTTTGGCCAAAGGTCCTACTAAGTCCAGGCCCCAACAAGCGAAAGGCCAAGATAATGGAATCATGCGAAGTTCATGTGCTGGTACGTGGGCTTGACGAGCAAAAAATTGGCAGCCCTGACATCTCTTGACGATATCCTCAGCATCTTTCTTCACCGTAGGCCAGAAAAACCCAGCTCTGTAGGCTTTCCCGACTAGTGTGCGCGAAGCAGCATGATTGCCGCAAGTACCGCTGTGAATTTCCACAAGCAGAGCTCTACCTCGATTAGCTGGTATGCACTTCATCAACACGTTGACGGATGCGCCCCATCGATAAAGTGTATTGTTGACTACGACATAGTTTGCAGCTCTACGCCTAATACGGACTTGTTCGTTCTCGAGCTCTGGTAATTTATGATCTCGCAAGTACTCGATGAATGGAGTCATCCAATCAGTATCGATGACCATGACCTGGAGGTCAGGTCGCGATGGTCTTGAAATAGAATATGCTTGGACTGGTTCTTTGATAGATGGATGATGTAATTCGTGAACAAAAATCTCTGCTGGAACATCTGATCTTTGTGATCCCATCTTGGATAAGGCGTCAGCAGCAACATTGTAATCACGAACGACATGACGAAATTCTAGTCCAAGGAAGTGGTGTTCAAGCTTACGAACCTCCTTGACATATGCATCCATTGTTTTCTTCGTGGCATCCCAATCCTTGTTGACTTGATTGATAGCAACTGCTGAATCTCCATATACACAAAGTCTTTTGATACCAAGTGACGAAGCTAGGCGAAGGCCGTGTAACATGGCCTCATACTCAGCTTCATTGTTGGTGACTGGAAAAAGAATTTGAAGAACATACTTGAGTTGTTCACCTTTGGGGGAAATTAAAAGAACTCCTGCGCCGCCTCCTTCCAGTTTCAACGATCCGTCGAAGTACATAACCCAATGCTCCGGGCGAGTAGTTGTTCTAGAGTATTGAGTTTCCAACCACTCGACCGTGAAATCAGCTAAAGCTTGAGACTTGATTGCCTTTTGTGATGTAAAGGTGAGGTCATATGCAGCTATTTCTGCCTTCCACTTGCTGATTCGCCCAGTTGCGTCAGGATTGTGAAAAATCTCGCCCAAAGGAAATTTAGTCACAACAGTAATGGGAAAAGCTTGAAAATAATGCCTTAACTTTCTGGAGGTGATAAAGATGGCGTAGAGCAGCTTCTGCACTTGAGGATAACGAATCTTGGATTCTGAAAGTACTTCGCTAATGTAATAAACCGGCCTCTGTACTGGAAAGACATGGCCTTCTTCCTTTCGTTCGACCACAATGACTGTGCTGACTACGTGTGTAGTAGCCGCAATATATAAAAGTAAGTGATCAGTTTTGAGAGGAGCGACAAGTACCGGAGGAGTAGTCAAGTATGTCTTGAGTTGTTCGAATGCTTGATTTGCTTCGTCAGTCCAGGTAAACTTATCTTGTTTCTTGAGTAGCTTGAAGAATGGAAGGCCCTTTTCTCCGAGTCTTGAAATAAATCTGTTAAGCGCTGCAATGCACCCGGTAAGCTTCTGAACTTCCTTGATGCTCGAAGGGGCTTCCATATTGAGGATGGTTGTAATCTTGGAGGGATTCGCTTCAATGCCCCTGTGACTGACAATGAATCCGAGTAGTTTGCCAGCGGGGACACCAAAAACGCATTTGGTTGGATTGAGCTTCCATCGATACGTCCTGATGTTGTCGAACGTCTCTTGTAAATCATTGATGAAGTGCTCTGGTTCTCGTGTCTTGACTACCACATCATCAACATATGCCTCTACATTCTTACCGATCTGTGAAGAAAGGCAATTTTGTATGGCTCGTTGGTATGTGGCCCCAGCGTTCTTCAGCCCAAAGGACATGGTGGTGTAGCAAAAAAGCACCAAAAGGTGTAATGAAAGAGGTCTTGATCTGATCATCTTCGTTCAGTGCTATCTGATGATAGCCTGAGTAGCAGTCGAGGAAACAGAGTAGCGCGCATCCAGCTGTAGAATCCACGACTTGATCAATGCGTGGTAACCCAATGGGGTCTGGAGGGCAATGCTTGTTGAGATCTGTGTAGTCAACACACATGCGCCACTCGTTGTTGTTCTTCTTCCTGACCAGGACTGGATTGGCCAACCACTCTGGATAGAAGACTTCTTTGATGAAGCCAGCTGCGAGTAGTTTAGCTATCTCAGCCTTGATCGCATCGCGTCGTTCTTGATCGAAATGTCATAACCGCTGCCTTTTAGGCTTTGTGTTTTTCTGAACATTAAGGTTGTGCTCGGCAAGCTCCCTAGGAACACCAGGCATATCAGATGGTTTCCAAGTAAATATATCTTTATTATCACGAAGGAACTTGACGAGCGCGTCTTCCTATTTACAATCTAAGTTTGCCCCTATGAGGGCAGTTTTAGATGAGTCGCCCGTCTCAAGGTCTACAGTCTTGAGCTGTACTTCTTCAGAGGGCTTGAAACTTGTATGCGCCGGCTTCTTGGTGGGAACGTCTGATTTTTGTTCCGCCGCTTTCTTGGACAGGGCAAGTACTTCCATCATCTGAGTTGGGACTTGAGCAGCCGCAGCGAACTCCACGGCCTCTACGTCACAGTCGTGAGAAATCTTGAGATCTCCCTTGAGAGAAAGGACTCCGTTGGGAGCTGGCATCTTGAGGACGAGGTACACATAATGTGGAATCGCCATGAACTTAGCGAGGGCTGGTCGCCCGAGAATCGCGTGATATGAAGTCTCAAAGTCTGCCACCTCAAACTTGATGTACTCGGTCCTGAAGTTGGCTGCCGTGCCAAAGGTGACCGGCAATGTGACTTGTCCTAGGGGAATTGCTGCTTTGCCCGGGACGATGCCGTAGAACGGAGATTCCATGGGCTTTAGGTACTTGGTAATGTCGAGCCCCATCTTTGTGAATGTCTTGGCAAAGATGATGTTTAGCCCACTGCCTCCGTCGATGAGTACTTTAGTCAGTCTGGCTTGTGCCACGACTGGATTTAGTACTAGGGGGTATTTGCCTGGGTTGGCAAAATTGGTCCATTGGTCAGCCCTTGAGAATGTAATAGGGACCTCGGACCACTTGAGGTACGTGGGAGTAGCTGGTTCTATCGCCATGATCTCGCGGAGCGATAGCTTCTTCGCACGCTTTGACTGAGTGAGGCTTTCTCCGGTGAACAATACTTCAACGACGTTATCGACTTGAGGGAAACCACTGTCCTGGTCCTCATTGTCGTCGTCCTTCTTCTTGCTCTTTGGATTCCTTTTCTCAGGTAGTTCCCGCTTGTCGAATTCCTTCTTGATGTGGATGCATTGAGCCATCGTATGCTTGCCATGCAGGTGGTATGGGCAAGGGATGTTCATGACTTTATCCAGGTCAGGAGTGCTTTTCTTCTGCGTAGAGCACTCAACTGCCGCGACTGTGTTGTCTGGCTTGCGCTTGTTGCGGTTGAAGTCTCGCCTGTTGTTGTTGTTACGGCGGTCAGGACTGCTCTTGTCTTGGTTGCCACCGCCGTTGTTGTTGGAGTTGTTATCCTTGCGCTTGTCGAATCGCTCACGTTCACGGTCGTCCTGATCTGCCCAATCTGCAGCCATGCTTCTGAGCTCCGCAATGGTTTCTGGGCGTCGTCTTCCGAACTCGCGATGCAATTCGCGAGCCCACAAGCCATCGTGAAAGCAGTCGATGATCTCCCTGTCTGACACATCTACGATTGTGGCTCGCTTCTCGAAGAATCTCTTGATGTATTTGCGCAGGGTTTCACCTTTCTCCTGCTTGCAAGAGGCTAATTCAAACCGGGTTCCGGGCTGTACCCAGGTTCCCTAGAAGTTAGCAGTGAATTTGCGTGTGAGTTGTTCCCAGGTGTCGATGGATCCAGCACGAAGGCTCTCAAGCCACGTCAACGGGGCAGTGTCCATCATGATTGGAAAGTATCTGACTTTGACATCATTGCTGCCTCTGGCCATGGTGATTGTTGTTGAGTAGACGCAGAGCCATTGTTCAGGGTCTTGTTTGCCTGTAAATTTCTCTATTCCAGTCGTCTTGAACTTCTGGGGCAACAGGACTTCCTTGATGCGGCTGGAAAAAGCTGGAAATCCATCGTACTTGTCGGATGGAGAGCGCTGCCTTCTTCCACGGCGATCGTCGTCTTCATTATCATTTCGGCGATTCGAGTAGTGACTTGGAGAACCACTCGGCTCGGGGTCTTGGCGACCCCGGTCATTGCGATAGTTGTGATCACAACCACGCGCGGGACGATCGCTATTGCCGTCGTCACCCGAGGGGTCATTTTCGGGTTGATGATCTCTGCCATGGCCATCACGCCCGCGATTGGTGTCGCGTGGCGGGTCTTGTCCCCGTCCTTGCGAAGGCTGCTCTTGATCAGCCGGAATTGGACCATAGAGTTGTTCAAATTCAGCTCGCCGGCGAACCTCAAAAGCAATGGGATTGGCTCTGCTGGCGTCGATCTGGGAGCGGGCGTCTCGGTTGGCGTTGATCGTGTTGCAGAGATCACCAGCTGGAGGGTTGGCCCTATTTCCCGCTTGCGGTGCCGCTGCTGGATCGCGGTTCGCGGGTTGTCCGGGGTTTCCTTGTGGAGCCCGGCTCGGGTGGGGGGACGATACAGAGCGGCTGCCTTGAGTTCTCTAGCCTGGAGCCAGCTGAGTCCTTCCTGGTCCACCATTGAGGTGAGGCCGGACTGCTGCAAGTAACCCGCGTACTTGTTGCACCTGAGGTGAGTCAGGCATAGCTCTGATCATCTCAGCAGCAACGGTCAGATTGGTTGGGGCATCAGGTAGGACCGGTTGGTTCCCGACCATCTGAAATTCTTGGTCAAGATTTCACGTAGCGGCGGCACGTCTTGCTGCGTTAATGCGCCTTTGCCTGTGCTTAAGGTTCCTCGTACGCCTCGCCGTCTGCTGCTGTTCCGACTCGTTGGGTATGGTTGGTTCTTCATCAGAGATATCGCCCATGAGTTCTTGATCGTACTGGCCGCCTTGTCCTGGTGCGCCCGCCATGTAGACTTGCCTGCTTGGATCGCGCAGTTGTAGGCTCACGGTACCAGAAAAGTTGTCTCCCGTTGAATCGGAAGAGGGAGTAATCGAAGCGGTTTTGCCGTCTTGATAAGGCAGTTCCTCGAGTATAGCAGCGCTTAGTCTTGACCCGTTGTCCTCAGATGAGTCAATGGGGACCGCACCAGGCTAGTGAACGAGTAGTCCCCCTGGCGAGTTGGTCACGACCAGTCCTGAGGGAAGTCGAACGAGTGGTTGTTCGAGGGTGACGTCAGACCTGAAGTAGGCGCTGCAGTTGAATCGTGCAATGTTGTCTGGCGCGTCGCTGAGTAAGACCGAGAAGTCGTCTTTGCTTTCGTCCTCTGATGGTCCAGGGACTGGCTCAGAGTTCTTGCGACGATCCCCCATCTGGCTAGGCGATGAACTCGTTTTCTCCCCCAGCTTTGCGCTGTACATCTGTTGATATACAGCCGCGGAGTTGGATAAGCCGAACGGGAATCGATCTAGGTGGTTATCCGATGGCGTGGCCGGCTCGGAGTCCCCTACTCTTTCCATGTTTGGAAAAGAGTTGTACCCAGATTCAACTTGGAGAGTCCCGATCGGAGTCCGAGTCGTTGTCGAAGTCGAACTTGATGTTGAGGTTGAAGTTGATGAACTCGTCAAGATCTGATTCTCGACAAGATCTTGGAGCGGCTCCTGTGGAGACGGCGGCATCGAGTAGGGCCCCGGTCGTTCTGCTAGGAACGACTCAAAACCGAGCTTGCCATCAGAGACGAAGGTCCATGAGCCGATGACGAACGTCGCGCCTTCCTCAACGCCGCTTGCCTTGAAGGTTGATCCCATCGCGCCTAATGTTGAGCTTCAGCGATGTTGCCCCACGGTGGGCGCCAAGTGTCGACGAATTATGTCGAGCATGTCTAACCGGGGATACCTCGAGTAGTAGTTTTGTGTGGGTCTCGCCGAGTTCTAGGAACGAAAGTACACGAACAACACAATTTAGACAGGTTCGGGCCGCGAGTAGCGTAATACCCTACGTCCTGTGTGCTTGAATGTATTGCTCCTACGTCCTGTATGCTTGAATGTATTGCACGTGTGGTGTTACTTGGTTTTGAGGGGGGTCCCTGCCTCGCCTTATATAGTCTGGGAGGCAGGGTTACAAGTCGGTTTGTACAATCCTAGTCGTATACAACACGGATAACTACAACATGATGCTTTGGAGAGTTTCCTATCGGTACACGACTAGTTATTCCAATCTACTACACCGTCTTGCACCATAGCCGACTGGTTTGAAGTAGTCGGATCAAACTCCTCTCTGCCGAGTAGATTAACCCTCTGGATAAGTGGCCCTAGGGATTCTGGTCCCACAGAGCCCCCCGCTGCCGCCGCCGCGGACGACGAGGCAGGCGGCGCGCGGGCTTGGGGGGGCACGCCGCGCGCGGGAGAGCCAGTAGGCGGGGTCGGTGAGGATGCCGCAGAAGAACGGGGCCGCGGAGGCGAAGGCCTGCGCCGCGTGCGCCGGCAGCCGGGGGAGGATCTCCTCGGCCAGGAAGCAGTCGTCCAGGCGCGGCTTGCCGGCGGCGGCATCGTCGCTCTGGAACGCCGCCAGCGCCTTCCTCTTCATGGTCGCGGCGGCCGCGCGAGCTCGTGTTCCGGCGGGTGGAATTCGCGTGAGAGGCGCGGGCGCCGGCGATGATTTATTGAGGCGGGGCTCGCCATGGAGGAAGCCGACTCGGACACTGGAGTCCGACATGAGCTCGGTGACTCTTGTTGCCTTTTTGCATTTTTTTTGAAAGGAATATGCATTCCATTAACTCAATGACACAGTGATATCATTTGCCTTTTGCATTTTAATTCTGATGTTACTTGGATTTGAGATAATCCTCCGAGTTTTATTGACTGGGCCTAGGCCCAAGTCTATCTATCTTTTGAATCACACCGACAAGTTTTAGCCCAATATGGCAGACTTTGCAGCAGCCCGAAAGGAGCATGGGCTTCTTGTATCGTTGTATATTCCCTTCCTTTTATAATGTTTGGTTGAAAATTTTTGTAATGTGTGATTCAACAATTTGACATGAAATTCTAAAAAAAACAATTTGACATGAAAATATTTTAGATATTATATAGTGCTTGTTAAAACATATCTTTTATTTTTCTTGAACGAACTTAAAACATCTTTCAGTAGCATTCAAGATTTTGATTGGCTTAACATTTCGCCAAACATAATCCAGCATCCTTCATATAGCATCTTACAGGGAATTAATAGATTTATACTTGGCTTCTTAAATTGTGAGTTTGTCTAACTCTTAACCCAACTTTTAACTCAGTCTACCGAGAGCTAGTGAAAAAAGTTCTACGAGCTTCAAATAAAATATTCATAAATCTAAAAATAATAAAGGCTTTATAGAATTTCAAACAAATCAATATCGATCGTACATCAATTACAACAATGCTTAATCATTGCTAGTTCTAAAGACATGCATATATATATTTGTATCTATACAACCTATATAGATGCACCCCACTTAGAGTCATAACTCTATTTATCTCAACATGCAATCTATCCATGTCATAACATATGTTCATGTCTATTTGTTATATTGGTGGAAAAAATTTGATGAATTTTGGAGGTGATTTGGAGTATTTTTTGTTCGACTTAACTTTTGAAGGTAACGAAAATGCCAAATAAGGAATGAAGTTAAAAGTCAGTGTCAAATAGAGAACGAAAAAATTTTCGGAGCCAAAAAAGGAATCGACATTTGTTTTGGTATCAAATAAGGAGATTACTCTACATTTATTGTCTCATTACGAAATTATTCATGGTTTGCATTGAAAGTTTTCCACTGACGAGCGGATGGGTGTCGAATCTTACCATCATCCTTATTGGGTCGATCAATGTGCCATGTCATAAGCTTAGCATTCTTAGGATTTGAGAACAAACGCTTGAGACGGTCGATCACTGGAAGGTCCCACATAACCAAAGCATGAACTCTTTCCATGTTCTTGTCCACGTCTGTACATGTGTCATCGATCATCATATCCATGTGAGGAGCAACACTCTTAATCGTTTCTCCTCTCTTCCTCTTCTTAGATATGTTGTCACCAGCATCATCAACGCAGAAATCAGCATTACTTTTGTAGCGACTTGCGCCACAATTTGGACAGTTCTCATAATTTGCATTATCACCATAATACAACATGCAATGGTTTCGACATGCATGTACTCTTTGCGCACTCATCAATAGTGGACTGATAAGCTTCTTTGCTTCATATGTGTTTTTTGGCACAAAGTTAGGCTTTGGAAGTAAAAACCTAGGAGAGTGAGCAAATCATTGAAACTAGTGTCAGAGCATCCATGCTTAGCCTATATCATCAAGAGTTGAATTAAGAAGAGCAAGACCATCCAAGTCGTCTCACATCCCTTCGACTCATCATATACATGGTCCTGTTCTATCTTCTTTAGCTGCTCAAAATTTTCTAACTCTTTGGCACTACCAATCAACACTTCTGGTTCCATGTGGTGGAACATTTCTTCCATAGCTGGATCAGTCTAAACATCGCTAGGCTGCTCATCATTACCATGATCCCCTATATGACCACTGTCATACGTATATGATGAGCACTTCCATAGCTGGATCTTGGCGGTTTTTCACTGCCAAGGCAATTCTGATTTGGTGTAGTGTACATCAGAACTGGTTCAACATTGTCGCTTTCAAATCCCGGGCCATCTTCTTCATCGTCCCTAGCTTGATACGATAGCACCATCTCCCTCTCCATGATGGGTCCAAATGGTGTAGTCCTTCATAAAACCTCGCTACACCAAGTGTCTCTTGATTGCATCCAGATTGTCTGCAGCATGCTTCATTTCCGTGTCAACAAACAACCCTGATTGATGGATGAAAAATTCTCCGCGCCTCGTGTACATCCATGATCTATCCATCTATCCTACATATGCCATCAAAATAATTAAAAAATAACTCACATAGATACTTAAACACTTTTAAAATTAATATAACAATTTCTCATATAATAACAAATGGGTAAGAAATCTGAAAATACATGCTAGTATGGAAAACTATATCTTGCTAGAACCATTCTCAAGACCACAAATATTCACACAAATTAGCATATAAATTTGAATTTTACAATTTTCCAATATAAATATTAGAAATTAAAATTCATGTCTATGTAGGCACTTTTAAATTAATATAAAAATTTCTCATATAATAACAAATGGGTAACAAATTTAAAAATACATGCTAGTATGGAAAACTATATCTATCTAGAACCATTGTTAAGACCACAAATATTCACACTAGCATATAAATTGTACTTTTAAAATTTTCCAATATCAATATTAGAAATTAAAATTCATGTCAACTAATGACAACTCCAAAGCTAAGGCTATATGTAGGCACTTTTAAAATTAGTCTAACAATTTCTCATATAATAACAAATGAGTAACAAATCTAAAAATACATGTTAATATGAAAAACTATATCTAGCTACAACAATTTCTCATATAATATCAAATGAGTAACAAATTTAAAAGGAAAAAGTCTAAATCACGCCCTAACCTATAAGGGTTGGACTACATAACCCCCAACCTATGAAACAGTCTATAGCACCCCTGAACTTTCCAAAACCGGTCAAATTACCTCCTAAAGCAATTTTTAAAAATCATAATAAATCACAGAAAATTATAAAATGAAAATGCAATTGTGTTGGAATTCAAATGAGTATATCTACACAGTAAACATATAATATGGTATGCTTTAGTACATTTTTTACTGTAGCTACAGATCTATACTTTTTTCATAGCTATAAAAAATTGTACTAAAGCATATCATATTATATGTTCACTGTGTAGATA
>OAMR01000072.1:237097-247737 GCA_900205405.1 Echinochloa crus-galli
CCCCTAAAGCAATTTTGAAAAATCATAGTAAATCACAGAAAATCATAAAATGGAAAATTCAATTGTGTTGGACTCCAAATGAGTATATCTACACAGTGAACATATAATATGATATGCTTCAGCATATTTTTTTACAGCTATGAAGAAAAGCATAGATCTGAAGCTACAACAAAAAATTGTACTAAAACATATCATATTATATGTTCACTGTGTAGATATACTCATTTGGAGTCCAACACAATTGAATTTTCCATTTTATGATTTTCTGTGATTTACTATGATTTTTCAAAATTGCTTTAGGGGGTAATTTGACCGGTTTTGGAAAGTTTAGGGGGTGATATAGACCGTTTCATAGGTTGGGGGGTTATGTAGTTCAACCCTCATAGGTGAGGGGGTGATATAGAGTTTTCTAATTTAAAAATACATGCTAGTATGGAAAAATTAATATATCAATTTCTCTCCCTAAAGCTCTCTCTCTCTCTCCCTAAAATTGAAAATGCATGCTAAGTAATGAGATGGACACTAATGACAACTCTAAAGCTCTCACTCTCTCCCTAAAGCTCTCTCTCTCTCTCCCCCTAAAGCTCTTAGATCAAGGTAGCAATCTTAGAAAAGAGAGTAGGAATGAGATATGAGAAGCACCTCCTTCAAGGAAATCAAGGACAAAACCTCCCCCTTATATTTCATTATTTTTTGCCAAGCCACCTGCTCCTCTCGGGCAAGAAATGGCGGAGTGGCTGGGGGAGGAAGAAGAGGCTCTGGCTATAAACTATAGGCATTTGTGCTGGCGGGCACTTAAGTGACCGCCGGTACCAATGAGGTTCATTGGTACCGGCGGTCACTTAAGTGCTGTCTCGATGCCTCAGTGCTGGCGGGACATAAGCTCCTGGCCTCCAATTCATTTTTGCTGGTGGCGGCCATTTCCAACCGCTAGCGTGGTAATTGGCTGCTGCCAGCACAAATCGTCTATGTACTAGTGATCATGTTGTTTCTGTATCCATATTATGTGCGACTATGGGGACATGATTGGAAACTGACGAAACTGACGAGTTTAATGGACAAACTGCTTCTATTTCAGCTATTTGTAATTTGCAGGAAGAAAGGCCTCGGTGATTGATAATTATGTTATTTTCCTTAGGTTAAGATAAAGTATATGTACTTTCGTGGCCACAATGAATTTTATGCCTTATCCTAGAATGTTAGGGATGAATATTAGACAGAACAAGGTCCAATTAGTCATGTCACTTACCCTAGTAACTAATAGTTAGGTCAGACAATCATTAGCATCGCTACTTGAAGTTTCTAAGCACCATTTTTTTTAGTTTTGATGGTCTAGAGAAATATTATTTCCAAGAATGGAGATCTAGGTAGTTCACCTAATGTTTCTATAGTCTATACATGGATAGTTATGTGATACAACATAATACAATATGTGGTGTTAGAGCAGCTCCAAGAGCCTAGGTATATTTAGTGTTTTACAAGGACTCTAAAAAATAAACTACCTCATAAAACGGTGGGGGTAAACCAATAACCTGGCTGGACATCTCCGCAGACTCTCTATGAGCTATGAACTTACGCTAAGCCGCCGTGCGCCTGGAGGGAGTAGGGCACTAACGACTGGTGCCGGGAGCGCAAGATGAAGAACCACGAGTCGGCGGGCGGAGAAAAGTTGCATCGGATCTAATGGGTGCCGGGCCGCCGCTGGAGCCGAGCGAATCGAAGTCGATGCGTCCCCCAGCGCCGAATCGTGAGTCGCGTGGGGGCGTACACGAGCGTTGAATTGCGAGATGGGAAAGGAACGGCACAGGCGTGAGGGAGAAGATGAGCGGCACAGCCGGGACCGAGCAATGAGTGGCGCCAGTGTAAGGGCACGATGAAGAAGACGAACACCGTGAAGGACGCGGGGAAGAGGAGGGGGACGGTGTGGGAGTGTGGGGGAGAAGGGGATGTCGAGGACGACAACCTCGGCAAATTCGATTAGCTAGCACGACGGGATAGCGATGCAGATAGAGAAGAGAGGAGGATGGAGAGTCTGTTGGATCCATTTTTTGGCATGTAATCTTGAAATTATGCAATTTCTCTCATTATAGCAAAATAATAAGTGCCTGGTCCATCTGCAACACACTCTATGGGTTTCCTGAGTATTCAGTATAGGTCCGCATAAGGGGGGTTGGGGGGGGGGGGACATCTTAAGGTACATTGCTATACGTTGGCAGTCTGATAGGTCATTGTTTATGTCAAGGGCAGGTACAGTGCCACGTAGGATTTTTGCTGATGTGGAGGAGAGAGAACGAGGTGAGAGAAGGAGGTCGTTGTTTCATGAAACAACCGCCTCATGAGCTAAATTTTAGGACTATGAGACAACTCCCCTATTATTGTATGAGTTTTATTGCCATGTAACCAATAATATTTCTCTATTTTCCCATAAATTAAGGGATATTGTATTACCACGAGACAACCAAAACAACAACCTATTGTATGGGTTCTATGATAAGTCGTCTCAAGATTACGTGTCACTGCATGAGACCGTTTATTAGATGGCACCAATGTAGGGCAGGTACATTGCTACACGTCGGCGGTCTGATAGGTCGCCTCATGCAGTGCCACGTAGGATTTTTGCTGATGTGGAGGAAAGAGAGCGAGGTGAGAGAAAGAGGTCGTTGTTTCACAAAACAACTGCCTCATGAGCTAAATTTTAGGACTATGAGACAACTCCCTTACCATTGTATGAGTTTTATTGCCATGTAACCGATAATATTTCTCTACTTTTCCATAGATTAAGGGAAATTGTATTACTACGAGACAAACAAGACAACAACCTATTTGTATAGGTTGTCTGATAATTAATCTCAAGATTACGTGTTACTGTATGAGACCGGTTATTTTTTTTAGATAATGGAAATTAATCTAGCCTTGACACCTGGGGGCTACAGCCTCAGTTTACAACTTGCAGCACTTCCGTTTGCTTTCTCATCAAATAAAACAAAGAAACCACACCATACAGTTTGAAGATAAATTAGCCTATAATCCTATTGCTAAATCTCCAACCATGGTGGGCAAAGAAACTCATTGCCAAAGCCTCCAGCGATTGGCATGCCTCCTTTATTGCTTGTTTGTCCTGCTCACACCGTTGTAGATGAGCCCAGAACCGGAGCCAGTATGTTTCTCTGTACAGAACCAGCAAGTAAGTTTTCATAGGAGATTTGTCAAAAACTTAATCATTCCTACTGAGCCAGAGTGCCCAACATAAAGCAGAGGTTCCAACCAACAATTGGCTCTTTAACTTTCCATCTATCCCTACCAGTCAAAAAAGAGGTCCTGGATTGTTTCTTCATTGGAAAAGAAAACACAATGTTTACTTCTATTCCAATTCCTCCTAGCTAGATTATCTTTTATTAAAATCAGCCCTTTCTTAGGTACCATAAAAAGATCTTAACCTTTAGAGGAAGTTTCAGCTTCCAAATTTTAGTATTCCGCTGCACATTCTCATTACTGATGAGTGCCATGTACATAGACTTGACTGAAAACAATCCGGACTGAGTTAAATTCCACCGAAACTTGTCACTACAGTTGTTCAAATGAATATGGCTGATACGACTCACCAGATCATGCCATGAGTTCAATGTTGGCCCGACTAATGACCTTCTAAACGACACATTAAGTGGGATCCTAGAGAGAACCATAGCTACTGTGTCATGTTTTTTCCAAACAATCTGATATAAAGTTGGATATTGCTGTCTCAAGGTGAAGTTTCCCAACCATTTATCTTCCCAGAACCTGACTTGGTTGCCATCATTTAGCTGGAAGTGCCAAAATTGGTAAAAGTTTGTTTCACCTTCATCAGCCCTGACCAGAAGTGAGAATCACCTGGTTTTTTTATCTATCTGTGTGATGGTTTGAGAGCGCAAATATTTATTTCTTAAAAGTAGCTGACATATACCATCCTCATTGACTAGCTTAAATAACCACTTACTCAACGGACATTGGTTATGAATATCTAAATTTTTAATCCCTAACGCCCCAATTTCCTTAGGCTAACATAATATATTCCATCTAGCTAGTCTGTACTTCCTCTTATGTTCATCAGATTGCCAAAAGAACCTCGATTTATAATAATCCAATTTTTATAGAACCCCTCTTGGTACCTCAAAAAAAAAACAACATGAACACCGCAAGGCTGGATAAGACAGAGTTAATTAGCACTAACCTCCCGCTTACGGACATATGTTTTGCTTTCCAACTACACAGTTTCCTTTCAAATTTTTCCTATATTACTTTCCAATCCAAGTTACTCAGCTTCATGTAATACATCAGAATACCAAGATACCTAAATGGATAAGCCCCAGAATGACATCCAAAAAGGTTAGTATATTGTTGTTCACAGTCTCTGGCCCGGCCAAAACAAAATAATTCACTTTTATGAAAATTTATTTTAAGACCAGATAACTGCTCGAAAGCACATACCATGAGCTTCATGTTTGCTGCTTTTGACAGGTTGTTATCCATAAACAGAATTGTGTCATCTGCATATTGTAAAATAGACAGCCCACCATCCACTAAATGTGGCACAACCCCCGAAATTTGTCCACCCTCCTTGCTCTGTTGATGATAATGGCTAGCATATCAACAACTATGTTAAAAAGAAGAGGTGAAAGAGGATCACCCTGCCTAAGTCCTTTCCATGTATAAAATTCTAACCTACTTGGTCGTTTAGCTTGATACCTACATGACCCCGCTGTGTGAAGGCCTCAATCCATTGGCACCATTTTTGCGAGAATCCCTTCATTCTTAAAGTTTGTTGTATAAATGGCCATCTCACGTTATCGTACGCTTTCTCAAAATCAATCCTAAAAATTATTCTATCCTGATTTTTCCTATGGAGTTCATAAATTGTTTCGTGTAGAACTACTACACCTTCCATGATATTCCTCCCTGGCAAGAAGGCGGTCTGAGTCGGACTAATAACCTTTTGAGCCACTTGCGTTATTCTATCTGTTGCCACCTTTGTAAAAATCTTAAAACTTACGTAAAGCAAACAGATAGGCCTGTATTGTTGGATTTTAATCGCCTCATTACATTTTGGTAATAAAATATTTATACCAAAATTAAGGCTAAATAAAGGCAAATTCCCTTCATGGAATTCCTGAAACAGGAGCATCAGGTCGCCTTTTATTAAATCCCAGAAGGCTTAGAACTCTATAGGGAAGCCATCAGGCCCTGTAGCTTTGTTGTGTTCCATTTGGAATATTGCCTCCTTTACTTTCTGTTCAGAGAACCTGGACACCAGGATCTCATTCTCAATTGCAGAAACCTGGGGAATATCATCACTCTGGGTCTCATCCAGCTGAAAATTGTTTTCCTTAGGGGGTCCAAACAGCCCTTGATAATAAGTGGTGATATAACTCTTCAATTCGTCATCACCACTTATTATTTGGTCCCCGTTCTGCAACTGATAAATCCTTGTTTTTCTATGCCTAGTTTGTTATAAGCTGAAAATATTTGGTGTTAGAGTCCCCCTCTAGCAACAATTCCGCCAATCTATTCTGAAGGCAGTGTTTTAAATCAATTTCCTGCTGTGTCAGGAGATTAGATTCTGCCTTCTTGTCTAGGGTATACAGCTTATCTAGCAGCCTTTTCTTCTCTTTTTTGTATATACCACTCGTGCTTTCGCCCAACCCCGTAAATGCTGACGCACCCTACGGATTTTTGATTGCCATCGCTCCATAGATGAGTTCCCAGCATTTTCTTTCGTCCATATATCCTTAATCATCTTCGCGAAGCCATCCCGGAGCAACCAACCTAATTCAAATTTGAATGGAGGTTGTGTATTACCCGATCCTGACTCGCCGGTATTGAGGAGTAAAGGAGTATGGTCGGACACATCACGGGTGAGCGCGACGACCGTGGACATTGGGAACTTTTATTTCCACTCCGTAGTCATCAGAATTCGGTCCAGCTTTTCATATGTCGGAATCTAAAGTGAGTTTGCCCATGTGTACTGTCTACCCGACATCTATAATTCTCTCAAATCTAAACCATGAATTACGGCATTGAATAGAAAAGGCCAACGATGATCGTAATTATTATTATTTTTCTCATTTGGGCTGCATAACATATTAAAATCACCGCCCATAATTATTGGTAACGACTCATGAGTACACATAGATGCAAGCTCAGTCAAGAAACTTTCCTTGTGTTCCCCTTGCGCCGGACCATATACCGCAGCTAAAGCCCACTTAAAGCTGTCATTTTTATTACACAAGTGGAATTTTACATAGAACTCTCCTTCATCTATTGCTCCAATATGAAATACATCCAAATCTATCCCAAGCAGAATACCACCTGATCGCCCTTTTGGCTCTTTGCAATGCCAAATAAAATTCTTGCCCCCACATAAGTTCCTTAGGAAAGGATCGGAAAAATTCCTTCGACCGGTTATTATACGGCACTAATGTACCGACAAACAAAATAATTCGAGGTCATAAGCTGACGTATCACAGGCCGGCCTAGGCTGGCCCAATTAAGCTGGGCATCGCCAATGGCGGACCCAGAAAAAAAAAATTAGCTGGGGCGAACTTTAGACACAGGCCGCTAAACCAAAAAGCAACAACAAAAATGCATATAGACACCATACTCACATATTGCAATTACACAAATTATTGCAAAATGGTAACTCAACAACAACAGCTTCAAGATGATAAATCTAAGAATAGTGTTGTTCTTGCATGATACAATTTAGAATACATCAAAATAAAGAAAATGGACCAACCCATAAAATTTTAAAGAGAAATTGGTCCTCTTCTTAATTTTAGCACTATCAAATCCTTTAAAGACCCCACATCGCAATCTTTCACAATATAAAAAAATGCATGCATTTATGTTTGCAAACAACTATTGTTGACGACTTCGCTTGCAAAAGCTAATCTTTGGGAGCCTTCACTGCTTGTGTTCGTGTCCAAGAAAAATAACGTAAGCCATACACTGATTCTGTTATTCTGTTGTACCAAGTACACGCTCATTTCTGGGGGCTGCGGCACTGGCTGCCTCGGAGGGGACGCTGGGCCTCTTCGCATCTGTCTACCCATTGGATTCAGCCCACTAGGCCCATACCCGTCCGTTCTAATCGGCTCGCAGCAGCAGGGAACGCAAACCTTGACGTAAGTTGGAGCGGAGTACCGGTGCTCGTCACCTTGTAGCTGGGGCGGCCGCCCCACTCGCCGATAGGGTGGAGATCCGTCCATGCGCGTCGCCACGCCATGCCAAGTTTGTAGTCTTCTGACGAAATAGCCGCCTTGGCCAATACACGATCCACGTCCAAGTGGCTCTTTAGGGTGTGGAGGCTGGTACACGATCCATGTCCAAGTGGCTCGTGAGGGTGTGGATGGATATACTGTGCATCCCAGCGAGTGGGCCAAAGTCTATCCTCGTGAGGGTGTGGATGGCGGATAGTTGGCACACGTCCAAGTGGCTGTTGAGGCATTTCTCCTCGACATAGAAAAAAGGGCTCTTCAGGCAGGTAGACTTGGCAGGCTAACAAAGTCAGTCAAGGTCGTTTGTCAGGGGCACAATAGCGGCCGTTGCTCTGCCACGAAAAAAAAGTGGCCGAGCTGTATCAGAATTCAGAACCCTCCAACTCGAGTTTAGATGCCTATTTTCTTCTTAATGAAAAAACACCTAATTCCTTCTAAACTGGTTCTTATTTTCTAACTGACTTTCATTATCTAAGTCTTTTTAAGTTCACTGTATTTGGGGTCCACGCTTCACCTCAAGCCCTGCTAACTAAACCTGTGTTCGGGGAGCGGGAGGGCTCTATATAAAGGGGACGGGTGCCATGACCATCGTGTGCATCGATACATTACTGAGGCTGAGTTCAGATCGCTTGCTTTAGCCATGGCCACTCCTACTCAAACTCCAGCTAGAGTCCAACTTGTGGGTCGAGGCCTAACTGATAATAATGTTTTCAACGAGGACGCCATGATGAAGTTAATCGCTTCCTGTGACGCACCCAAAGATATCTACAGCGTCTTCTCCATCATTGGTACCCAAAGCAGCGGTATATCCTCTGTTTCCATATAAAGTTTTCAATAACATTATATTCAAAATAGTAGCACTGGGATTTTGCTTTGCACAATAATTGATACTATGGTCCTGTTTGGTTTGGAGAGGCTTATAATAAACCCCCTCCAAATAAGCCTTCTTTTAACCAAACAGGAGGAACTTATTTTCATAAGTTCATAAGCCCTAGAGAGGTGCTTTTGAGGCTTATTTGCATGAACCCTGTAAGAATCACCTCACTTTTCACTATATTAGCCTAAAGAACCAAACACCTCTTGATGCTTATTATAATCTCCATATGAGGGGCTTATAATAAGCCTCTCCAAACCAAACAGGGTCATATATCAATATGTATATTTTATAACTCACTCTACTTTCTTCATCCAGAACAGATGCAGATATCAAATGATTCCTAAGACGTTTTTTTTTGCCTCACTGGAAATAATAACTTAGCTCGATTGTCGTAAACATTTTCCTTACAAACCTGAATAAAGGAAACTGTTAATCTGAGCAAAAGAAAAGTAACCCTCTATCCATATCACGGAGTATACGGAAAACGTTTAACCGGCAGATAATGCTGGTTCTAATTTGACAAAGGATGGAAGAAAACACGCTGCCGGATATTCTTGTCAAATCATACATATGCTCGTATATATGCACACTCACCCACCCAATTAATACAATACATAAACATATAACTATATATAACAACATGAAGAGACTGAGCCGCCTATATATCTCGAGATCAATGAAGTCACGGCATACACTTCGTTGTCGAGGTACATGCCACCTTGAACTGAAACAATAGCAAACCCTGAAAAACAAGCACCCATATTGAGTCGATAACTTTTCTCGGGTGGGTATTTCCACACAGCGTGTATACTTTATAAGAAAGAAATGTGCATGAGCAAAAGGCTTGCATATAAGTGTACCAAAACGACTAAACCAGTTAACCATAAAATAAATATTAAAAATTTGGGATCCCATAATTCACCAATTATTTATATAACCTAAAATTACGATTATGTTAAAACTTTGGTCTGTCCATGTAAAATCGCTCGTCCAGATGACCCACTACGGTTTCAGAACAAAATAAAACGTTCGCTATGTCTGGACTAACTTTATTAGTCTTTAATACGTGGGGTTGCTATGATAGGACCACATGGTCGAATTTGTGTTAGCAAAATTTACGCTGACGTAATTACAATAGTTACAAATTTCTTTTTATTTTCTTTTCGACCATCATTACTACACAATGCATTTGCAAGTCCAGTTGGAAACGTGTCTAGAGAAGCGGGCTGGGCACCTACGCTCGCTTTTCGCGGCTAAAAATAGCGCATTAGCGGGCGCGGACGCCAAACCCTGCAGCTGCAATAGATTTCTAGACGTGGGTCAATTTCTAAGTGCTGGTGACTCCTTGACCTATCCTTAAAAATCAATGTCTAAAAAATAAAAAAATGAAACAGAAAAAATAAAAAGAAAAAAATCCCATTCAACCAGCCACCACGAATAGACGCTCCTTCTATGGTGGTAGTATTTTTGGACGACATATGCAGATAACCCACTACAATTTTAGAACAAGATAAAATGATCGCTGTGTCTGCACTAACTTTAGCGTTTAATACGTCGGGTTTCTGTGGTAGGACCACAGTCGAGTTTGTGTTAGCAAAATTCACCCAAGAGTAATTGCAATAGTTACAAAAATTCTTTTTTATTATCTTTTCATCACTACTACACAAAGCATTTGCAGGTCCGGTTAGAAACGAATCTATATAGGAGCACGCTTGACACTCGCGCTTACTTTTCGCTGCTAGAAATAGCAGATCATCGGGCGTGGCGGGTTTACGTTTGTCGCATGTAAAAAAAACAAAAACATTTAAAATAGCAAAAAGATTAAAGAAAAATCCCATTCAACCAGCCACCACGAAAATCCTTCCACTACTCCAGGTATAGGCATCACAAACGGTTGGGAAGGGCCATCACAAACGGTTCTCCCAATCGTTTGTGATGCCTGGAGCATCACAAACGGTTCAGGAACCGAACCGTTTGTGATGCCCAGCATCACAAACGGTTGGAGACACAAACCATTTGTGATGTTCCAGTGATGTTCCAGCATCACAAACGGTTTGTGTCTCCAACCGTTTGTGATGTTCCAGGCATCACAAACGGTTGGTGTCTCAAACCGTTTGTGATGCTCAAGCCATCACAAACGGTTTGAGACACCAACCGTTTGTGATTTCCTTTTTTCGATTTTTTATATACAGCACGTATACAGCACATATACAGCCCATATACAAATCACAATCACATATACATCACATATACACATCACAGGCACATATAGAGCTCAAAGATATCACATATTCACATCACAAGCACAATTCAACAATATTTGACAAGTTTTGAACTTAAACCAAATTCGAAACTTATTACAAGTCCAACGAATCTAAAAGTTCAACGTATGCCATGTGTCTTACACCTTCATAATGTTAAACTCGCCTTGTTCGCTCACAATTTCATCCAGAATGAACCCAGCTAGTTGTTCTTGGAATGCCAGTACCCTGTCTCTTATACACATCTAGATG
>OAMR01000072.1:264711-302422 GCA_900205405.1 Echinochloa crus-galli
TAAGAGACAGACTTCCCCTCCCCGTCCCCGCCCCGTTCCGTGAAACTGACAACCATCCCCGTCCCCGATAAGCTTAATGGGGGAAAGGGTCCCCGTCCCCGTCCCCGGCGGATCCCCAATCCCAGGTGGAGCCCCGCGGGGACGCCCAGATGAAGGACGAGGAGTCGAGGACAGCGAGGCCTGACCGCGTGACAAGAGCAGGACAGGTCGGAGCACCGATGATGGAGAAGTTGACACCGAGCAAACGCGGGCCGGAGGCCGGGGTTGAGGACGTCGAGCTGGTCGAGGACCATGGATGGACGGCAGACGGAGGCAAGGAGTTGTGTGCTGCGGCGGCAAGGAGCATGGATGGACGGGAGAGGGAGACAAGGAGCTGCGCGCTGCGTGCTGCGGCAGTGCACTCGATGCTTCCAGGCGGCGGCAGCGGCGGACATGAGACTGGAGTTGGGAAGTGCAGCACGGACGGGGACACGGTGGGCGTGCGGCGCTGCGGGATGCGGTGGCCGTCGGGTGGGGGAACGAGGATAGTGTGGGGGAATGGTCGCAATATATATACTATGGTTTGCTTATTGGGCTATCCTGGACCAATTCTTCTATGGGTTAGAGTTATTTCGGGGTTCCACATCCCCCCACGGGGCAAAATCTCCCCCGCCCTCGCCCGAAACAGTAACGGGCCTTGCCCCGGCTCCCACGCGGGGGGAATTTCCCCCGTCCCCGCTGTTAACGGGGCGTATCTCCGCTACCGTGGAGAAAATTGCCAAGCTGAATCTAATTGCATTCACATATATTATATTCATACTATATAGTACAACACTTCAATTGTGAGTATCTAGATTTGTATATCTAAAATGCACTAGTGCACATATATATCGTGAGTACGGCACTTCCAATCTAATTATGTAGTCTAGTGTATATATCAATGCACTATCCATATCCATATAGTTATAGTAATCTTAAATGAAAACTGTATGGCAACTTTGATATACTATGTTATCCGAAATTGTTAGCAACACTCAATTATTCTAGATTTCAAAATTAGATACATTACAATGATTTTTCGACTACTAATTTTGAATTTTCTAGATCTCTTAATGAAAAAAATTCAACAACAAAGTCTCATCGTGCTCTATAATTTTTTATATAAAATTTACCTTCATCGGAGATCATATCAAAAAGTTAAAATATATTTGTACCAGACCCGTTCCTATAGACGAGCCCTGCCATCACCCGCAGCTAGAAATCATTTTTTGGAAGCAGATGATGTCATCACCTGCTCCTATGAAATGGTCCTATCTCTCCAAGAGCGGATGACGGGGTGACTCGCCCCGTAGTCCGCCCTAGCAAAACGCTTTATAGGTGCGGACCGAATGCTACAATACTTGTGGCCATTTCTAGACTCAGACGCTATTGATCCGCCCCTAAAAGAAACAGAGCATACTCTAAAAATGGTTTTTTGTACTGCTGCATGCTCAGCGCACTCAACGACGTCATCCTGCTTCCATCCCATCTCACAAATGAGAATGCCACTTATGAGCGTTCGGATGATGAGAAACAGAGTAAAATAGTACGATGTTGAAAAACATTTTTTTCATGTCATGTCCCCTACAAAATTAGAGAATATAAACATAGCATATATGCCTCCCCTCCCCTCCCGCTAAAAAACAAAGAAAAAAAAAGAAAGAAACACCCCCGCTGAATTGGGCTGTGTATAGATCACTATATCTATATCTAGAGAATAGGGCTATCCAGGACAAGCTAAGGGTACAAATCGATCTTGCCCTGTTTGGATTCTTATCCATCAACAGGCCTTTACACCTAATTCAAACAACAAACCATGAGTTTTGAAGTATATCACTCCCGGTTTGTGGCACAAACCAGGAGTGAAGCTGTCCCTAGGTATTTGGAACCAAGAGTGATCTGATGCTTCACTACAGGTTCACGACTGTGAAACCATTTTTCTGGTAGGGCAGCCCTTGAACCTGTACGATCAATATAGGATTGTTTTCAACTGAGATTGATGGGCCAGAAGTAATCCCTAGTTCTCTACTAGCTTATTGGATATAGCCTATAGCAGCCAGTATTACATCAGTATGAACTGGGGATATGTATGTCATTAATTTGAACCATGCAAGGTGCACCGAAAAAATAAGAGTAAACTGCACCCACCGTACAACAACTTAGTAGGTGGGTGCATATTGGTCCAACAACTTGCAAAATGATTAATTTAGTACAATAACTTGACAGTTGGGTGCAAATTGGTCCAATAACTTGTAAAATACTCAATTTAGTGCAATAACTTGGTAAATTAGTTCATCCACGGTCCAAGCATTACAATAGCAACATATTACTAACTCTAGGTCAAAGTAGAGGTATGTTCACGTCGAATATGAAGTATTATTTGGTCACTAATATTCCGTGATGATGTTAATGTATTTGACCAAGATAAGAACTTTTGATGTTTAGGAAACTATGTTATATCTTCAAATTAATTATTTTTTGTGTAGTGATTTAATAATTATAAGTCAGGCCTAGTTGTTTCCTACGTGTTTGATTATAAAAATCTTTGTGCAGAAACCAATATATTGATAAAAATATTTTATGAGTTATAGACTAATTTACACCCCACATGTCAAGTTAATATACTACATTAAGCATTTTTCAAGTTGTTGGATCAATCTGCACCCACTTGTTAAGTTATTGGACTGAATTGAGCATTTTACAAGCTGTTAGACCAATCTGCACCTAGAAGCCAAGTTATTGTATGTTGAACGCAATTTACTCAAAAAATAAATATCCTAATCAGAAAGAACGATAATACTACTTATCATAATATGTGAACTGAGTCTTACACATTATTACATAATGATAAACATCTTCTTTTTGCAATTTGATGCTAGATTTTCGTACATATCCCGCTTGTTTCTGCAGGTAAGAGTACACTGATGAACGCAATTTTTAACACAACATTCGACGTCATGAATGCAAGTAAAGGAAGGTATGTTCACGCTCGTTTGGAACTACTCCAGTATACCTAGAACTCTATAGGGGACTCCATACCCACCCACTATCCCTTGATTGACCATAGTCAAGCACTATTAAAAAAGGCTCATATTAATTACTACCTCTGTTCTATATTCTTAGGATCCCTGAGTTTGTGAGAGTTATCTAAACAAGAACCATTGGCAATTACTCATTATCTCGTACTACTCCAAACAAGAACATCGACAAATAACCTATATATTTGATCTCCAACAATTACAAACTAATAATGTCTTATACATTTCCAAATAAAACTGTTGCGATAATAATTTTCACAATTACTCTCTCAGTTTGGTAGTATGTACCCCCGTTTCAAAATAATTGTTCATCTGTCTTTACACCATAGGGTCCAGGTGACCAGGTGTATAGCCAGATTAATAATTATTTAGAAATGGAGATAGTAATGTATGTCCATGCATGCTCACAATTATGCACAGATAAAGAAAACAAGATAACAATACAAAAGGGCCAATAAGTCAGCCTAAACCTCTGTGCTCCACCTCTTGGAGCAAGCAAGTATGAATTAAAGGATAAACATTGATTGGTCATTTGCCTATTAATCTACAATTTGTTTTTAAATCCTCTTGAATATAAGATATATAGTATTCGTCATTTGGATTTACATTGTCAAAGGCATAATCTTGAAATAATGCATAGGACACTCTCAGTGCAGAATTTTATTGCACTATTACCGAGACTATAAATTAGATAACTGAGCCATAGGTGTTTCATGCGGATGAAACTTCTCTCGGTACCATGAAACTCTCCCTTCTCTCTCTTTTACCACATCAGCGAATTTAAAGCCATGAACCCTCACTGAGACTAGCCTTACATTGTGGAATGGAGTAGTTTTTCATCTTAAATGATTTTAAATTGATAATTTCATTGATAATTTCAGTGAAAATCATTTTGGTAATTGAAGATATGTGTCTGTTCAAAATTAAGCATAATCTATAACATCAATAATAATTATGTAGAATACTAGAAACAATCCAACTATAATAAGTTTACAATAAAATGATGACATAAAAACTGGTTAAGTATCATCTAACTCCAAATACAATCATAACATATTATAATGATGGATTTTGAAATGGTTAATTAGTTTTAAGTATAATGATAGTGTAATAGTACAGTGAGTATGGTGGTGGCCAGCATATCCTTGACTAGCATGAAACATGATTATTTAAATCCATTAAGCTGCAGAATGCAAAGGATATACCAAATAATTATTCTGGTTGATGTCAATGATATTTTAAGTGCCAATTAGACAAAAATAAAATATAAGTGAAAATAATTCCTAGCAATCAAGGATTGATTCTGCAACAGCTATATCACGACTGATCAACACTAGCACAATCAGTTTGTATTGTTTGGAACTGGCTGTACAAATGCATTTGCACAGTCAATTCTTTAGCCCTCACATCATAGTGATGGTTCTTAATAAACAGCAAACGACTTTGTTCTACATTTGACGCTACAACTAAAGCAAAAACCGACTATGTCCTATTTTGATAATCGATTGTATATTCTGGTTCTATAGTGCTGCGTAATTGGTTGCAACAAAGGAGAAATTGTGTACCTTGCCATGCACGTAAAACAAAAGTTCAACAAGTTCTAGCTCTCATCCAAACATACATTTTAGGGATGCGTGCAACTTGATTTTAATGTATCCATATATGGAGCACTTTCTACTTTGGTTCATTAAAGTTATTATTTGTATGTTGCCATGATTTTGCTGAATTAGGGGCCAAACCACTCATGGAATCTGGGCTTCAATCTGCAACGATCCTCGCGCTATTGTCTTGGATATAGAAGGTACAGATGGTGCAGAGGTTCAGGTAATAATATTTTTTTTAACTATCCACTGTTCTGGAACCTAGCTATTTAATCCATTTTTCTTGCTTTCACCGTGGTATAAAAATTCCTTCCTCTCTGCACACGTGTGCTTAATTATGATATGACATGTGATTTCCATGTTTCCAAACTAAATATTTAACATTTAAATGCCATTTCAAAATTTTGTTCGAAATCTTGTCCAAGAAGTCATGTTACTCTGATTTGAGAGAATAACACACTTTTGTGGGCATCATTTGAATTGTTTATGAGAGGAATAATTGAGGATACCCAACTGGCTAGTTTCACCATAAAATTCATAAGAGATCAAAACAATAATGCAAGTGGGAAATCTTAGAATGATACTAATGATATATTGCAGTCTACAAGGTGCCATTTTTCCACTATAATTGTGGGTCTAATAAGCCGGCTTGTTCGTTCGGCTGGTGACTGGTGACTGGTGCTGATCTGTGCTGAGAGAAAAATATTACTGGCTGGTGGCTGGTGCTGATTTCTGCTAAAAGAAAAATACTTCTGGCTGGTGGCTGATAAGCCAAACGAACAGGCCGTGATTTTAGAAATCAGTCAGTATCAGAGTCTTATCAATCACGTGCAGTATCCCAGTTGAATGACTAGAATCGCTTCATGAACCGCAAGTAATAAAAAAGAGTCCTTTTACTGTGGTTGGGAGGTACTTCTAGGTACCTCCAGGTACTTCCCCAAATTAAATTCATTAGGCAATTTTAATCCCTCAAGGGTAATATGGTCATTTGTCCACCCAAAAACACATGTACCAATTTTTCTTCAACTACTGTAAAACGACTCAATAAAAAATACTACATCTAGATCACTTTATGAACTGCAACTATAATCAGTATTAGAAATGGTGCTCAATATAAAAACTGAATGAACAGAGTAAGTTCCAATTCAATTGTTATTTTCTAACTGGTTTCGTTCATTATATTGGTAGCAGTACCTTTAATTTACTGTTCATATTTAGGATAAATCCAGAAATGCTTAAATGCAAATATTGAAATATGTTTCGAGGCATCAGTATTTTTTATTTTTTTACTTCATTTTGTTTGGAGTATATCTTCATAAAAATGTAAGCAGCAAGAAAAAAGAACACGATTTTGGTGCAATGCCTATTGATATGTGGTATTTTTTCTTCAGAATGATTTGGGATTTGAAAACCGAAGTGCCCTCTTTGCACTGGTGGTTTCGGATGTGATTTTTGTTAACATGTAAGTTCCTAATCTGTTATCACTGATTTTTATAGTTATCTCAATTAAGAATTGCATTGTTGTGCTTATATTCTCTTATATAGGTGGCACCATAGCGTGGGTCTTGTTTATGGTATTCCCCTTCTGGCTAATATATTTCAGGTCAGTTTATTTTTTTGTAGAAAATTAATATCCCAATATATTAAAAAAACTGTGATAATGCAGATTGTAGTTGAATAGCTATATTCAATTTGATAGACTAGCTATATAATTCAAAATAATCAAGATGCCTAAGACCTATAGGTAAGGAAAAATATTCTCAGTAAATTATATATTGAACTAGATCCTATATAGTGGTGAACTTATTTCAATACACATGTTTATCATCGATTTTTTCTGAGAGAAAGGACAAATGTCTTTATGCGTTGTTTCTCGTTGATGTTCATTTTAAATTGCCGCTTGCCCTAATGATTGCTTGAAACAATCATAATCTGCTATAGGATAATGAAGATTTCAGCCAAATGACTAAAATGAAAGCATTCATATATGTTTTGGGAAAGTCATAAATAGTTAAAATGGAATCGCATATGCATACAACACCCACCAAATTAAATTGCGATTTTCCATTTTCCATGAGCTTAAAGAGTTCCTATATATCTCTTATGCTCATTCCTGAGCTCGTAGCTCTCCAGATTCCTTAATTTAATTTGATTCTCACAACATCAATCTTCAATAGTGGAGCTATGGCTGCACCGTCTAGAACTTCATAACATGAATGAACCACCAGGACATCCTTTTTTGGACCAATCGAAACCAGAGTTTAAAACCTGATAGCAAAAATTCTGAATAGTATAGACGCTACTCTTGACGACATCACCTTGTTCTGTTTTCAATTCTCATCGCATGTATTCAAACCACTAAATGCTCCATACTTTGCATCATGACTTCATGAGAATGTGAATGGATAGTAAGATAACTAGATGCGATAAAAAAAGTTCTTACAAAACAGATTGCAAAATGAATATAAGTTACTATGGTTTACGGCCTTATCAGCAAGTGAGAATAGTTTACAATCATGAGGACTATAACACCGCAGAACGAGCAGCAACATTCTAGAGGGTTATCACACTACACAAATAACAAGAAAGGAAACACAAACATGGCATGTGGAAGCAAAAATGGACCATCTAGATTAAACAATTTAACAAGTCTTAAATAAGGTTATAAAAAATATCGATAACCAAAAACTTCAAACAAGCATTTTTATTACAACATATGTGTCCAAAGATTATAAGTGTAAAGATGTTGTGTGTGCACACATGCTGCTACTCCCATCCAGCGATGCACCCTCCAAACTCAAGAACCTACGGAGGGGAAAAGCATATGAGGTTTATGAAATCAGCAAGTAAACTGCTTCAACCGAGCTATTCAAATCACAATTAATTAAGCATCATATTAACATGGTAAAATAAATATTGCCATAAATTAAAGGATAAGACTAACAACAAATACATTAGAACAATTCTTCATTATGTAGATGCAAATGATATAACCGAAGGAAGGAAGTGAGAACTGCAACTACAGTGCTATAATGCAACGTGTGTTATTGTACCGGTACTTACCGCAC
This sequence comes from Echinochloa crus-galli, assembly GCA_900205405.1. Lineage (NCBI taxonomy): Eukaryota > Viridiplantae > Streptophyta > Magnoliopsida > Poales > Poaceae > Echinochloa > Echinochloa crus-galli. Next base: position 272,437 of record OAMR01000072.1, read on the forward strand.
CAATCCAGATATGGTGTCTTCATATGCATATGAAACATGTGAATGCAAATGCAAGATTGCACTACAATAAACTTCATGTACTTCGGTAATCAAAACTTTAGAAGTAAAGCCACAAGTGGACTATATAATTCAATAAAAAAATCAAATTCAGATCATATGACTCATGTGAGGTACTGAAATTAAGTGGAGTCAATTCAAACAACACAGTTAAAGCATGTGGACCACAACGCCATGCTTACTTTCCTTCTCCGATTATAAGAAACATGAGCTAAGCACATTTTGAAGGTGCACCACCTATACACAAATATATCTCAGCACTAACACAAGCACACAAGAATATACGATTTAAATTTGAAGCATTCCTACGCTCAAACCAAACATCCCCACAAAAACACAACCAAAGCTAGACATAACAGCAGCATTATTACTTCTTTTTTGTATCATCTTATTTTAATGGCCAAAAAGTTCTCAACTTGAGCCAAATGAAAGGTAACTTCAGGACCTATAAATTTATAGTTATCTCAAACTACAGTAAAAATCATCATCATAACCTAATCTTGAGATGAACCTTAATCTGACATTCTAACAGTAATTGCAGAGTATCTCCACCAAAATAAACATAACTAGAGCTCAAAAGTTCGTATGAAGATGAACTTTACCAATATGGAAAGCTTATAAAAATTTTCTATGATTTTTCTGAATATTAGAACGTCCAATTCTCAAGTTAAGTTTGAAGTGAACAAATTCTGTTTAGAATCACAAGTTTGAAAATTGTCAAAATAAATTTTCAATTACTCCCTGAGCTTAACTCTGATTGTGCTGTTCTTTATGTCCGTGGAAATACCTCAAAGTCCTCTACAACTTGTATAGAGGTTTAATATTTTTTTGAGGCCACTAAGACCGTGAAAAACTAATATGAATGACAACTACACAAATTGACCATGGGCGAACCAAGGGGAAGTCACAAGTCACGCGATTTTTCACGCGTAAACACGCGCGTGCGGTGCGGGGGATTTGAACCCCGGACCTCTGCCTCGCGCGTAGCCTCCCCTAGACCCCTACCATCACACCCATAGAGCAGTTTTGATATACAGGAGGATGCTTTCATTTTAAATTATCCAGTGGAGCACCTATTAGTCCCGGACGGTAACACCTCCCTGGACTAAAGGGTTTAGTCCTGATCGGGGTTACCGTCTGGGACTAAAAGGTGCTCCGGGATTTAGAAAACTACAAACTGGGACTAAAGGGTAATTATCTTAGTCCAAACGTTACCAAAACTATATCTCGGTCCAAAACGTAACCAGGACTAAATGCAGGGGATGGAAAGTCGTTTTTCGACTAGTGTAAAACATCAGAAAAAATAGAGGAAAACACATTATACAGATAGCGCACGCCTCACTTAGGGTTCCCTTTTTGTAAACAACAAGGGCAACGGCGAAAATGACGTTCCTGACGATGGTACCCACCACCAACTACACCACACACATGGGTCACCATGATGAACAGCGAGGAAACATTGCAATTGAAGTGGAAACGGAGATGGGAAAGAAAGACGAACCAATTTTTTGGGAGGAACAACGGTGATCGATGACAACAAGCCCTAGTTTACCCTCTCTTCTTCTCTCCTTGCTCAACTCTCTCTTCTTTGGTGTACGGCAAAAAAGGGGGTGGCGGCAGACAGGGTTGGACTAGAGGTGGGACTCTGGGAAGGGAAACAAAGAAAAGAAGAAAAACATGAAAAGGACTTAACCCACATAGGAACGTGCACTGTAGCTCACAAACTGTAGCACTCCAATTCCCATGTGGCTTCCCTCTCTAATTGATTAGTTCATAGGATATTTACATACATGATTGTCCTATTCCGCATGACTCCTTCAAAGAAATCCAATATATGCATTGGGTGAGACTCCATAGTCAAATCCTTGTGAATAATCACTAGCTCAGCCTCAATCTTCTGCTATGGATCTTTCAAATACTTTCTCAGCATACATACATGCAACATAGGGTGCACACCACTCATCGATTTAGGCAACTGCAAACGATACGCAAATGCACCAACTCGAGCAGTAATCACATATGGTCCAATATACCTTGGGCTCTAATTCCCTTTGGTTCCAAAACGAAGAATGCCTTTTGTTGATGACACCTAGAGAACAACCTCATCACCAACCGCAAACTCTAGATCCCTTCGTCTAACATCCGCATAGCTTTTCAGTCATACAATGAGTCTAACTTCCGCATACCTTATCATGAGTCTCATGTACCCAATCTGGGCCAACCAATGATCTTTCACCAACAACAACCCAAACACAGTGTGGTAGTACATGATGTGGAGCCATTTTTATATTTGCCTAATAATTATTGTTATAAGCAAACTCTGCTAGATGCAAGTGGTCCTCCCAACTATCCTTCCAAGAGAGCACACAAGAACGCAACAAGTCTTCTAAGGTCTGAATAGTATGCTTGACTGACCATCTATCTGTGGGTGGAAAGCGGTGCTAAGAACAACTCTAGTACCCAAAGTACTTTGTAAACTTGTCCAAAAGATTCATACAAAATTAGAATCACGGTCAGAAACAATGGACTTAGGCACACCATACAACCTCAACACCTCCTTGATGTACAAAGGAACCAAATCTGAAGCAGAATCCGTAGTCTTTGGGAATAAAACGAGCAACCTTTGTAAGCTTATCAATCACCACACAATTAGAATCCTTAACTCTCGGGGAACGAGGTAATCCAACTACAAAATCCACGGTAAGATGCTCCCACTTCCACATAGGAATCTCCGATGGTTTTAGTAATCGAGCAGGCCTTTGATGCTCAGTCTTAGCCTTATAACAAATACCACATGCTGCCACATATTTAGCAATATCAACCTTCATTCTCTTCCACCAGAAGCTCTGCTTCAAGTCCCGGTACATCTTAGTCTCACATGGATGCACTGTATATGGAGTACGATGCACTTCCCTCAAAATCTCCATCTTTACCACAATGTTCTGTGCCACACAGAGACAACCTCTAAAGTAAATTGTGCCATCCTCCATACAAAACTCACGGGGTTTTCCTGCCTCAATATGCTTGCAAACACCTTGAAGCAAGCGATCTTGCAATTGTGCCACACGCACCTGCTCATGTAGTGGTGCTGAATCAACAACTGAATCTCCTCATGGGCAACACTAGCATAGCAAAGAGAAACACCCAAGCAACCCAAAGCAATAAGCAATGGCATACAAGTCTTGGGAACACTAGTCATACTAAGAGCATCTGCAACAACATTCGCTTTGCCAGGATGATACTGAATAGTTAAATCATAATCCTTAATCAACTTCTTTCTGAGTGAAAATATACTTAAGGCTCTGATGATCTGTAAAAAATATCACATGACTCGTCATATAGATAATGCCCCCAAATCTTCAATGCAAAAACCTCTACTTCTAACTCCAAGTGCATATGCAATCACCCTTCCTTCCTACATGAGCATACAATGAAAACCAATACGGAGGCACCTGGGGAAAACAGAGATGGGAGACGAAGCCCGACCAATTTTCAGGGAGGAACAATGGCGATCGACGACGAGAAGCCATAATCTCCCCTCTCTTCTTCTCTCTTTTCTCCCCTCTCTTTTTTTTCTTTGGTGTACGGCAAAAGGAGGGGGATGGCGGCGCAGGGAGGAAACGATGGGCAATTGGATTGGAGTTGGACTCTTGGGGGAAAAAAGAAAAAAAAACTTGCGACTATTGTAGTGTCCCTCAAAAAAACCCTTTGGGTAGTAAAAATAGAATGTATTCGACGAGCTCTACACATATGTAGCCTCAGATCATTCATCGGAGCAACGGAACAAAAGTCAATTTTTAATTATCAATTTTACGTCTTCCAACATACAAAGCGCATTTGGTTCTTTTATGCATACCGGGTGTCATACTTAAGACTTATGTTGCAAAATAAGAAACTAAAATCATTAAACAATATATCTGAATTCTCATGTTTATTCTAAAACAAATAGATATAAAAGTTCCACATTTATCAAGAAAAAAATTCTTACTACCTATATTATGATCTGACTACTGTTTAATTAATACAATATATGTTATTTTGGAAAAATATAATATGCTAACTATAAAATAGTTCAAAATTTCAGAAATTTGTTCACAAGTATTTACATGTATTCAAACAATTAGAATTAAAGAATGCTAGCCTCCATACCAAGCATAGGTGGACTTGGCTTTCTATTTCTTACATTAATGAAATAAAAGCTCAGAAACAATAGAAAGTGGTAACTCCCATCCAAGAACGTTAATTGTTATAGCAGACTCATGAACCTGAACAAGTAATGGAAATACTGTATAAAAATATCAGATTTTGTAGCTCCCTAACTTTGATCCGTACAAATATAACTAGACTCCACGACTAAGTACAAGTAATAAGTTCTGTATCTCAAAGTCCACAAAAATATATCTACACAACTGCTAGTTATGTAATCACTACTTCTCTCATATGCCAATTCATTTTAAAACATGACATAATGCAACTGATGGGTTGTAGTCAAGCAAAATGTACATTAATTTCTTTTGTGAATTTATTATAGTTTTATTCTAAACAATACAATTTTGATTCACTACACAATGCACCATACGCATATATCAATATATGAAAACTTTGGCTATCATAACTTCTAATATAGTTTTGGAGCATAAAAAACCACAATAAAAGCACCAGAATGCAAGTCTGGAAGAAAACTTTTTCTTAAATACCCACGTTGTAAATTCACTGAAATGCGCTCCTGTGCATTCTCATAACATAAAAGTATGAATGCCTGGCTTGCATACATGTCCGGGATATGGCTATTTTACTGATGGCAGATTAGGCTGTTTTTGTGCACATCGAACAATTTGTCATATCGTGTTGACTAAGTTCTTGGAGCATGTTACTAAATAACCCCCAAAATATTTGGTATTGAAACATAAAAGAACCTACTACCCAAGTCATTACTCATAAGCTCATCTTCGTACACTGCCAATGTGACCTACTCATGTGGAAAAATTGTGCAGGAAAGAGTGAAGAAAACTGGTCCAAAAGGCCTGCCTGAACTGCAAAAAACAAGAATCATATTTATTGTGCGTGATTATGATGGAACGGTAAGTGACAGTGCCATTCCGATGCTTTCCCGTCTAACACTATATAATCTCTAATGAACTTTTGAACCATTTATGTACGCTGCAGACACCGAAAGAACTGGTGCAGGAAAAAATAACCTCGATGGTTCATGAGGTACCACTATTTCTATTATTTGTTATGACACGCTTTTCAAGCATCATATACTCTAGTTGCGAAGCACATTTTGACAATCTAGAATTAACAGTATCTACTTCTCTGCTAGATATGGAGGAGTATACCGCAAACAGCAAAAGACTCCCAATTTCTCAAATACTTCGATGTGAGTTGGAGATTGTTGAATACTGACTCCCTTCCATATAATAAGACACTTTAACTTTGTCCTAAGTCATTATCCAAATTTCCCAAAGTTTATAGAAAAATGTATCAACATTCAAAACGTTAAATTAGTTTCATTGAATCCATGAAATACATCTTTATAGGGCATATAAGGTACTGTAGATTAATATATGTTTCAAAAAACTCCATCAAGGTTAGAGAAGTTTGAACAAGACAAAGTCATTTGTAATTTGAAGAAATAGTGGGAGTAAAATTTTTCAATGTTGTCTACCATGTCTCTCCGCATGATGTACAAAAGACCTCTAACATTTTCTTGCTTTCCTGAATTATTTTTGGCAATAAATTTTATTTGGCTGAATTGTTTCCTGCCATTTGAAAGAATAAAAAAACATTTTAAGCAATGTAGACTAAACTGCATTTTACGTCAGGATTTTTGGCGCTAGTACTAGAAATATGTTGAAGCGGCAGTTTTCACTCACTAGAAAAGGATTGAAACGATTAAAAGCAAGAAGCAGATCTTCATAATGACTTACCATAGATGGCTCGTAACCTCATATCCTAGCTAGTTCTGGTATTCTCTGATTAAGGTCCTGTGATAGTAGTGAGCAAGGTTATAAGTATCATGGACGACAAGATGTATGAGTGCCAAGGAGTATCCCAGTTGGGTTGCATCGGCCTTGATCCTCAATGATAGAGTGACAAAAAGGGAAGCAAAACAGAGCAAACAAAGGCCCGATGTTGAAGGATGCAGCCTGACAAAATTATTGTATGTGTGACAAGGAGTATGCCAGATGGGCTGCATCCTTGAACCTTGAGGATTGCATGATAGAAAGGGGAAGCAAACCGGAGAAAGTAAAATAAATTGTTTACCCTTAATCTGCAATCGCACATGCGAATTGATCGTAGATCGGTTGGTGAGGCTCTTTGTGTTGGAACCTGTCCACCGATGTTTGAGTCCTCAACTCCAATTCAAATAAAATGGGTCCTCTAAGTTTCAAACCGGAACCTCCTTATTTCCTCGTGTGGATTTTTATAATGAACATAACTTCTCATAATGTATCCCGATTGGATAATCCATATGTGCATTTCGATCATAATGATGAGAGCCATACAATGGCGAGTTTCAACCTGGGATTTGATACTTTCTACAAAATCAGATTTTTTCAGTTTTTGGAAAGCAGACGTTCCATTTTGGTGCAGACGTGCCAATTTTGGTTGAAACATCAATTTTTTTCTTGTAACAGTAATAAGAAACACAATGGAATTGTGTAGAACCGTTTATATCAGTGAGAGACAAATGGAGGGATTATGGACAAAGGTAGCTGACATTTAATTACTGCAATATTATATACATAAAAATTTGCAAAAACAGATTGTGCTATTTTTACATGATGAATTGTGCTGAAATTCTTTTGGTGTAAAGAGTAAGAGTTGAGACAACGTCGCATATGTGCACTTAGTCACTTACATGTATTCAACACCTGTTAGCTCTTGAGATTTTAATCAGAGTCTCATAGAACTATATCCATAACATTTTCAGGGCTTCTATATTCGAATTGTATTGGAAATATTTGTTTCAATTTGTAAGGAAATAATATTTTGTCTCCTAAATTATTGATCTCAACAGGTCTGAACATTTTTTTCCTTATCTGCAGCTGCAGGTCGTTTTATTTCCACACTATGTTTTTGAGAAGGATAAATTTGGCAATAAGGTAGGCCTTCATAACTTTTTGCAATATGGAATTGTAGATATAGTTGAAAACTATTAGAATATATAATTAGAGAAAAAATAGTTAAATATTTTATTTCACCTGATTCTAGTGCTGTTGATTCAGGGCCTGTTTGGATTGGCTAAAATGGTAGTACTAAAGTTTAGCACACATTAGCACTTCTCTAGCTAATGCTTTTTCACCTTTTTGAGTCTAGGCAAAAGTTTAGCACTACCCATTAACACTTCAGCACATTTTGGATAGGGTAGTGCTAAAATTTAGAACTTGGATCCAAATAGGTCTTCAGTCATTGTAGGTTTCTCATTTCCTTTGCATCCTAATTAGTTTTAGTTCAAATTTACGTGCCGATTATGCTCTCCGTGAGTACAAAATAAAACTAGTAACAGCACTTCCCACCTGTTGTAGCTATATTTAAACTATGGTCCTTTGTAGCTTGGATTGTAAGGAAAATAATTGATACAAGAATAGTAATTAACCCATGGCAAGAAAGATGATAAATATCCATAGATTTATGTACCTGTGGAGCCACTTCTCCTCTGCTATGAAACTATGTGTTGTCCAACTCCATGCCATGGTCCAGAGCCCATGAACACTCCTAGCTAGCTTTCCCATTGTTGACGATAATACCAGTGCCTCCTTAGCTTGCAACCATAGTTATCCATATTCTCACTAGAATAGTGATGAAGGATATGATGGAATAGTCAATTACCGGCCAGTAAGGTAATTTGTTGCTAGCTATGAAAAGGATTGGAAACACATCCATATATGGAGATAAAGGAAATAATTGTTGTTGAGCCATTTTACGATCCATGAGAGGCAACAAAAGGTTTATAATCAAATTGTACCTAGTTTATATTAGATACCCAAAAATCAGCCTTGTTGTATTCTTCTACCCATCCAGTGAACTGGGGTCAGGATTGGTCCATTCGACCATTGTTCCATATTTGCACCGATCCGAGATGTAAATCCTAGGTTGGGTTTGATCCCTCCCCATATTGCCCACCTTCATCGTGACAAGCCAATGTTCCTTGGTGATTGGTGCATGTCTGCTAAATGGATGTCTTTGTGCGCAAGGTTGTATAGCGGTGGCGACACCAAGACTATTTGGTTACAACGCTACACACACACCCCCGTAGCTAGACAAGTAAAGTTATTTTTCCATCACCTCTTTTTGTTGAGTGTGTATACTGCGATTGTCATCCTTCATGGCTCCCTATCTCTTTCTTCCAATTCATGTGCTGATCACTGCGCCTCTTGGTAGCGAGAGCAGCTCCTTGATCATGTAGTCTCACTTCTCATGGAATTAATGGCCAGATGTCTTATTACTTAGCACCCCATTGATTCTTGAGGAAAAAAACTTCAAGCTAATGTGGGTGATACAAGCTTGAGGTGTCTAGGATGCTTTACATGCCAGTGTCGCATTGTAGTGGCAGATGTTTAGAGTATTTTGAATTACTCTAATGGTCAGGTTGATTTTTTTTCTGTACGACATGCAGTGTGAAGAAGTGAGGGGACGTATTGCAAGGGGCGATTTGGTCCATCAAAGACTATCTCATTTGCCAGTTTGTGATTTTCCGTCAGATGCAAAACAGCTATGGGGCAAAATTGTGGAAAACAAGGCGCTCGATATTCCATCACAGAGGGTTATTGTCCATTCTGAGCATTCTAATAACTTGACACCAATGGTCTTTTTGGTTAAGTTATACAAGTGTTTTGTTCTTTAGGAAATGAGGGCTCGGACATCCTGCAGTAACATCATGTCCAAAACATTTGAGGACTGCGTCGAATCCGATGTAATACCATTCTTCACTTCTGTATTTTTCCCTCTCGTTTTAATACGTATAACGCTAGACCCATTCTAATGCTATTATCGACCCTCAATGTCTCAGGTATATAAGGAACTTATAATGGCTGGAAGTGACAACCCAAGAGAATTCCATGACAAACTTCATCAAATTATTGAGGATGCCATTTCTATGTAAGAGCTAAGTTTTATGCCACGAGACCTTATATCAAATATTCAAATACCAATTTTGATATAGATCATAAAACATCTATCTATAGTGAAAAATGCCTCGGCGTTGCCACCAGGCATGTCGCCTACCACTGGACAGATAGTGCCAATAAATCATTAAATCCTGAAATAAATCATGCAAAAATGCAAGCTCCCACGTTGAGTCGTGGACTCGAACCGAGATGGACTTATTCCACCTACCTTACCAATTCAGCTTGAGAACTACTGGTTTGAAATGCTCCGCATAGAACTCCATACATCGCTTGGTTTTATTGTTTATCAGATATCAGTTTGCACCCACTTCGCTAAACTAGGTGAATATATTCTAAGGTAACTGGGCAGACAGAATCTCTAGATCAAAGCAGAGGGCATGTTCTCATAGACTGCCATCATTTACCTAAGAAGGTTATATATGCACGTAGCACCCACCATTACTTTTGTAAATTAGGTTCTATGATTGGACAACCAAGCCCCTATGTTTGCCCTCACGCACCGAAACTGCCAATATGATACAAAATCCGATCTATATTGGGCGACCCCTAATATAATCATATAAACAGGTGGATAGTAGTCTTCAAAGTGTTGATGTAGTCATACGCAGCATCACGGTCCTCATCCTCCATGAGTATCTTAGCGTAACATTATGCAAAATGGAGACAGAAAATTAATTACTACCTTTGTCCCAAGTAAGTCATTCTATTAGGACTCAGAACTTGTTCTAAAAACTAAGACATTTATCCCATTTAATACAAGCATGTGCATACAACAACCAATTAGTATCAGATATGATTATTAAATAAATATATATAGCGGCAAATAAGGTTATTTTACCTAAGAATGATTTGTTGTTTAGGACAAATGGAGTACTATATACAACTAAGGTTAATTAACTCCAAAGAAACCGTAATAATAAGATGCAAATAATCCCAACAATAGTAGTATAAGACAGGTACAATTTTAGAGCAATCGGCACGACATCGCAGGATACAGGCAATCCTTGGTGTCAGTGCTAGCTAGGCCACGGGATGCTTGAAGGGATGGGGGGCGTCACCCCCTCCTCCGCCCTATAAATCAATTTCCAAGATATAAAAAATAGAAGAAATGACAAAAGAAAAAAATTTATCCCATACAACCAACCACCATGATAGCCCCTGCTGCTACCGGGTAGCATTTTTTGACGAAATATACACACTTGCGATTAGAAGATCGAGTTCAGATCACTTACCTTAGGCCTTGCGAGTACCCTCCTCTGTATCATACCACACAGTCACTTGTGACTCTATGAGGTATAACATTCTTTTGTATTAACTCTTAAAAGGGTTTCAACGAGTGGGTGGGCCATCACCCGCTACTAGAAATGATTTCTAGGAGCGGTTGATGCCCTAAATACATTTATATGTAATCATACAAGATATATTTCATATATCTCATGTGTTTTTCAAATGGTCAAAATATCAGAATCACAAATTCACATGTACTACATTCATGCTGTTTGCTATAGAGTATAACATGCACTTCAATCGAGAGTATCTAAACATGTATGTCTAATATGGTAGATATTGTATATAGATCTATAACTGTGAGTATAACACTTCAATCTAACAACATAGCCAAGTGCATATATAATACACTAACCATAGCCATATATAGTTATGGTCATGTATGGCCCAACTAATATCTAAATGATACTATTATTCTAAAGCACCTTAAATACAAAATGTATAAACCATGATATTTTGGATCTCGTTCACCACTATAACTTTGATATATATATATATATATATATATATAACTTTATAATATATCTAATTTGAAATATGGAACTTTTGAGTTTTTTAAACAAATCGGCTGTAGACCAACGCTATATATAATATATATATATATATATATATATATATATATATATATATATATATATATATATATATATATATATATATATATATATATATATATATATATATATATATACATATATATATATATATATATATACATATATATATATATATATATATACATATATATATATATATATATATACATATATATATATATATATATATACATATATATATATATATATATATACATATATATATATATATATATATACATATATATATATATATATATATACATATATATATATATATATATATACATATATATATATATATATATATACATATATATATATATATATATATACATATATATATATATATATATATACATATATATATATATATATATATACATATATATATATATATATATATACATATATATATATATATATATATACATATATATATATATATATATATACATATATATATATATATATATATACATATATATATATATATATATATACATATATATATATATATATATATACATATATATATATATATATATATACATATATATATATATATATATATACATATATATATATATATATATATACATATATATATATATATATATATACATATATATATATATATATATATACATATATATATATATATATATATACATATATATATATATATATATATACATATATATATATATATATATATACATATATATATATATATATATATACATATATATATATATATATATATACATATATATATATATATATATATACATATATATATATATATATATATACATATATATATATATATATATATACATATATATATATATATATATATACATATATATATATATATATATATACATATATATATATATATATATATACATATATATATATATATATATATACATATATATATATATATATATATACATATATATATATATATATATATACATATATATATATATATATATATACATATATATATATATATATATGTATATTATTATATAATATATATATATATATATATATATATATATATATATATATATATATATATAATATATATATATATATATATATATATATATATATAGCGTTGGTCTACAGCCGATTTGTTTAAAAAACTCAAAAGTTCCATATTTCAAATTAGATATATTATAAAGTTTTGTCTATGCCAATATATATATATATATATAGCGTTGGTCTACAGCCGATTTGTTTAAAAAACTCAAAAGTTCCATATTTCAAATTAGATATATTATAAAGTTTTTTTGGACTATTAAATGATCTTAAATGAAATAATTATCAACTACAAAGTTTTAGGTCTCTTGAGCTCCTAAAATTTTGATATAAAGTTTATCTTCATCGGAGATCATATGAAAAAATTATAAATTTATTCGCGAGAGACCATTTCTAGGGGTCGGTCGTGACATCACCCACCCTATAATCATATTTGGAAACGCACCTGTTCTTAGAAATGGTCCCTATTTCTGATAATTTTAAGGGCAGGTCACCCCCATCATCATCTGCCCCCAGGAAAATAATCCCATTTCCAGGGGCGGCTCACCCCATGGCCCATCCCTTCAAATGCTTCTCCAGGTGCAAGCCAGAAGCCACAATAACTCCGCTCCGGGTGACCTTTTGGGCAGCCCCTAAAAAGAATCAAGCTGCGCCTACAAATCTTTATTGTAGTAGTGGTGGTCTGTTTCATGAGACAAAGTGGTAGCTTATTATGCTTATTATCATTTATGCTGGTTTGATAGCTTAGTAAATCATGTGTTCTTCATTATGGATGGCAGTGAAACCTCAGCAGCACTGCCAGTTTTTATTACCAAACAGACAGTGAATGAGGTGCGGTAGTAGTCACACTAGCAATTCTCATACTTGCTGGTTTAATTTATATAAATGGTAGATAACGTAAGGGAGATACAGCAGCATTTTAATCATAAACTTTATAAAAGTAGGTAATGGTATCTCCATACTTACATCATGAACACCAATAGCTAGAGAAGCCTATCAAGTTCGTGCTGTGTATTAGAATCACTACGTCAGAAACATGTAAATACCAAAAATGACAGTCTAGATGCCACACACGCATGCCTGGTTGGTTGAAAGGCAACTAATCCACTAATTTGAAGTTTTAGATACCTTTGAGACATCAAAATGAATGTACAAAATAGAAAAAACAAAACTTGCACCAATATGATTTTATGTGCACATGTTATAGATACAATAGTATTTCCACGTAGAAACCAACTCTAAAAAAATTAAAGATTGTGAAATGAAATGTTCAAAAGTCCAAGTTCTGGGTTGGTCCATTTTCTGTTATTTTTCTATATTTGTAAACAAGGTCTTGTTTTACATGTCCACACAAACAATAAATTTCGTCTTGAAAGGAATTGCTAGAGTCAGGGAACATATACTCGCCTCCACCAAAGAGACAAACCCTATTTTATCTTAGCATGTAGACTAAGAAGATAATAACTTGACCCCTGCTATTCTACTCCCTCCATTCCAAATTATATTTTTTTATTTTGCTAGACATATAGTATTTTGCTATGCATCTAGATATATGGTATGTAAATACATAGAAAAATCTATGTATCTAGGAAACCCAAAATGAATTGTAATTGAAATGAAGATATATAGTATCTAAGAACCATATTCAATAATAATCAATATCAATTGATCCATGCAACATAACGCCAAATATATATGAGAACAGAGGCAGCTGTACACCATAATATGGTGTGACTCGATCTTAAAGGTCAGATCAGCACTGGAGGGCTGAGATTAAGTCAGCCGAGGAGCGGGGCATTGAGTAATTGGCATGGCTCACTCTAGCCATCCAATGTCTATCCAACAGCTTAGATTGAGTCATGTCATATGCTTGGCAGAATCCCCATGCTCAAAATGTATATATTATTCCCAGAATATAATCAAATGTTTATCAGTGGTATATAACAGTAATATTTTGCAAATAAACTGGAAGTAAAATACGGCTTGTATTTGTGGACGAGATCATATTCTTGCCTTGTGGACGAGATCAATATAAGATGCATTTTGATGTGTAAATGTCAAACCTTGGGACTTTTGACCGCCATATAGTAAACTTATAGTAATATAGAAATGAAATTTTAATACGCCGTCAAATTGGAAGAAATTTTATAAAGTTAAACTGCATATTTAATTAGCAAGGATAATCGCCATAGCTAAGCACTGTTACTTTTCCATGGCTTAACGGTTTATATTTTTTTCATCCTCCTAGTCTTGGTTACTTTGCTAGAATAAATATTGGAAAAGAATGGATCAGATCAAAATCTAGTTTTAAAGAAAATCTAGTTTTAAAGACTTCTATAAAAATATATCTTCTTAATTATTGATAAATGATTATTGTGCTCATACTTTATGTATTTATTTATAGTCTATTCTTACATGAATCTAATTCATTTTCTCCCTTTATACAAATAATGGTTACATATACAGATATGACAAAGAGACAAAAGTGTATGGAACACATATTACCGATGAAATAAAGCAAACATTGAAGATGAAGATTTTACATGTGAGTAATATTTCCTTCTGGCATGTACTGTTTGCAATTCCAATAGAGATCTCTGGTGCATACAGTTCCAACAAAGATCTCTATGGTAGTCTCCAAATGCTTGCTTCTTCGACGTAATCTTGAGGTCAACTTGCAAATTATCAAGTGCCTAGAGTTTAAGTCTTCTAGAATGGCCCTACATTGAATCTGGACATTTATGGACAATGAATTGAGACGTGCTTATCGGCATGGGATTGTCTATGCCAATCATCAGAGGGTGTTTCTCGGACTCCTTGTGCTAATCTTTCTTGTGTTGGGTCCTTGCATTATCCAAGGTGCAGCCCCAAGTCAACTCACACAAAACCACCTATTTGTGTCGTATTTTCCTGCAATGTTCACTACTCTAGCCAGCCTCATCACAAACGGTTCCAGGAGTTCATCAAAAACTGTTTGTGGTCAGCCGCTTGTGATGTTGATATCTGTAGTAGTGGTTGGAAACGCACATGAGAATATGGGGTTATGTTAGATGCTAACTTATACTTTAGTATAGTACTTAATCATATAATGCCACTAAATTAGTACTGAAATAGTTTCATTGGCTCAAAGGTTTTTGTGAAATCTGGCAAGACAATGCATGGGGGTTCAATCAGTCGTTCTTCAATTCTTGAAAAAAAAACAATTTCTTGTGGTTCACCCTATTTGCACACGTACTACACTTTTCTCTGCCGACTTTTTAGATATGGAGTAGCTATATATGGTGTTGAACTCTTTCACAAATTCCCGGTATAGCAAGACCAAGCTTACATTCTCAAGAGTTGTTCATTCCTTGATTGTTTCCACTGTAGATTCATCAACCTAAATTTCCTGACCAGAAACAAGGGAAGAAACACAGCCTGACCTATATAAAATGTGCACTTCTATAGGTTAGCATTTGTTTTTTATTTCTTAAAAATCCAAAACTTGTCGAATAAACTCAGCATGCTCCTCCAATGTCCTGTTGAAAATCAGGATTTCATCAAACAAAAATGTACTAGGTGCATTATTCAAAATGAAAGGCGTAACTAATTAACAATTCGTACAGCCCAAACTTTATCGATAGCATTTTTTATTCATCTCCAACCTTCATTCTTAATTGATGGTGCTCACTTATCAACATAATTTTAGAAAATATCATAGAAGCACTTAATTTTTCAAGGATATCATCTATACTAGCTAGGAATAGGATGCCAATAGCAAACAATATTTTTGCCAATATAATGGTTCTACAATCTACATCTATCCTCCGAAAAATAAGTTTCTTTGGCACAAAAATCATAGGGACAGCACAAGGGGATCCAAAGGCATGTATGAGGGGCAAGGCGTAGTTCTCCCACAACTAGCATTCGGGATAGGACCGTGATAGAGGGAGAGGGCCTGACAGGCATCAGTCTGAGAGCACCCCTCCCCAGTACCCGCCTCCACCGTCCGCACGTTCTACCCCCCTCCCCCGCACCTCATGCTCTTATTCTTTCCACACGTGTTCGTTGCTGTATCTGCCCGCATGCTCCCCCTCTGGCCAACACCAACTTCTTGCCATGCTTCCCATTGCCGGCAGCCACCACCGCCATCTACCCCCTCACCGGCGTCGGCATCGGAGGCCTCCCAGTCCTTCCCTCTTCCCTCCCCCTCCCACTCCCCTCCCCTTGCCTCTATTTGGATCCATGATGCACACGCCACCCCGGCCTTGCCAAACCTCCCTCGTCTACCACTAAGGCGGGCGGCGCCACTGCCGCCTCGCCATCCCGCCCAGCATCTGCCAATACAGCGGTTGTCCAGATCCGGCGGCCATGGATCCCCTCCCAAACCCAAACCCTAAAACCCTAACCCCAACCCCAAACACTAGCATTAATCAGAGCTCGCTGGAGTTGGATTCGTCGCTGGAGGAGAGGTTCTCGTTGGAGAAGAGGAGGAGGTCGCCGGAATCAGTGGCTCGACTTTCTTACTTCTTCGATTGGATTGTTACCTTCTCTTTTTTTCTTTTTTGGTTGTTTTTTCCTTCAGGCATCCTGATTCCCTTCTAAATTGGGAGGCTCTCAATTTAAGCCTAAATCAAGAGGGCTCCTTGTAGATTTTGGGTCTGTGGGATATGAGTACCCCTGGGCCCACTATCAGACCAGACTACGACGGCCAGGGCCCATGTCTGACAAGCTTGTGGGCCAACCCCTAGGCGGCCCACGCGGGCTCCCCGACTTGGCGGACAAGTTTGATGAAGACCCGGCGGGCGGCTCATCCGGATATCCAGAGATATTCTGTTGTAACCGACTTGGACTAGAGTCCTTGTCAATATCAAGTAGGTTTAGATGGAAATCGACTTGTAAACCCCAGCCTGGCACCCTATATAAGGCGGCCTAGGGCACCCCCATGAGGGACATCACGCATCACATCTTGTAACCCAAACGCTCGTCCCAGCTTCCTGAAGCCCGGCCGAGTACCAGCAATATAAACAACGTCACCGACACAGGACGTAGGGTATTATACTGTCGACGAATTATGTCGAGCACGTCTGCCTGGGGGTACCCCAGAGAGTAGATTCGTGGGTCTCGCCGAGTTCTAGGAGCGATAGTACACGAGCGACACAAAGAATTAGACAGGTTTGGGCCGCGAATCGCGTAATACCCTACGTCATATATGCTTGATTGTATTGCACGTGTGGTTGTTGTGTTTGCCTGTTAGGCTTGATGGTCTTGGTCTTGTCTACCGAACTAGGACCCCTGCCCTCCTTTATATATCAAGGGGGCAAAGTAACATGGTAAGTATCCTAGTCGGTTTACAATTGGGAGTCCTAGTCCTAGTAGGAGTACATGAGTAGTTGTCCGAGTAGTTCTACTAGGACTCAGTCTTCTGTCTCGAGGGTACCCGGGGATGCATATCCTACAGAGATCTGCGACAGTGGATTTTGCGGCTTAACCATGCTTTGGAGTCTGATGATGGAGGATTCGGAGGATTCTGCTTTGATTCTAGTGATCGATCGAGGCTTCTGCTGCTGACCGGAGCTCCTGAGCGGATAAGGATGATGAACAGGAGTGGTTAGAGACTCCTTTGTAATTTCCTTTTCTTTCGGGGGTCTGGTTGTAAGAGGGGATGTACAGTTCCATGGTTTAATATATCTTCTCTTTCGCAAAAAAGAAAAGAAAAGCATCTCATTGCAAAAGGTTAGTCTGATTTCCGCAGCAGGCTGCTTGAAGAGCTCACTGATAAGACGCGAGATTGCAAAAGGTTAGTCTGATCTGTTTTTTCCGGCAGCAAAGAGTTCTGTGTGTCCAACTATTAGGCGACGGTAGGGTAGTTTAGTATTTTTTATGCATTTCTATTAAAATCAAATATAATAATGGGTACAGTGTCTCACAGCAAATTAATTATATAAATTTTTGTAAAATATTCCGCAGCAACTGGCGGGTAGTTCAATTAATCTCTTTGTTCCTTGAGACTTGTGATAGTTTTTTTTCTCCTAGCCTTGTGATCTACATATAATTATGTAAAGGTGCCTTAAACCTTCAAAAGTCCATATTATCTTTCTCATTCAAACTCTGTATGCTATGATTCTTGCGCTCAAATGATCATAGTGATGTGTATCTTTTGCTACATGCTTTATAAGCTATTTTTTTATGGTGTAATATTTTATTTATTTTGTGTATACTTGTTTCTATGTATGCACATGCATGTAAATCATGACAAGGAGGCGATAAGCACAAGAACTTGCAAGAGCAACAGTTCACATCAACCACATGCTAATGGCAAGTGTTCTTGACCATAATCGGCATCCTATTTTTTTTCTATTTTTATTAGAATTAGTTAGACTCTTAGTTGCATATAGTATCATTAATTTGAATTCCATCTTAGGGTTTACTTGAATTTCAATATTTTTCGTTGAAACCCAGGTTGGTTGTAGTTTCATGATTAGCTTTGCAGTCACTCACAGTAGGATTGGGTTAACTAAAAATTGAACTAAGTTCTGCAGATGAAGCATGAGAAGGATGGAACCTTGTGCAAAACCTTGATGTGGGAATCTGAGCAGGATGGACCGAATGATATGATGATTTAATGGTTTTATTTGGTGTTTTTTGGTTTATGCTAGTTCTAGCCTCAGATTCTACGGGCGTTTATGAACAAGTAACCCGTCAAAGAAGCACAACCTCGAGATTTACTTTGGCTCTGGATTGCTTCTATGGCATGCACTATATATGAGCTAATATGTATGGGACGACTCTTTGTAAAGGCTTTGTAGTGAAACACATCCACACATCTAAAAAATGTGACATGTGCTAGCTAGTCGTCGCAAACAGGAATCACAATTTATGAAAAAAGTGTGCAACCTATGCAGAGTGTAAAAGTAATATATCAGTTGTGCCCATGGTTAAGAGAAGGTTTGGACTTCTTTGTGATTAGTGGTGCTCATGGTGGTTGGTTGCTGGTGGCTTGGATGGACTTTCGAGTGTTGGTTTGTTCCGATGGATTTCCAACGTGCATCAGATGGATCTTCGATGGTTGGTGGTTTGGTTGGATTTTCTAGATGGCTTGGATGGATTTCCAAGGTTTAGGTTGTTCTCGAGGGGAAGGTGGTTTCATCTAATAAATAAGTGCTCAGGTTAAAATTAAGGATATGTTCCTTAAGTGCAAGTTAAACCCAAAAGTCCTCATAATTTTTTTTCTCGAATACGTAGGAGAAAGTCCTCCTAATATCCTCATGTTATATGTTTTTATTACATTTGTGGAATACAATTTGTTCAACTCAGCCATTCATTTCCTCTATACTATCCCCCACCACAGACTTGGTCGACTTCCAGAAGACGGCCACATTGATCCAAATGCTTCGGTCAGCTACCGGTGGAGATAGAGACCCATTCCACTGAAGACCACAACATATTTATATAGGATGCATGTCCCACAAGCCCCGAGCATCTTGCACCTTCGCTTCAAATCTTGAATCTGCTTTAACATCTTCGAGTACTTGGAGCTAAGTCCAAGACGCTCTGATCTTCTCTGACGAGTAGTTTTATTGGCGTGCATCTGATGATGCACCCAATGGGTGTAGCCCCCGAGCCTCCGAGTACTTTTAAGTAGTCGGAGGTTCAAAAGCAGTCTTCTATCTTCATCTTGAGCAGTTCAATGGCGTGCACCTAGTAGGTGCACCCATTGGGTGTAGCCCCCGAGCTTCGAGTAGTTTCATGAAAACTAGTCGAAGGTCTTGAATTGATCAACAATAGGCACAAAAAATGTGTATCCCTTGAGTGTAGCCCCCGAGCCTCGAAGCGAAAGGTTTGCATTCGGTCCGAGGGTCAACAACATAATCTTCAAAGTACCGACTTGTTTAAAGTACTCGGATGGCACTGTAGCGCCTCGCCATATGAGTACCGACTGGTGCTAGTACTCGTCTCCATGTCTTAGCTTGCGATGTGTAGCCCCCGAGCTTCAAGTGACTAGTTAAAGTACTCAGCATGTGAGCACCGACTAGTATAAGTACTCGATCGGCTCCGCAGCGTCATGAAGAGGTGAAGTGGTGCCAAGTCTCACTGGTGTGAGTACCCAGATGTGAACCTTGCAATTTAAATATATAGGATTAGTAGTATCCGATCAAAAAAGAAATAATAGCATTTGTAATGCACAGCGTTTGTAACGCATGTTTTTAAACTTATTGCTTTGTTGCCACTCATGAGATGGTCTTTTGTTATTTGCTAGACTTTCAACCACTCAAGTGGAAGCCCTGTTATGTTTAAATACTTGGTCCCGCTTAACCAGTCCTTTAACGTATAGGTGTTGCGAAAGAGCCGAAGTTTCACGAATTAAGGTGTATGCTACCAAGTGGCGTTGGTCATAGAGTAGTCGGTTACGACTTTTCTCCCGTAGGAGAGGTCGCACGAGGGATTGTAACCCATCGGTGAGAGGTTAGGCAAGGGTTTGTAACCCGCTGATGAAGAATCTTGAATCTGTAGATATAGCCTCCAAGAGCCCTATGTAGTTCGACGCACCAAGTCCGCGGGCTAGTGCCCTGCGTAACTCGATTTACCAAATACGTGGGCATAATCGTGGCATGCTCCATAGTCGACGATAGCATGTTTTTAAACAAACTAATAAAAGAAAATAATTTATATAAGACTTAGCTTTGTTCGTCGACTATTGTCGATGAAGCCGTGACGGTTGGCGATGAAGCCGACTAGTCGGAGTCGATTCCGACTAGCTGTTGACGAAGCCGTAGCCTCTCTCGACTAGTTTTAACTAGTCGAGATGAATAGTCGAAGTAGTCGTACGCCGAGTCGACGAAGCCGATCCCGACTAGTTTTAACTAGTCGAGCTGAATAGCCGAAGTAGTCGTACGTCGATGTAGTAGTACTCGCGTACGTCTTCTGCGTGCCATCAGCAAAGATCTTGGAGCTTGTAGCTTTCTGGTGCATCTTATCTCCGTGTACGCGTAGCAGTGTTTTGCTAATTGAATTTTCAGTTGTCGTGGGTCGGTCGTTATTCCATCCGGATGCATGTGCGTAACGCTGCTTGCTGTTCGACCTTGTCTCGAACTCTATCTTGAATTGGGAACCGAGACGGACTTGGGCTGATGCAAGCCAACAAATCAATCTGCTCCGGTCTCCGCTTCGGACTCGATGATGCAGGCAACTATCTCGTCCATGAGCAGGTTGCCGAATAGTTTATTGGGGGTGATAACCCGGAATTGAATCTATCTTCAATTGCTGCTGTAGACTGATGCGTTGGTGCGCGTGAATCATCGCCAAGTAACTCAGCTGGCGCGTCAGCTGTTGAGATTTTTGACGAGGACTGAGGACACGTCTCGTTGAAGTTGACGCGCTTCTAGTCGAGCTGTTTGAACGTTAAATCCAATCTCGCGGAGTAAGCTGAACCCGTCTAAATCAGTGCCTCTTATATATCATCAAGCTACTAGCTCATCAATCGCCCCGTCTACAAATCAACCACTCGGGTACTTCTAGGTAGATTGCCGGTCATAAGGTCCGACAGAGTTTGGGATATGCATTGACCATTCGGGATAGGGTTTGAACACCTCAAATTGATTGTTAGTACGATATATGTTGAGGAGATGATGGCAATACACTAGAATAACATTCTTGTCAATTTGGAGCAAAAGTAGTGCAGTGTCTAATAAATGTGTACGATATATTTTATACTGCACTACTGTTGCTCAGTAATATAATGCATCATTCATCTGCAGCATGCTCAACCAGAGTTTAAAGTTGTAATGGGAAGGTTCAAGAAAGCAATCATTGAGAGTACTAAAATTGATGTTCAATTTTCTTGTGGGAAACATACAAGTGGAACGAAAAAACGTGCAAGTTCTGTGGTTGCTCGTTATAGAGAAGAATTTACTACGAAGACTGAAGGTAATATATAACCCTTTCGTTGAAGATAAAAGATTATCATCTATGAAAATATATTATCTTAAATGGTACAAGTTACATTTATGAAAGTATATTTTTTTTATAATGACACTAGTTATGTCAATCTTGTATTACCAGTCCATATAAATTTTAGATATGGATTCTAAATTTTTTCGAAATGTATTTATAATTGTCCTCAGAAGAAGTAGCTAATAAACCTAATTACAAATGAAATGTTGAACAAGTCAGTAACTCAGTATCATAGGAGCATGTAGGGTAGTGGATTACACTAAATTTTAAAGGCTACAAAGCTGCTCTTTCTAATGTTTGGCGGCCAAAGTAGAGAGCTCCTCTGTATCCTAAGCAAGCTTTGGGAAGAAAGCCCCATCTGTATAAGTGCCTGTTGGCGACACAAACTGGTAGTGATAGACAGGTAACAGTGATGGTTACTGAACTTAAACCAGCAATGAGGAGTTGCTTCAATTTACTACGTACTGTCCTCAACCCGCACTGAAGGTTTTGGGATTCGGCCCGAATGATCCGACGTCCATTTCGGCCCAGGCCAAGACAAAACCAAACCGGCCAAGCTCTGTCAATGACGGCCAGGTTTGTGTCTCAAACCGGCTTCAATACTTTTTTTGGAAAAGGGATATTTTATTGATCTTCAGTTAGATACATCGAGGTGATACATCCACCTGAAAACAAGTTTTCGGCCTCTGCCATTACAGCACACAGCCCAAAAAAATAAAAGTTTAACACAAAGCCAGAACACTACTAGCAGTCAATCCTAAGACTAGACTGCCACTCAAACGCCCGGCCAAAAAAGCCTGCATTTCGACATCGCCAGACCACCCAACATAAGGCGGACGCACCAACAAACACCAGAGGTTTAAAGTTTCGTGGAACTAGGCTGAGCCAACCACTAAACATATTATTCACACTAATTGGTTTAGGTAATCCCCAAGCCGCATAAACCGAAGCCCACACCATACGTGTGAATCAGCAGTCGAAAAACAGATGTTGTATAGACTCATTTTCGTGACAGAAAAAGCATTTTTTACTACCATTCCAATTACGCTTGGCAAGGTTATCTTTAGCAAGTATAACTCCTCTTCTGAGGAACCACATAAAGATTTTGACTTTTAGTGGAATTTTTTATTTCCATAGCCTTTTGTTTGTTCTTGGGATATTTTGATGGATTAGAGCAAGATAATGTGTTTTGACTGAGAAAACACCTTTCTGATCCAAACGCCATTGAAAACCATCCCTTTCATCAGTGAGTTCTACCTGTCCTAATCGTGCCACTAGGTTGTTCCACGTTAACAATTTAGGGCCAATCAAGTCTCTGCGCCAGGATATATCAGGGATCGATGTACTGAGCACATCCGCCACCGTATCCTGTTTTTTTCGGGCTATGTTATAAAGTTGTGGGTATTGATCACGAAGAGGACTATTTCCCAGCCATTTATCTTCCCAAAATCTTATTTGAGACCCATCTCTTATAAGAAAGGATCCGAACATTAAGAAATCATTTTTAACCTTCATCGGGCTAGCCCAGAAGTGAGAATCCCCGCTTTTCCATTGGACCTGAACCAACGGTTTGGCCCCTAGATATTTATTGCGTAAGATCTGTTGCCAGGTACCATCTGATGTCAACAGACGATACAACCATTTGCTGAGCAAAGCTGTATTTTTGAGTTCTAAGTTGTGAATTCCTAATCCCCCTTGCTCCTTTGGTAAACATAGAATATTCCATCGAGCAAGTCTGTATTTTCGTTTGTGGTTGTCACTTTGCCAAAAGAATCTAGACCGGTAGTAGTCCAACTTCTTACGAACCCCTTTTGGGATTTGGAAGAAGGACATCATATACATCGGTAGACTACTAAGAACTGAATTGATTAACGTCAGGCGCCCTCCATATGAAAGATTTTTGCCTTTCCAACTGCTGAGGCGACTCTCAAAGCGTTCCTGGACCCTCAACCAATCGTTATTAGACAGTTTTCGAAATTGAATCGGAATGCCCAGATATCGGATCGGAAAAGTTCCATGGTTGCAACCAAACAGTTCTTTATATTGTTCTTCAAAATTTTTGGCTTCGCCAAAACAGAATATTTCACTCTTATGGAAATTAATCTTAAGCCCTGATAACTGCTCAAAAGCACAAAGGATATTCTTCATGTTCAGAGCTTGTTCCAGGTTGTGATCTAAAAACAGAATAGTATCATCAGCATACTGTAGGATGGAGAGGCCTCCATCAATCAAGTGGGGCACCACACCTTGTATCTGGTTGTCTGATTTTGCTCTATTAATCAGGAGAGTGAGCATATCTGCAACAATGTTGAATAGAATGGGGGATAACGGGTCACCTTGTCTTAGTCCCTTTTTTGTCTGACAAAACGGCCCTATTTCATCATTAACATTGATAGCGACACTTCCACCTGAGATAAAGGATTTTATCCACTCGATCCATTTGGCCGAGAAACCCTTTAACCGAAGTGTGTGTATCATAAAGTCCCATTTAACTTTGTCGTACGCCTTTTTGAAGTCGATTTTAAAAATTACTCCATTAAGGTTTTTTCTATGTATCTCATGAACAGTTTCATGCAGTGTTATGACTCCTTCTAGGATGTTCCGCCCTCTCATGAATGCTGTCTGAGTCGGGCTAATAATATGATCTGCCACGGAGTTAATTCGGGTTGTTGCCACTTTTGTGAATATTTTAAAACTAACATTGAGTAAATAGATGGGTCGATATTGCTGAATTTTGTTGGCCTCTTTGATCTTTGGTAGTAACGTTATTACTCCAAAATTTAGACTAAACAGCGGTAGACCCCCAGTGTGTAACTCATAGAACATATGCATCAAGTCTCCTTTAATTGTTCCCCAGAACTGTTGGTAGAATTCGGCCGGAAAATCATCCGGGCCCGGTGCTTTGTTGTGTTTCATACTGAAAATTGCATCTCGAATCTCCATTTCAGTGAAAGGAGCCATGAGAAAATCGTTTTCGGCTTGACTACTGCTTGTTGGTGGCACGGTCGGTACATGCCATTGTGCTCTCTCCGCCTGCCCACTCGATGGAGGTCATGTCGTCATGATGGACAAGGAGCTGGCCGATCGACGTACCAAACTATCAACTCGATCGGAGGTGAGGAGCTTCAGCTCTTCCCGCGCGCCTTCCACCGCGGTGCTCCTCGTTTCGGTTCGGCCAGCTCTCGACGGTGTATCCACTCTTCCCTCCCCTGTCGGTGGCCACGCACACCTCCCCCGCCGGCGGCGCGATCCATCGGCGGGACCGGATACCCGGCTAGCCGCACTCAAGATGCCAACGGGGCTATCCCCGTCGGGGTTTGCCATAACGTTTTGCCCCCCGAGTCAACAAAACTCCCCCGTCCCCGACAAAGCTCACGGGGGGCGATTTCCCCCCGTCCCCGTACCCGAACGGGGATATCACACCCGACGGGGTTCACAGCCCCGACAAATCCCCGAAATAGAAAGCTTCAAAAGATCTTAAGAATTACAAAAGAACGAATGAGAAGAACAAAGAACACACAAATTACACATTCATATATATACAACAATATACAATATGGCAACCTTCTCACCGAGCAATAAAAAAACAAAAAAAATCTCTACAATCTTCACGCCGTTCTAACCTTTTTGCTAGTTGCCTGCACAAGGCAATAAAATGGCTCCCGTGGACTATTTCTCTTCTATGGGATTGCGCAGCAAGAACATGCACAGCTGCGAGTTGGTCCTGCCGGTGGGCTGCAAGGCGAGTAGGCGACCGCGGACATACGGGATTTCTGGGCACATGAACCCCGACGGATTTGGGAGCCGCGAGCATGTCAAGGCCTGTGGCACATCAGCGTCGTCGGCTCGTCGTTGTGGCTGCGGGAGACTGGGGAGGAGCTGAGGGTGAGGGGAGATCGACGCCTCGCGATGGAGACTGAGAGAGAGAGAGAGAGAGAGAGAGAGAGAGAGAGAGAGAGAGAGAGAGAGAGAGAGAGAGAGAGAGAGAGAGAGAGAGAGAGAGAGAGAGAGAGAGAGAGAGAGAGAGAGAGAGAGAGAGAGAGAGAGAGAGAGAGAGAGAGAGAGAGAGAGAGAGAGAGAGAGAGAGAGAGAGAGAGAGAGAGAGAGAGAGAGAGAGAGAGAGAGAGAGAGAGAGAGAGAGAGAGAGAGAGAGAGAGAGAGAGAGAGAGAGAGAGAGAGAGAGAGAGAGAGAGAGAGAGAGAGAGAGAGAGAGAGAGAGAGAGAGAGAGAGAGAGAGAGAGAGAGAGAGAGAGAGAGAGAGAGAGAGAGAGAGAGAGAGAGAGAGAGAGAGAGAGAGAGAGAGAGAGAGAGAGAGAGAGAGAGAGAGAGAGAGAGAGAGAGAGAGAGAGAGAGAGAGAGAGAGAGAGAGAGAGAGAGAGAGAGAGAGAGAGAGAGAGAGAGAGAGAGAGAGAGAGAGAGAGAGAGAGAGAGAGAGAGAGAGAGAGAGAGAGAGAGAGAGAGAGAGAGAGAGAGAGAGGTGAACTGGCGGCGACGGAGTGACGGGAAGAACAGGAGGTGAGCTAGGTTTTGTGTTGTGTTTGGGCCAAATTTATATCGACGATATGGACTTGGGCCAATATTCTCTACTGGGCTTCTTTTTGACTGGTATCCTGATGAACATATACGAGAATAATTCGGGGACCCCAACGGGGACGGGGAGCCTCACCCGATGGGAATGAGATTTGGCGCATTAAGCTCCCCGTGGGGACTAAAATCACCCCATTTACATCCCCTAATGGATGAATTCCCGGTCGGGGCCCGTTGCCATCCTGAAGCCGCACCCCTCCTTGTCCTATTGGACGCAGCCGAGATTTGCCTGCAGCAGCGGTGGCCCCATACCGCCTAGCTAGACCCCAGTGGGCAGTGGTCATGGTCCACCCTCTGCCTCACCCAGCAGTGGAGTTCCGCCCTGCAGGGACAAGACGTGTGCCGCCCGCGGAAGCACGTCGAGCTCTGCCTCGCCTGCGGCGGTCTAGACCACACGGTGGCACGCCGAGATTTTCTGTGGCCGTGGTGGCCAACTTCTGCCCAGCCCATGACGCTGGCAACTCCGCCTTGGCATGTCCTCTGCGCGTTCAGACACTAGCTAGGGATGTGGACGTGTGGTCTGAGGAAAGGCAGTGGGGCCCTCTCTCATCGTGGTTGAACTCAACGCTGGTGGTTCTCAGCCTCTCGCTATGGGGTGTGTTTAGTTCAAAAAATAGGAGTAAAAAGTTTGGTGAAAATGTCACATCGGACACTGCAGCTTACTGTAGCACTTTTCGTTTGTCTGTGGTAAACAATGTCCTACCATGACCTAACTAGGTTCAAAAGATTCGTCTCGCCGTGTACATCAAAACCATGTAATTAGTTTTTTATTTACCCACGTTTAGTGCTCAATGCATGAGGAGAGAGATAGAGATTTAATGTGATAGGTGAATAGTGAAGTTTGAAAAAAGAATTTTTGAAAAGTTCGTGGAACTAAACACAGCTATGTCTAGCGACACTTTTTTTTTCTCTCTTGCTTTCTCTCTCTTCAAATGCTGATGTGGAACTCTTGTAGAGAGCTAACATATATATGGCACTGTTGGGACTGCCAGGGGCGAAGCTAGCTCTGAATTTACACAGTGATGCACTCCCGTAAACATACAAAAATTATGGTAGTACAGACCTGCTGTAATATCTAATCAAATCAATAATCATATTATTTGGTGAGACTCTCGCACCCACCCCCGCGTCGCTCTCCCCTAGGGGCCACACGGGCGGCCACAAAACCCTAGCTCTGCCGCCGCCGCCGGAGCCCGCCGTGGAAGTCCGTGTGGCAGCTAGGATGGCGGTGGCCTGTTGGATATGTTCCAAATTCCACATCCACGACAAAGGCCGGGCTTCTGCCGGAGCGCAGCGGAGGCCCATCGCCGGAGGCTTGGGCCGGAGCTTGCTAGGGTTTCGTGGAGACTTGATTCTCTTGTAAGCCGCCATAGGCGTTGTAACCCGACTCTTGAGATATAGTGAGATTGTGCTGGCTGGTGCCCGTGGTTTTTCCCCTTCGCATTGGAGGGGTTTCCACGTTAAATCTTGTGCCCCGCTGTGTTTGATTACTTCGTTATTCGCCGCCGTTCATAACAGTGGCCAGGCTATTTCACCCGATTCGGTCCAGCGGCGAGTGGATCTGAAACGGCCCGCGACTGCAAGCACGGCGGCGGCCGGAGAGCAGGACCGGCGACGTCGGGCCTGCGGCGGACAACGGCCGGGGTGCGGCCCTGCAGTGGCCGACGACACCGGTCCTGCGACCGGTTAGGCGTGCGGCTCAGCGGCTGGCCACCGCGCAACAGCGGTGGCCGGAGCAATCGTGGCCTACGGTGGCGGATGGGACATGGTGCCCGCGGCGGACGGCGGTCGGGGAATGGGCCTGCACTGGCCGACGGCGCGGGGCCTGCGGCCAACCAGGCGTGTAGCTCGGCGGCAGCCGGAGTGAGCGCGGCCGGCATCGGCGGATGGGGCGTGGTGCCCACGGCGGAGGCGGATGGGGAGCGGGCCTACAGTGGCCGATCGCTGGGCCTGCGGCCAGCCACGCGTGCAGCTCGGCGGCCGGAGCGAGCGCGGACGGCGGCGGCAGATGGGGCATGGTGCCCGCGGTGGACGGCGGCCGGGGAGTGGGCCTGCAGTGGCCGACGCCGCAGGGCCTGTGGCCGGCTAGGCGTGTGGCTCGACGGCCGACAATGCGCAGCAGCGGCGGCTAGAGTCAACGCGACCGGCGTCGGCGGATGGGGCGTGGTGCCAGCAGCGGAAGGCGGTCGGGGAGTAGGCCTACAGTGTCCGACGGCGCGGGGCCTGCGTCCGGAGCGAGCGCGGCCGGCGTTGGCAGATGAAGCGTGGTGCCCGCGTCGGATGGCGGCCGGGGAGTGGTCATACAGTGGCCGACGGCGCGGGGCCTGCGGCCGGCCAGGCATGCCGCTCGATAGCTGGCCAGCGCGTAGTGCAGCAACGGCGGCCAGAGTGAGCGCGGCTAGCGGCGGCGGATGGGGCGTGGTGCCCGCGGTGGATGGCGGCCGGGGAGTGGGCCTACAGTGGCAGACGGTGCCGGGCCTGCGTCTGGCCAGGCGTGGGGCTCGACGGCCGGCCAGCGTGCAGAGGAGGCTGAGCTCGGCAACTGGCAGGAGTCGGTCGTGGCCCCGGGAGCAGGTGCGGCTGGGTGAGTGTAGGAGTAGTGGTGTCGCGGCCACGATCGGGATGTCTTGGCCGTGTTCCGAGAATAGTGAGATTGAGCGTGCAGCGTGGCATGGAGATTCTCCAGGCGTAAGCCCTCATTGGCTATTTTGCCTATGAAGGTGACGGCGACACCTTAAGGTGTTTTTTTTCTCTACAGGGGGCGTCATTTTGGAGCTTCCACCTTGCTGTACGGGGTTCTCTGGGTGAAAACCATGTCCATATTCTGGAGGAGTGATGGCCGCACCTTTGGCGCCGTACCCTCCTTGGAGGCATCATCTCTAGAGACCAAAATCAACTCTTGACATCTCTGGTTTATCGGTCATGAGCGGATGTGGGCGTTGGTGGCAATATCGCTATGTGACAAGCTGGATAGGTGTTGTTGAGCCCACGTTGAGGCGTGTGTAGTCATAGCAATGGCCAGAGGTCATCGCATGGTTGCTGGTGTGTGCTGCTTGTAGTGGACCGCGACGGCTGGCATTGCTTGGCAATAGTAAGTATGGTGTGGGACTGCGTCATAGAACGACGCTTGTGGCATCGGCACCGTGGGACGACTTGGCTTGCAGTGGGTTGTGGCGGATTGTCTTAGCTTGGCTGGGCTATCCGGCGCGGCACAACGTTGGAGGATGGCGCAAGTGACTTCTTCGGTCTGCGGATGGGGCATTGTGCCCATGGCGGCCGGCAGCCGTGGAGTGGGCCTGCAATGGCCGACGGCGCGGGGCCTACGGCTAGCCGGCG
>OAMR01000072.1:303353-339495 GCA_900205405.1 Echinochloa crus-galli
TGGCACCGGGAGCAGGTGCGGCTGTGTGAGTGGAGGAGCAGTGGTGCCGCGGCCATGTTCGGGATGTCTTGGTCGTGTTCCGGGTATAGTGAGATTGAGCGTGCAGCGTGGGATGGTGATTCTCTGGCGTAAGCCCTCATTGGCTATTTTGCCGGTGGAGATGACGGCGGTGCCTTAAGGCTTTTTTTTCTCTGCAGGGGTGTCATTTTGGAGCTTCAACCCTGCTGTATGGGTTTTCTGGGTCAAAACCCTGTCCATATTCTGGAGGAGTAATGGCGGCGCCTTTAGCGTTGTACCCTCCTTGGAGGCATCATCTCTAGAGACCAAACTCAACTCTTGACATCTTTGGTTCATTGGTCATGAGTGGATGTGGGCGATGGTGGCAATATCGCTGTGTGACAAGCTGGATAGGTGTTGTTGAGCCCACGTTGAGGCGTGTGTAGTCATAGCAATGGCCAGAGGTCATCGCATGGTTGCTGGTGTGTGCTGCTTGTAGTGGACCGCGACGGCTGGCATTGCTTGGCAATAGTAAGTATGGTGTGGGACTGCGTCATAGAACGACGCTTGTGGCATCGGCACCGTGGGACGACTTGGCTTGCAGTGGGTTGTGGCGGATTGTCTTAGCTTGGCTGGGCTATCCGGCGCGGCACAACGTTGGAGGATGGCGCAAGTGACTTCTTCGGTCTGCGGATGGGGCATTGTGCCCATGGCGGCCGGCAGCCGTGGAGTGGGCCTGCAATGGCCGACGGCGCGGGGCCTACGGCTAGCCGGCGCGTAGTGCAACAGCGGCGGCCGGAGCGAGCGCGTGGCTGGCGGTGGTGGATGGGGCGTGGTGCCCGCGGCGGATGGCGGCCGGGGAGTGGGCCTACAGTGGCCAATGGTGCGGGGCCTGCGCCTGGCCCGGCGTGGGGCTCGACGGCCGGCCAGCGTGCAGAGGAGGCGAGCTCGGCAACTGGCAGGAGTCGGTCGTGGCACCGGGAGCAGGTGCGGCTGTGTGAGTGGAGGAGCAGTGGTGCCGCGGCCATGTTCGGGATGTCTTGGTCGTGTTCCGGGTATAGTGAGATTGAGCGTGCAGCGTGGGATGGTGATTCTCTGGCGTAAGCCCTCATTGGCTATTTTGCCGGTGGAGATGACGGCGGTGCCTTAAGGCTTTTTTTTCTCTGCAGGGGTGTCATTTTGGAGCTTCAACCCTGCTGTATGGGTTTTCTGGGTCAAAACCCTGTCCATATTCTGGAGGAGTAATGGCGGCGCCTTTAGCGTTGTACCCTCCTTGGAGGCATCATCTCTAGAGACCAAACTCAACTCTTGACATCTTTGGTTCATTGGTCATGAGTGGATGTGGGCGATGGTGGCAATATCGCTGTGTGACAAGCTGGATAGGTGTTGTTGAGCCCATGTTGAGGCATTTGTGCGTTGAGTTTTCGTGGTGGTGACTGCGAGAGATCCGGATTTGGTGGCATCACCCCGTCAGGTGGAGTGCGAGGTTGCAGCGACACTACGGCGGAGGGTCCCGCATGGCGGTGGCTTTCTCGGTGTGGTGTGGTGTGGTCTGTCGGTTTTCTTTCGGCTCATGGTCACGTCTGGAGGTTCTCGACGATTACTTGGGTTTGTATGTTGGTGGGTGCCGCATCTGTCGGGGAGGAATTGTTGTTGTGTTCCGTGTTGATGCCCTAATCCGACACGATAGAGGGCTCGTGTCGATGTCCCAATCCGACATGAGTTGAGTTGTACTTTGTTGAGTTTATTTTTATTTAGTTGCAATGTCCAGTCAGAACATCATCTTCTTTTTAATATAATCGGCAGCTCTTCTGTCTGGTTTGTTTAGGGTAATATAATCAATAATCATCATCTTAAATTCTCCTTTTCATTTCTGCGAGACTGTTTGGTAATTTATATCGAGAAGAAATTGGTTATATCAATTAGTACCGATGATATTATTATAGCCTACTATCTTGCTAGTAGGTGGTAACCGTAGAGCTAAATTTAAAATAATAGATATGTAAATTTCTGTTAGTTGAGACTTGTGAAATATGCTACTACTATTTTGTGACTAAAACCAAGCTCATATGGCTATCGGTTAGTCCATTGCTCCCCCTATGCTTAATTCCTGGCTCCGCCCCTGAATACATGGGCGAGCAGACGCCGAGGCCGATGCATCAGAGTAAACCTGAAGCTGAACGTGGTGCATTGGCACCCGGAAAACTGAACAAAGCGGGGAGTAAAGTTTGGGAGGCCTGAAAACCTGGATATCCCCACACTCTGAAACTTGTATAAATTGTTTTTCTGGTGCTTTTTGGCCTTGCATTATATTGCTATATAAAGAGTCCATGAATAGATCGATCATAAATTTATGTTTTCTAATCATATTTTTCTTCTTCTAATTTTTATTAATACTATACATGAAAATGCAGGCTTAAAGTTTTACCATGATCTGATAGATGGGAAGAACTTTCTGGAGAAACTTGATTTTCTTGGTACAACGTTAGCTGCAGACATCAAGGTTCGACTGTCATTCTAATTCTTGTTTGACAAAGGACTTGTCTTTTTTCAGCGTGCCCATGACCCATATTTAATTTTGAGGCATGATGCAATGTTGTAATGAGCACTTAAATCTAGACAAAAATCCCCTTCCGTTCACAGCATTAATTTTGCTCCCGTAACCCATACATATAGCATGTGTCCAGATGCCCTCCCATATATAGCATGCTTCAAATGCCTTGTCAGTTGTCACCAATCATATAGAAGTACTTAGTAAAGAAATTAATTGCATCTTGTTTTACTATTATTAGTTGGTACGAGACACTATATCTGTCCTACAGAGGCACACGAGGAAAAAAATAAATCATCTTTTATACTTACTAACTGGAGGCACTACCAAGCCTTCATATTAATCCTCATGAGGTGCACTATGAAAATAGATAAATCCTAGAAAATTCAAGAAAAAGGGGGAAATATCCAACTATGGATTTTATATATTCCAACATTATTGAAAAAAAATAGGCTTCAGATATATAACCCATATATCAACATCTAAACGCCCCACCTCTTCCATTATATTTTGCTTCAAAATTTGCCACCACTAATATTATGAAAAAACTAAAGTAATCCCATAATCTATATCTGAATTATCCACTGATGCCATTATAGAGAAATATATAACCCAAAGTAGCTCATATATGCTTGAAAATAATAACACGGCATGACAAGAATTGTAAAAGTCGCTGCAGATGGTTCCTTATATTTTCAGTAAAAAGACCATATATATACATTATAGTTTAATTTTACGCACTCAAATATTTTGAAAATTATACTACTCCCTCCGGTTATGAATACTTGACGCTTCAGACATGTGAAATGAACTAGCAGCAAGTCAAAAATATTTGTCCGAACGTCATCTATTCAAGACCGGAGGTAGTACTACTATACATAAATTAGACTTTCTGATAGTTGAAGGATGAAAATAGGACTTTTTCCTAATATAAATGCAATATAGGAACTACAAGCCCCATCCTTAATAGAATCCAAACAGAGTGTCAAGCATAAAATGTGCAAGTGCTAGGTGTCAATCCATGAGAGTATGTAAAGTGTAATGATTTCTTCCTCATTTTCAGAAAACCAACGTACGGAACCTCGTTGTAGCGGTCGGTACAGGAGTTCTCACTGCGTTGGCAGGTGCGACAGGAGGGGTTGGTGGAGTTGTGCTGGGAGCAGGGCACTTGGCTTTTGGTACGTTATTATCTGGTATGGCGGCAAGTCTGGCGTCTGGCGCTGCTGTTGGGACAGCCAGGCTGACTGAATCTCCGGAGGACCTCGAACGCTCTGCTCATGAAATCGTCGAGAGGGTGTCTGCAGGTATCTCTAATGAAAAGGAAAACACAGGTGCACCTTCGTCGTCATCGAATGATCAGCCACGCTGATCATCAAGTTGTTCGTAATTACTCGCTTCCTGCTCAGCTATGGTCTACAGGGTGGCAAATTGGCAGAATGGTGGTTGTTCCCCAGGTCCAATCCTTCAGATTGCCAATATACGTATACTTCCCATCGTTGGACATAGACGGCAGAGTGTTGTTTCCACGCTTCCAACCAGATGAATAAAAGCGGGCGGTCAACCCGCTATGTGTGTTACCTTTCGTAATACTGCCATGTTAAGTTGTTTGCTTATAAGTTTCTTTAAGTGCTTGAAATATGGTGTAATGGTGTGTAAGAACATAAGACGCCTGCTACTCTCGGTGTGTTTGCGTTTGTGATTGCTTGAATAAATTAAAGAACACTATTTACGTACTCTGTTGTATCCTGCTTAAGATATTATTTTCCGTAATATGCTGTGAATTTGAAGGTCTTGTGCAGTGTCCGGACTCTCGGGACATGAA
Organism: Echinochloa crus-galli; assembly: GCA_900205405.1. Lineage (NCBI taxonomy): Eukaryota > Viridiplantae > Streptophyta > Magnoliopsida > Poales > Poaceae > Echinochloa > Echinochloa crus-galli. The sequence continues at coordinate 307,724 of OAMR01000072.1, forward strand.
TCCGAAAGGCAGGAAGTGAATGGCCGTGTTTCTTTGGGGCCGGCAAAATATTGTCAGCCTCTTTGATTAATAATTAAGAATATTAAATAAAGTCAGTTTACAAAACTACATTCACAACGTTACACTATTTCGCGAGACCTATCTAACGAGGCATTTGACCGCACGATTAGAGAATGATTACTGTAGCATTACTGTAGCAAAACATTGATTAATTAGGCCCATTAGATTCATCGCGTAAAATTCCACTCATGACTAAAAGGGTTTTGCAAATAGACTTCATTTATTACTTCATGAATGCAAAATTCCTTTTGGCAATTTTTTGCCGTTGGGAAAGAAACACGGCCATTGTCTATGGGCCCGTTTAGTTCCAAAAAGAGACTCCCAAATACACTATGCAAAAAGAAGATTCTCCATCACATCAAAATGTCGTAACATGCATGGAGTATTAAATATAGATGAAATCAAAAACTAATTACATAGTTTTGTTGAAACGAACATTTTGAGCCTAATTAATCAATTTTTGGACAATTTTTTGCATATACAAACGAAATGCTACAGTGACGTAACGATTACGAAGTGACATCTTACTCCCAAATTCAACCTCTCAATTCTAACATCTAAACACCACCTATATGTAGCTGCACTGCAGCAGGGTACAGTCGGTTGGCGATTTTCGAGGTATACTTTGCCTCGTGCCGGCGGCGGCGCTGATGTCGCACGCGCACACGACCGCATTGTACGTCTTGGTCCACGCGTCGTACCCGAAGCCGCAGAAGCACCGAAGAACGTCGTCGTCGACGGTCTCCTCCTCGCCGGTGGCCGGGTTGAAGAGGGCGCCCCTGACGCTGCCGCCGTCGCTCCAGTGCTCCACGGCGCGGCGAGGAGGACGAGCCCGTTGCACATGCCGGCGAGGCGGCACCTGACCGGCGGCGACCCGGCGGCGCCGGTGGCCGGTGGCACGAGAATTCGATCAGTTGAATTTGGTTGTCCGAATTCATGTCAATTTTCGGAATTACAGTAAGGATTAAAACAAATCCGGTGTCCGTGTCGGCGTCGTTACTGCAGACATCATCCTCTCCATAAATGGCCAGTTCACCACTCGTCCGGCCGGCGTCGGTGCCGCTGTTTCCCGCACAAAATCCTCGGGCGGAATCCAAGGCGCCGCCATGGCCATGAAGAGGAAGGCATCGTCGGCGTTCAAGGACGACGACGCCGCCGCCGGCGGCGGCGAGCCGCGCCGCTACCTCATCGCCGAGGAGATCCTGCCGCGGCTGCCGGCGCGCGCCGCCGCTGCTTGCGCCGTCGGCCCGCTCCGCGGCATCCTCACCGGCGTTGACTACTGGCGCGTCCGCAACCGCCGCCGCCTCCTCCTCCCGCGCCCGCGCGCCGCGTGCCTCGCCACGAGTTCCACTCGAGGTTTTAAATAGCGGGCTAAGGTATTTAGCGATTCACCTCCAAAAGCAGCTAATAGCGGGTTAAATGGAGCTATAGAGACAAATAGCGGCTAAATTACACCTTGGTTGGAACTTCCACTACGCCGACGCGGCGTTCCCCGCGGAGCCCGCCGCCGTCCACGCCGCCGGCAGGACGCTCGCCGCGTACTGCTACGGCGGCACGCCGGCCTTCCGGCTGCGCCGCGGATTCTACGCCCCGTTCTCTAGGGCTGTCTCTTATACACATCTAGATGTGTATAAGAGACAGCCGCAACACCGAGGGCGCCGCCGGCGACGGGGTGGACCGGCTCAGCGGCCTCCCCGAGGAGCTCCTCCTGGAGGTGCTCGCGCGCCTCGGCTGCAAACGCGAGGCCGCGCGCACCAGCCTCCTCGCCCGCCGCTGGCGCCGCCTCTGGTCCCGCCTTCCCGGCGAGTGGACCATCACCGTCGCCCTGGCGCCGTTCCGCTACGCCGGCACGTGCAACGGCCTCGTCCTCCTCACCTCGCCGTGGGAGTGTGGGACAACGGCGGCCGCCCCCGGGCCGTGCTCTTCAACCCGGCGACCGGCGGCGAGGAGGACACCGTCGTCCTCGACATGGCGCGCACCGGCGGCGGCAATGGCAAGGACGTGTTCCGGTGCTTCTGCGGCTTGGGCTACTCGCCGTCCAGCAAGACATACAAGGCGCTCGTCTGCGCACGGGACTTCTCGGAGGACAGTTGCGCCGGCGAGCTGGTGGTCGTGCCGTTCGGCGGCGGCGGCGGCAGCAGCGGTGCCGGCGATGAAGAGCCCAGGACGGTGGCGAAGCTGGCCAAGTTGTCGGAGAGGGGTGAAGATTACTTCAGCTCCATAAGTGTACGTCCTCCCTGACATCTCAGCGGCGGCGGCCGTGGTGGCCTTCGACGTCGACGGCGAGACGGTAACCGAGGTTCCGCTGCCGCAGCCATGGCGCGTCGACAAGGGATACGAGTCGGAGCTGATGGAGCTCTGGGGCCGCCCGTGCATCGCCATGGGCGACCGGGACGCGTCCACGCTGTGGACGCTCACGCCGGAGCACCGGTAGGAGCGGCGGTGCACGCTCGCCGCCGCCGCACCTGGTCCGACGCGTGGAGACGACGATGATGACTTGTACAACTACGACTACGCGGCTGTCGGAGGAGGCGGCGGCGAAGTCGGCGGCGGCGGCGCCCATGGCGGAGCTGCTGAAGCCACGTTCTGCTGGGGCTACCAGCCTACGCTCGTGCCTTCGGCGACCGTGTTCGGTGGCTATGTTTGCCCGGAGAAGCGCGGCGGCCTGAGACATTTCTCGTCCGGCCGTCAGAACTGGATTGAGGACAGCGAGAGGCGACGTTGCTTGGAGGAGCTGATGGAGATGATGCGGAAGCGCCCACAGCGCCGAGAGGAGCATGCTGCTGCCGGGATGAACGAGAAGTGAGGAGCACGTGTCCCCTTTTCAAACCCTTTACAATATGTTGTCGATTTTGGTATTTGGATTAAAATTATTATATTAGTGTATGCTTTCAAAAATGTTGTTTGCACCCAAGCATTATGAATTTCTAGGCATAAAAACTTTCTATGCAATTAAAACATAAAATAGTAATATACCAAAATTACTAATTAAGTGTCATTTTTTCATAATGCTTGGGTGCAAATTTTCTATGCAATTTAAAATTTTCTAAGGCATTTACAATTTTCTATGCAATTAATAATATTGTGTTCACCCGCGAAACAAACAAATTTCATGAAAATACATTTTATGATAAAACCAATAAAATAACCAGAGATTAATTGTTTTATTGTTGAGCATATATACAATAGATATTTTTTTACTTTCAAGAACTAACTTGAGGATCTTTTGTTTCGTCTCCACCCAACTACTAACCAATGGCTGCTATGACCACAACAACTATAACCACCGCTAAGACCATTATAGCCCACACATACATTTTAAGGTGATGTCGTTCTTACATGGATTGTAGCAATATCATTACGGGAGGTTTACAATTATGAAACAAAAAACATTCGAAGTTTATACTACCTACTAGAAGAGTATATAGAGGAGGAGCATACATAGCCATAGACACGGGATATCTACCTTACCACATGTACAACAATATTTAGGAGTGGAACTATAGGGGGTGCAGGGGGCTCAAGCCCCCCCTACCTCGCTATAAACAATGGAGCTCCCATAAGCTCTGCTCCATCTTTAAGGAGAAACAAGGAAAAAGGGTGAGGAAGGAAAGGGAGAAGAGTCCCCTGACCCGAATCCTAGATCCGCCTCAAGCAACATTTAAATAAAAGAAATGTTAGTTTGATCTAGTAGTGATATGTGTGATTGGAAGAGGACCAAGCCCTACCGTCGCTTTCTATCTGCCGGTCCTCTCCTTTTGCCTGTTGCCACATGGTGTGGAGGGGTGGAGCCAAAGCAGGAGATAGGGCGGGGCTTGCAGGCGTGGAGATGGAACTAGACCAAGAGAAGGGTTTGCTCGCCAGCCTTCAAGGTCCCACCATGCCGAGGATTTGGGAGGAGCAAGCGGAGAAGGAGAGGACTGGGTGGGTGAGTGGGAGGGCAAGTTGAACGGAAGGGACAGAGGGGGAAAGGGAGCGAAGCAAGAGAAGGGTTTGCCTGCCAACCTTCAAAGGGAATGCCGAGGATTTTTGGAGAAAGTGGAGGAGAAGGAGAGGAGCGAGCAGAGGAGAGGAGTGGGTGGGAGGGCAAGTTGAATGGAAAAGAGAGGGTGGGGGGGAAAACAATATATTGTTTTACCTTTCTAGCAAAGGTTTAGCCATCGATCCAAACCCTAGTATAAAAAACCGGACCGGTTCACCGGTTGGACCGGAAAAACTGTGAACCGGTGGCCGGACCGGTCCGGTTCAATTAAAAGATCGGCCATGCAATTGGACCGGTGCGAACCGGTCGAACCGGCCGGTTTTTGTGTCAAACCAGTGAACCGTTTTTTCGTGAAACATTGATCAATTTGATGTTTGGATATTGCTGGTTGCCTGATGAAGATACTACTTCGGATGTTGTTTGCGATCAAGACGAAGTGGATGATTGGAGAAAACCTTTGGTTGATTGTAATAAAACTTGCATATTGTTCAAATAAATCATGTGAAATAAATATTATATTAATAAATAGTGAACCATTGGTTCGACCAGTGAACCACTGGTTGGACCGATGAACCAGTGAACCAGTAGCCTGACCGGTTCGATCTCCGGTCCGGCTTTTCGTACTTGGGGCAGACCCCATCGATCTCCATCTGCCCCCCCACAGGCATTTGATGCGAGCGGCTTGCTCTACTGGGGAATTGTTACGATCTAAGGGTAGCGATTCATGTGGATGAATGGCATTGGCATAGGTCTAGGAATAGTATCCAAACAGACATAGGCTAAACTTTAGTATTAACCCATCCAAATATAGTGTTAGATTAATGAACAATGTGAACCATATTCAACTCTTTTTTCTATTTTTAATCCACATATTCAACCAACCTCATTCAGTATGATATTTCTGGGATTCTAAGCTTTGAAACAAATGCTTGCCTCAGTGTTTATACATGACATCAAAATCATAAAAATACATGTACTTTTTAATGAACAAGATATCAACCTTAGCCTTGGGGTGCCAAAACAAAATAAGGTAGGCATTGATTGAAGATGAGCATGAATTAAATAGTGCCAAATTTATTTGGGTGAATAGGATGTCAATGTTTAGTATTAATCAATTTGCACCTAGGATTTTATTATGTGCATGCATCTATAGCTCTCTATATAAGTCAACAAAGACGCTCGGCAAGGGTGCACACTAAAACAGAAGTGAAACATCTATTGATAAGTAAAGAATTTCTACCGATGGCAACTAGCAAAAGTAATAGGACGAGGATCCTGTACTCGATAGCTGAAGCTTACATGGTACTTGTGGTCATGTCCTCTGCTTTCTCGCTCTCATGTGCTGGTATGTGGCTACTCTCTTACTCCAAAAATTTAGCTGTTTAAATTTTCTGTTTGCATGCTATTCAACAGAGCTTTGTGTTGCAGAAAGAGATCCGTGGAAATGCCACAGGCTGAGGTTTGACTGTGACGCATTTAAGTGTGACTCAAAGTGTGATATCTTATATGGTGACACGTATCAAGATGCCAAATGCGAGCACAATGCGGTTTGCTGCTGCAAAGTGCAAACTTTCAATATCACCTCGTTGACGCCGGCCCCCATACCCCAAGCGCCGGTGGCAATGTAAAATTTAAATAAAAGCGACACCTGATGGATGATGCTCTCCCTTGTACTGCATTCAAAACTAAATAAAAAAATATCGTCTGATCAAATAATAGATTTTTCCCGCATGTATCCCCTTTCTAAAATGTATCATTTTGGTTTTGTGCAATTCTATATTTATTAGTGGCCAATTTTTTATAGAAAACACACATATCTGCAAACATCATATTAGTCTCAAAACCAAATAGTCACTAAATTTATTTGGTCACTAAATATAGGAAGACAAATTTAGTGACTCAAAATGTAGCTAGAACAGCCTAAATAAATTGTAATTTGAGAGCATAATTTTTTTATAAGAAGATAATTAAAAGAGATCCATAATCTTCACGCGTTGTTCTCCACGGCAACAATCTCCTCTCCGCGCCGTGGCGGCTTCCTGCTCATCTCCGCCAACAGCACCTCCAAGCACCGGCGCCGCCGCACAACGCCGTCACTTTTGTGGGTCCCGTTAAAGCCAGAGGAGAAATGTTCCAGATCATTACGCTCGGTGCACGCACAATCGCCGACGACGGTCGCCGGAGGTATGAGCGTCGGCTGGTAGCCCCAGCAGAACGTGGCCGTCCTCAGCTCCACCGGCAGGCCATGCACGGCGCCGACGACGACTTCTCGCGCCACCGCCGTCGTCGTCTCCTGGCCGATTTCGTACATGCATCTACGGCCGTCGCGGAACATCACGAAGAGGAGGCCGTCGCCGCAGTCCCACGCGCCGTGGACCATGACGACGTCATCGCCGGCGCCGGCGCCGGCGAAAGAGCACTGGAGCTCCCACCGGTGGTCCGGCGTGAGTGTCCAGAGCATGGTTGCGTCTCCGTAGCCGGTGGCGACGCATGGGCGGCCCCATACCTCCATCAACTCCGACCTCGGCCTCCCCGCCGGCGGCCGCTGGATGAACGTGACCGTCTCGTCGTCGACGTCGAAGGCCAAAACTTCCGACGACGGCGCCGAGATGTCGGGAAGGACGTACACTTTGCCGTCCAGGCTTAACGAGCTCGGAACATGACTCCCGCCGCCGCCGCCGTCGAACCTGGAGCGCATCGTCGCCACTCTCCTTGGTTCCTGGCGGCGGCCAGCGGCGGCGCCGCCGCCGGCGAGCGGGGCCACCATTAGCTCGACGTTGCAGGCGCCGCCGGCGCCGGACGTCCGGCCGCCGAAGTCGCGCGCGCAGAGGAGCGCCTTGTACGCCTTGCTGGACGGGGAGTAGCCGAGGCCGCAGAAGCAGTGGAACACGCGGCGGCGCGGGTGCGGCGCGTCGTCGAGGACCACGGCGACGGCGACGGCCGCCTGCTCGCCGCTGGCCGGGTTGAGGAGCACGCCGGTGGCGCGGCTGCGGTTGCTCCACGGCGCGGCGAGGAGGACCAGCCCGTGGGACGCACGCCGGTGCGCCGGACCCGCCGGCGGCACGGGCGACCGCGGGCGCTGCGGAGAACCCCACATCAGCGTATTGGAGCTCGTGGAGGTGCCCTGCGCCGCCACCCTTCATGGTCGCGGAGGCCGCGCGAGCTCGTGTTCCGGCGGGTGGAATTCTCGCGTGAGAGGAGCGGGCGCCGGCGATTTATTGAGGCGGGGCTCGCCATGGACGAAGCCGACTCGGACACTGAGTCCGAGGACAGCTCGTTGACTTGTTGCCTTTTGCATTTTTTTAAAAAAAGGAATATGCATTCCATTAAAATTCAATGAGACTGTGATATCATTTTTTTTTAGTTTGCATTTGAAAGATTGCTAACCACCTATACCATGTGGTGACTGTGATATCATTTGCCTTTTGCATTTTAATTCTGAAGTTACATGGATTTGAGATAATCCTCCTAGTAGTTTTATTGACTGGGCCTAGGCCCAAGTCTATCTATCTTTCTAGAATCGCACCAACAAGTTTTAGCCCAATATGGCAGGCTTTGCAGCAGCCCGAAAGGAGCATGGGCTTCTTGTATAGTTGTATATTCCCTTCCTTTTATAACCAAAATGTTTTAAATGTTTGGTTCCAAAATTTTCTAATGTGATTAAAAAATTGGACATGAAAATATTTAATATATTATATAGTGCTTGTTAAAACATATTTTATTTTTTCTTGAACGAACCTAAAACATCTTTACATTCAAGAGAGATTTTGATTGGCTTAACATTTCACCAAACATAAATCAGTATCCTTCATATAGAATCTTACAGGGAATAGGTTTATACTTGGCCTCTTAAATTAATTTGTGAGTTTATCTTACATAAAATATTCATAAATCTAAAAATAATAAAGGCTTTGTAGAATTTCAAAGAAATCAATATCGATCGTACATCAATGACAACCATCAGAGAGGTTTGTCCCTCCGATCGCTTAATCATTTGCTAGTTCTGAAGCCATGCTTATTTATCAAACACCCGTACGTGACTTTATCTTCAGTTAACACCGCTATAGTTTGACTTCTCTTTAAGAGCTAACTTATCTCTCCCCCTATGTCTCTTCTTTTATTTACGTGTTAATGGGATGTTTAGCCCTTATAGACGGAGAAATTGCATGTAGAGATGCCGCAGAGATTGGCTTCTTCACGATGTACTCCCTCCGTTCCAAATTATTAGTCGTTTTGGCAAATCTAGATTAATAGTTAGTAGTATGTATCTACGTATATATACTAGATACATACTACTAACTATGAATCTAGATTTGCCAAAACGACTTATAATTTGGAGCGGAGGCAGTAATTAATAATCATTCGTTGCGCATCGTATTCTCACCTGAAGCGGCGACGATTTACATGGCACGATGGATACGTACACGCGGTTGGATTGCGCATGCATTGTGCTGTCAGGAAAACCTGAAACGATAGACCATCTTTTTTCTGGAACGTGTGTTCAGCAGGAAGTGCTGGTTTAAACTAGTGTGAACGTTAAATTATCTTGTAATAGTCATAGTTCTATAGGTGAGTAGTCGTGTTCTTGTTATAAACCATATTTTCTCCTTAATGAAATTCTTGCCAAGACAAATTCTTATTTTTCTTTAATACACGCGCTTGAGCTTTTGGGCCAACTTGAAAGGCATTCCTTTATTGGAAAGCCATATACAATTGGCCCACACTGGAGTCTATATATACTGGTAGTACAATCCTTTTGGCAAATAAAAAATGAAGAATCTTTTTTAAGAAGAAAAGTTTTAATAGGTCTAGGGCGATTCCTGACACATGCCAGCATAAGCTACAGACGGGTCACTCAAAGAACGTATAGTCGTCAAAAGGCAAAAGGTGCTAACTTTTGGGATCGTTGGGCCATTTTTAATCAAAACAAAAGAATCAGTCCATCCATCTTTATTTTTTTTAGATAATGGAATTTAATCCAGCCTTGACCCAAAGGGCTACAGCCACTTATTACAACGTTGCAGCACTTCCGTCTGCTCACTTACAAGGAAAAAAAACACACCATATAGTTCGAAGATAATTAGCATTCAATCCTATTGCTAAATCTCCAGCCATGATGTGAGAAGAAACGCATTGTCAATGCCTCCAAAGCTTGACATGCCTCCTTTATTGCTTGACTGTCCTGATCACGCCGTTGTAACTGCGCCCAGAACCGTAGCCAGTACGTCCCTCTGAACAAAACCTGCAGGTAAGTTTTCATTGGAGTTTTGTCAAAAACAATGTCATTCCTACTAAGCCAGATTGCCCAACATAATGCAGAAGCCCCAACAAGTAGTTGACTCCTCAATTTTCTATCCATCCCTACAAGCCAATTATTAAATAAATAATTAAAACTATAGGGAGTATGTAAATTAAAAGCAATCTGTACGGCTCTCCATAGGAACTTTGCCATATGACAGTCAAAAAAGAGGTGTTGAATTGTTTCTTCTCTGGAACAGAAAGCACACCGTTTGCTACCATTCCAGTTTCTTCTAACTAGATTATCCTTTGTTAATATCACCCCTTTTTTTAAATACCATAAGAATATTTTAATCTTTAAAGGAAGTTTAAGTCTCCAAATCACAGTGTTTCGTTGAATATTGTTATTGTTGATGATGGCCATATACATTGAATTAACTGTAAACAAACCAGACTGAGTAAGATTCCACCGGAATTTGTCACTAAAATTATTCAACTGAATATGGCTAATTCGACGTACTATATCATACCATGAGTTCAAAAGTGGACCTACTAATGATCTTCTAAAAGACACATTAAGAGGAATCCTAGAAAAAACCATGGCTACAATATCATGCTTTTTCCTTGCTATCTGATATAAGTCCATCCATCTTTATTGAAAGAACGAACGCACGATTTCCCTGGCGTTACCGGCCAGCATTACATATACAACCTCCATCTCGTCCGATAAAAAAACGAGCCAAAATGATTTGGCGATGATCTACAAACCTCAAATGAATCAATTACAACCTTAGTTTCAAATTATAGACCATTTTAGATTTCTAAATACCTAGTTTTTACCACGTATCTAGACACTAATGCATATATATAGATTCGGCGCAAAAGCTATATGTATCTAAAAAATAAAAACAACTTACAATTTAGAATAGAGGGAGTATAAAATATGTCTCGATAATGTTTTTATTTGATATTCTATTATAGATTATTCTTCTACAAACTTGATTAAAGTTAGATAAATTTGGCTTAGACAAATCTAAACTAAACTTATATGTTTGCAACGGAATATGTTAAGCATACTCTAGCACTCTATTTTATTCTATTTTTCTTTATTTACCGTTCTTGGATGAGGGATTGCTCTATGGAAAGAGAAATATTTGCTAAATTGCATTTGTTAATTGTGGAGTAAACTCTAGGAGTTTGCATGATCATGAGCCAGTACCATTATTATAAATGTTTCTTGCCAACTACCCCTCCAAGTCACCAACCAGGTTCTTTGTCTTCTTCTGTGTAAAGGAAGAAGGTATAGTTTGTCAGCTTCTCTTTATGTCTTAGGCCAGTCTCAGTGGGGATTTCGTGGGGGGTTTTATGGCATTAAATACGCTGATGTGGCATAGGAGAGAAGGAGTTTCATGGTTTGTGAGAGGAGTTTCATCACCATGAAACTCTTTTGGCACAGTTACCTAGTTTTTTATCTAGTTAACCGTGTAGTGAAACCTTTCACTGAGACTAGCCTTATAAGAGAAGTCACTCACACATGACTTCATATTTAATGCTCTTTTATTGAAAAGATAAACTTATGATTATGATGCATGGACTAGTGTTAAAATGAAGAACTACGCTGATACTCTCGTGCATACTTTTCTACATTTTGCCACTGGAACCAATTTAACAATCTCTAGAGAAACGTAGCACATTTATTTATTTTCCTTGTGCAATGTTATTGAATATATATATATACATATTGTTGACACGAAAACGCGTCAACAAACTTGAGATTGATCGAACGCGCAGCACGGCCGTCACAACGGCCAACTCCTGAGCTCCTCGGGCAAACCGGTCAGACCGGTTCCTGAAACCGGTCAGACCGCTTTCAGGCAGGAACTCGTGAAGACCTAGAAACTCGAGCTCGGGAGGGACCCCATCGGAGCTCAAGCAAGCTAGGGTTGCTCTAAGATCGGCAGGCCACCTAGAACGCCCTTGAACGCCGTAGAGACGAGCAAAGAACAGAATATGGAGGTTGAAAAACAAGCCAGAACCAAATTTGACTGTCAACACATATATATAAGCATAAAGAAAATGTCCCAACTAGCACAGCCAAATCTATTGTATTAAGTACCAACCTCTCTAAAGAATTGCTAATGCACCATGTCTATTTGATATTTGAACATTAGTATGCTTGGCGTATGTGCTGTGTAATTTGAGCACACAATACATCCATAACCATAACCATATGAGTGCACCATCTTCCCGCGAAATGCAGATCAAGTTGCTGTTTCTCTCACCAACTAGGGAATATAAAGAAATTTAAAAACAATCTAGCAAAAGCCACCTCCAGCATACTCCTATGCACTACTACCTCAGACGTCCCGTCCAGCAACACACACCGGCCGTGGCCGAAGAGAAGGACGCATGCATGGACGGGTCACGGTGTGTCATACTGTCCCGAAACTCAAGAAAGCCTGCCAGGCTCCAGTGACTAGTTGTAACTGTCGAGTCATCGGGACGACGTGGAGACCGGTGACTTTGCTCGTGTTCCCGCACGTGGAGTTCGTGCGGATGCTGCTGCTGAATGGACGGCGATTTAATATATCTGGTGAAAAGAATTTAAAACAATCATTTTATTATGTTCCTCTCCAACGCGGCGTCTCTCTTGTTTTCCTTTTTTTTAATTTAGTCTCTCTTGTTTTTCCACAAAGACCAAGGACACGTTCTCCTACAAAATAAATTCAGAGGTGCATCAGGCCATTTTAGCCTGCTCGTTTGGCTGGTGGCTGATGGCCGATACTGATTTGTTTAAAAAAATATTGTTGGTTGGTGGTTGATTTCTTCTGAAAGAAAAGCACTATTTACTGGTGACTAATAAGCCAGACAAACAGTGCTATATATCTTGCCTCTTTGCCTAAAAAGACCAAGGTGTGTTTACTTTAGTGCCAAAGTATACCCCGCAACCGTAGGAGTTCACATGTAGCGCGGACACATGCGCTAGTCTAGCGCCTGTTCATTTTTCTCCCGTGTGTTTGTGAGCCGCAAGTGTAGTAATTGACCACCCACACATTGGCACACCTTTGGTTGGTAGGGTCGGCCAAAACAAAATATTACCTCTTTACTTAAAAACCATCTGCACACACAAAAACAAATGGCTGCCACACGATAATTTTTTCTATCAACTCATGTCAATCCTACTTTGGGTTGTAGTTTCACATAATGTGGTAGGCCCACTTGTAAGTCGTGATGGATTCGGATCGACTACGCATGGATTTGAATTCGGATGTCACTTTTTACCACATTTTAATTCGAATTCGAATCGAGTACGAATCTTATCGAATATCTACGAATACGGATCTTATCGGATACGAATATAAAACGGATAGATTTTGCTTTTTTATCGATGAGTAAAAAATATGTTACTACTAGTGAGTAAATATAATTTATTCATTAAAAATAATATAATATATTTAAAATTGACACGAATAGCCATATTAAAATTTAATGGACTAAAATAATTATTTATTAGATATTTTTAAATAGTTTAGATGATGTACATCATTTTTAGGTAACAATATTAAATTAACATCATTTTGTAATTATTAATTAGTCATCAAAATAAGTTTTAAATAGATTTATCACTAATTTATTCTACACGGATACGAATAATGTCGGATGTTTCGAATTATTGTCGAATACGAATCTTTAATCGGATAGAGAAAAATACTGAAAACGAATTCGCAAACATCCATTTAACATCCATATTATAATCGAATACGAATACGGATATCCATATTAGTATTTTCTTCAAATACAAATACGATGTCCAGAAATCCAAATCCATCCTTACTTGTAAGCGATCTACTTATAACATTTACATAAAAAATAGTGTCGGCATCGAGAATGGCCGGCACTCCCGAGAGGTGCTCGCGCACTCGGGTTTATCCTGGTTCCGGCCGCGGGGCCTTACGTCCAGCAAGAGGTGCTCGCACACTCGTGTTAGTTTCGCACCCTGGTGCCTGCAGTGGGGGGCTACAAGTGAAGGTGGGAGAGGAGAGTCGTCCTCCAAGTCCCGGAATGGAGGAAGAAGATGATTGAGGCGAGTGCCAATATCGTGTGTGTGTGTGTGAGCGTTCGTGTCTGGGCGTGTGCCTGGATGTGTGAACTCCTTCCGTCCGTGTGCGTGGCCCCCTGACTATCCCTTTTATATCTCAAGGGGTAGAGGGGTTACAGTCGTGGCTACCGTAGATGTCATGGGACACCCCCTTCATAGGGTGCCCTTGATCCTTGATGAATCCGTGCCTTGAAGGCGAGCTGGGTTGGCTTTCGGCGCCGGTCGGTGATGTGGCGAGCCCTGTACCTGTTCTGTCGGGGCTTTGAGCGGTCGCATGGTCATCGTGGTGGTCGAGGCGTTGTCTGCGGCTTCCTTCGAGGGGTCTCCTGCCCTGCCCCGAGGGGTCGGTTACCCGAAAATTATGGGGGCAGGTGGACAGGAGCTGGCGTGTCGTACGCAGCTGTCATATCATCGTAACACTGTGGTTAGAGGCGTAGTGCCCAGGCCTGACTAGCTGCCTTGAACACAACAGGGGCGTCCCTGAACTTCGCGTCCGGGGTAAAGTCATTATGAGTACGCCCGAATCGTCCCTGACTCTTTTGATCTGAAGCGTCTGTCGAACCCGTTCGAGGGCCAGGCTCAAGCTTCTGATCAGTAAGGCCACGGAGGAGGCGCATGAGCCTCTCCACTCAAGAGTCGGGCCAGTCGCCCTTCCCTTGTTTGTCTCTGACTCGGCGGGGGCGTTCGTTTGAACCTGTTCGAGGGTCGGACTTCGAACCCCCGGCCTCCGCGGAACGCCTCGAGGCGATTTGGCTAACATTGGAAGTTGTCATCTTTCGTTGGCCATTTTGACCGGGGGCGGTCGTCCGCATTTTGCGCGAGTCGTGGTTAACGTGGCGGTGCATCGGCCCATCGACCGGAATTAGCCATTCTTATGCACACGATCTCGGCTGGCGTGGCGCGGTGCTCCGCGTGGGAGTAGTGGGCGCGCCTTTTTAGGCGGGGTGCGTGCGTGGGCAGTGGTTGAGGTGACGGGGTGCCCAGAGTTACTGCGGCATCGGTTCGTTTTACCGTGCCGCATTTAATGCGGCCACCCACGCCAGGGCGGTTTTCCGCTGATGGGGCCCGTGCGTCAGCAGCTCAACTCACCGCCGCGTTTGACGCGTGTGCTCCCGCGGTTTGAACGGACGCGCCTTTTAAGCCGCAGCGGCGTGTGCGGGCAGGAACTGAGGCGACGTGATGATCAGAGCGTCAGGCGCACAGATTTGTCTTATCACGCACGGGGTGGACGCAGCTGCCCGCTTTGGGGTGGTTTTCCATGCGGCCGGACCCAGTCGTCAGTGGCCCTAGGTGGCACTAGGTTATTTCTTTCCCCTTAGCCCGTCCACCTAGGCCACGACTGTTTCGCCCGTGAATCGGCCCGGGTGGTTGGGCGCAGGAATCGCGGAGCGGGCGGGCTGAGTCAAGGGGGCGGTTAAGGCTGCCCGCCCACTACGGACGGCGATTCGCATCCGTATGCGAATCTTGCGGCTATCCCCCCATGGGAGTAACAGTCTTCGTCCTCGGGTGCCAATAAAAACAGGCGTCTAGGTGGGGAAGAAGACCAGCGCCGGGTTTTCGTGTAGCCTGGCAAGTATGCAGAGCCACAAACTTCGTCCTCCCGATGGGTTCGAGAGTGACAGTAGAGCGGTCCGGGGTTCCGCCCTTGGTGCGCGCAATTGATGCCAGAAGAAAGTCGGTGAGAGGTGGCGGGCATGCTGCGGGAAAGGAGCAGGACATCGCGGTCCTCATCGGGGAGGCGGTGATCTTGCCAGTGGTGAGGCCCTGCAAGGATGTTGCGGCGGGTGCTTCATTTGCTGGGAAACTAGCAAATGACGTTCGTCGGCTGCCGTTTTTGCAAGGGCGCTCATCGACGGAAAGACGTGAAGCCAGGCCCTGTTCGACGGTGAAGGGGTTCAACGTCTCTCCGTTCCGCAGCTGCTCGACCGCCAGGTCCTTCAGTTGGCTGGGTGCCAGAAGAAAATCGACGAGAAAGCTGTGGAAACTGCTTCTCATGATAGTACGATGGCCGGCCGCTGAAGTGGTCCAAGAGCCCTGCTAGAGCAGCACTTTGTCTTTGTATCTCTGAACGGCCCATGGCCGAGTGTAATTTATCCTCACAAATTTGCCGTTCGTGGCGTGTAAGGAATAAAGTCCGTTTATGTGTCTAACATTTTCGTGGGTTAGCACGATCTTGTATTCTCATTGGAGATTTTTGTGCGATATCGTGCCTTTTCCCAATTTTCTGGAGTGATTTTCGCGAAGGAGTTCGTTTTTCGCAAGCAACTTAAGTGTTGGGTGGTGAGGGGGACGCCGTAGCCTTTCAAGGGCGTATGCGGTCCCGCGACCCGGCCACCTTCCCACCGTAGTAGACTCGCGCCTCGCTTTCATCCTCCTCAAATTTCGAGGGAACAGGATCGATAACGCATTCTAGGTTTCGATCGAGGGGGAGTCGGATCCTCCCTGCGATCTTCGGGGTATGTTAGCGAGCCCTATATCGTGGCTTGGGGGACGCCAAAACCGTTTCCGTGAGTTCCTGCAGAGATTTCAGGCGCTTAGGCCCATATTTTCGTGGTTAGCTGTGCGATAGATAAGTATGTATAAATTTAACTCGGGTTTTGCAACCGGATTTTCGTTTGTTCGACGTGTTGTGCCTTTCTCTTAGTTCGAGATTGGTTTCGGCGAAGGAACACAAGTAACCTTGGCGTCGAGTGGCGAGGGGGATGTCGTAGCATTTCGGGGGCGTAGGCGGTCCCTCGACTCGGCCGGCTCTCGGCCGCGGTAGGCTTGCGCCTCGCTTACATCTTTCTGAACTGTTGAGAAAAGGCTCGGCATCGCGTTTTTCAAAAGAAGTGGTTTGCGTTCGTTTGTTGTTCGATGTGTTGTGCTCTCCTCTTAGCTTGAGATCGATTTCGGCGGAGGGACAGAAGTAACCTTGGCGTCGAGCGACGAGGGGCATGTTGTAGCCTTTCGGGTGCGTAGCGGTCCCGCGACTTGGCCGACTCTCAGCCATGGTAGGCTTGCGCCTCGCTTATGTCTTTCCGAACTAACGAGGAAGGGCTTGGCAACACATTTTCGAAAAAAGCGCATGAAAAAAGTTGGGGGTTGGTCCCCCAGTAGCCCCCGAGGAAGGCTCGGCTTTACCTCGAGTTTGCTTCGAGGGTAAAGGCGACTCACCCTGTTTCATTGTTATTAGTAACAATGTTTTCATGCTGTTATGAACCTTAATTATTATCATCGTGCGATAAAACAAGACTGCGGAAAGTACAAGAGGTTCTATGGGTAGAAGCGACGTAGCTGTTGGATGTTCCAGGCGTTGGGGAAGACCTCGCCCTTCTCGTTCTCCAGCTTGTAGGTGCCGGGCTTGGACCTTGGCGACGATGAATGGTCCTTCCCACGGTGGCGTGAGCTTGTGTCGGCCTCGATTGTCTTGGCGTAGCCTCAGCACCAAGTCGCCCTCGCTCAGGTCTCGACGCCGCACCCTCCGCTCCTGATATCGTCTCATGGATTGCTGGTACCGTGCCGAGTGCAGGGTGGCCACGTCTCGAGCCTCATCCACCTGGTCCAGCGAGTATTCGCGTGTTCGCTGGTTCTTCTCCTCCTGATAGGTCTTGAGCCTCGGGGATCCGCACTCAAGATCGGTCGGCAAGATGGCCTCGGCGCCATAGACGAGGAAGAACGGGTTGAAGCCCGTGGCCCTGCTCCGAGTGATTCTCAGGCTCCAAACCACCGAGGGTAGTTCGGTTACCCACCTTTGACCATAACTATTCAACTTGTTGAAGATCCTCGGATTTAGCCCTTGTAGAATCATGTCGTTGGCATGCTCCACTTGGCCGTTGCATTGTGGGTGAGCCACGGCTGACCAGTCCACACGGATGTGGTGGTCGTCGCAGAATTCCAGGAACTTCTTCCCTGTGAACTGAGTGCCGTTGTCGGTGATGATCGAGTTGAGCACGCCGAACCGGTGTATGATGTCGGTGAAGAATAGCACAGCCTGCTCCGATCTGATGTTGGTGACGGCCCGAACTTCGATCCACTTCGAGAACTTGTCGATCGCCACCAGTACGTGCGTGAAGCCCCCGGGCGCTTGTCTAAAAGGCCCTACAAGATCCAGTCCCCAGATCGTGAAAGGCCAGGTGACGGGGATGGTCTGCAGAGTATGCGCTGGGAGGTGCGTCATGCGCGCGTAGAACTGGCATCCCTCGCAGGTACGCATCGTTTCGTTGGCGTCGGCCATCGCGGTGGGCCAGTAGAAGCCCTGCCGAAAGGCATTGCCCACGAGGGTTCGTGGCGCCGCGTGGTGTCCGCACACGCCGGCGTGGATGTCGCAGATCAGCTGCCGCCCCTCGGGAATGGGTATGTGCATACTCCGGCGTGGATGTCGCAGATCAATTGCCACCCCTCGGGAAAGGGTATGCATCGTTGCAAAATCCCCGAAGCGCTGCGCTTGGACAACTCTCCCTCGATCGAGATGAATGATTTGGCCCTCCTCGAGATGCGGCGGGCCTCGGTACGGTCCGAGGGTAACTCCTCTTGATCGAGCCATGCGAGGTATGGGGTGCACCAATCTCGCAGCGGCGGGGGGTCGGCGTCGATCTCCATTGCTTCGGCTTCGTCCATCGAGGATGTCTCGAAATCAGGGGCCTCGGGATCGTTTCCCGAGGGATCCTTGTCCTTCGTGTCGTTAGCCCCCGAGGGTTTTGAAGTTTTTCGAGGGGGGTGCTCGGCACCCTCGAGGTCGACCGAGGGTTTGTCGAGGTCACGGGCAAAAACGTTCACCGGAACGGTCAGCCGCTCGGACGCGATTTTCGCTAGCTGATCTGCTTCTTCGTTGTATTTGCACGGGACATGATTGAGCTCTATACCAAAGAACTTGTCCTCGAGCTTGCGTACCGCGTTGCAGTACGCTTCCATCTTATCGTCACGACAGATCGAGGTTTTCATGACATGGTCTACGACCAGTCGAGAGTCGCCTCGAACGTCGAGACGCTTGACCCCGAGTTCAATGGCGATGCGGAGCCCCGCGAGAAGGGCTTCGTATTCTGCCATATTGTTGGACGCCGGGAAGTGTAGCCGCACTACGTAGCGAATGTGCTCCCCCTGGGGTGAGACAAAGAGGAGGCCCGCGCCTGCCCCGGCTTTCATCACTGACCCATCAAAGTATAGAGTCCAGCATTCGGCCTGGATCTATGGTGGGGAAGCTGTGTGTCCGTCCATTCAGCCACGAAATCCGCCAGGATTTGCGATTTTATTCCCTTTCGAGGGACATAGGTGAGGGTCTTGCCCATTAGTTCCATCGACCACTTAGCTATTCTGCCGGCGACATCAGGATTGCGGACTATCTCGCCCAGAGGGAAAGACGAGACCACGGTCACCGGATGCGCTTCAAAGTAGTGCCGCAGCTTTTGTCGCGCGAGCACTATAGCATAGAGCAGTTTTTGGATATGGGGATACCTCATTTTGGTGTCGGACAACACCTCGCTCATGTAGTATACTGGCCTCTGCACCGGCAGGGCATGGCCATCCTCCATCCTTTCGACGACGATGACCGCGCTGACTACTTGAGTAGTCGCAGCCACGTAGAGATGGATGGGCTCATTGTCCCGCGGTGGCGTCAGGATGGGCGCGCGTGCGAGCGCCGCTTTCAGCTCATCGAGGGCTTTCTGTGCCTCGAGGGTCCAGGTGAAACGTTCGTGTTTCTTTAGGAGTCGGTACAAGGGCAAGCCTCTCTCGCTGAGTCACGAGATGAAGCGGCTCAGCGCCGCGAGGCAGCCTAGTACCTTCTGCACCCCTTTGAGATCTCGGATCGGCCCCATTCGTTCCAGGGCTGTCACCTTCTCGGGGTTGGGCTCGATGCCTCGCTGGGAGACGATGAAACCCAAGAGCATGCCGCACGGCACCCCGAATATGCACTTCTCCGGGTTCAGTTTTACCCCATTCGCCCGGAGGCAGTCGAAGGTGACTCGGAGATCGTCGACTAGGTCATCCGCCTTCCTAGATTTCACAACGATGTCGTCAACATATGCCTCAACGGTCCGCCTGATGTGATCTCCAAAAACGTGTTGCATGCATCGCTGGTATGTGGCCCCGGCGTTTCGGAGACCGAACGACATAGTGACGTAGCAAAACATGCCAAACGGGGTGATGAAGGAAGTCGCGAACTGATCGGACTCTTTCATCATGATTTGGTGGTAGCCCGAATAAGCATCAAGAAAGCATAGAAGTTCACACCCAGCAGTGGAATCGACTATTTGATCAATACGTGGCAAAGGGAAAGGAACTTTGGGACATGCTTTATTTAAACCAGTATAGTCTACGCACATGCGCCATTTTCCATTCTTTTTCTTAACTAAAACAGGATTAGCTAGCCACGTAGGGTGAAATACCTCCTTGATGAATCCGGCTTCCAAAAGCTTGCGCAGATCCTCCCCGATCGCCCGACGCTTTTCCTCGTCGAAGCGTCGCAGGCGCTGCATCACTGGTCTAGCTTGAGGTCGGATATCAAGGGAGTGCTCGGCGAACTCCCTCGGAATGCCCGGCATGTCCGAGGGGCTCCACGCAAAGATGTCGGCGTTGGCGCGGAGGAAGTCGACGAGCACTGCCTCCTATTTGGGGTCAAGGATGGAGCTGACCTTGGCCGCCCTACCCTCGAGATCGTTCGGATCGAGGGGTACGACCTTGGTCTGCTCCGCGGGCTCGAAGTTGCCCGCATGTTTGCTGTGGGAGTGGGCGGCCTCATTGAGCATATTATCGAGGTCAGCCACCTAGGCCTCGAAGCAGGCATGGGCCTCGGCACGCTCGACGCACTCTACGTCGCATTCGTAGGTGTGCTCAAACGACGGCCCGACCGTGATGACGCCCTTCAGTACAGGCATCTTCAGTTTGAGGTAGGTGTAGTTGGGGACCGCCATGAACTTGGCATAAGCTGGCCGCCCAAGTATGGCATGGTAGGCCCCTCGAAACCCTACTACCTCGAAGGAGATGACCTCCTTGCGGAAGTTGCCTGGCATACCGAAGCAGACGGGCAGGTCGATCTGCCCGAGGGGCTGGACCTTTTTTCCCGGCACGATGCCGTGGAATGCAGACAATCTGGGCCGCAACTTGTCCGCGCCGATTCCCATCAGCTCTAGGGTGTTGGAGAACATGATGTTGAGGCTGCTGCCTCCATCCATCAACACCTTGGAGAATCGAGTGTTGCTGATCACAGGGTCGACGACGAGTGGATAATGTCCCGGGTTGGGGATGTAATCCGGGTGGTCTTCGCGACCGAAAGATATGGTCTCCGTCGACCAGTCGAGGTACGATGGCGTAGCGGGGTGCGCGGCGTAGACCTCTTGGCGTTCGCGTCGTCGCCGTCGCGCGGACATGTTCGCCGTGGGACCTCCGGTGATGAACAAGACGTTCTCCACGACCGGGAAACAGCCGCCGGTGGCACCGCCGCCACCATCGGCGCCTTTCCTCGTGGCCTCCTCCTTCGCGACGAGGCGTCAGTAGTGCTTCTTGGTCATCTCGCACTGCTCGAGGGTGTGCGAGACGGTGGTGTTGTGGTACGGGCACGGCTTCTTGAGCATGTCGTCAAACCGGCCTACCGGAGGTGGCGGGGGTCGAGGTCCCCGTCGGGTTTGGTCTGCGGTGAAGGCTTCGTTGGGGTCGTCTTCGCGCTGATGGACGCGCATGGGCCTCGGGCCCCGCCGGCCTTGGTTGCCCTGCTTGTGTGGCTTGGGCTTCTTTGCCTGCTCTGTGGGTCGGCCGCCTTCCGCGGGCGCCTCCTCTATGCGCTTCCCCTTCTTGCCGTCGCAGATGGCTCGAACCGCTTCCTCCCCGGATGCGAAGCTGGACAAGATGTCGAACAGCTCGCTGACGCTGGTAGGGTGGTTGCGGCCGAGCTCGTGCACCAGCTCGCAGCATGTCGTGCCCTCTAGGAAGGCATTGATGACCTCGGCGTCACCGACGCTGGGGAGCTCGGTGTAGCGCTTGGAGAAGCGACGAATGTAGTCCCTCATGGGCTCGCTCGACCTTTGACGGCACCCTCGCAGGTCCCAGGAATTCCCCGGGCGCACGTATGTGCCCTGGAAATTCCCCACGAACAGCTTGACTAGGTCGCCCCAGTCGTGGATCTGGTTCGCGGGCAGGTGCTCGAGCCACTGACGAGCCGAGTCCGCGAGGTGAAGCGGCATGTTGCGAATGATCATGTAGTCGTCCGTGGCGCCGCCCAACTGACAAGCCAAACGGTAATCATTGAGCCAAACCTCGGGGTTGTCTCACCTGAGTACTTGGTGATGGTCGCCGGTTGTCAAAAACGAGGGGGAATGGCCGCCGTGCGGATGGCGGGGCTGAACACGCGAGTCCCCGCGGGATCAAGCGTCGGGCTCTTGTTCTCGTCCTCATCGAAGCGCCCCCACGACGTGGATGGTACCCTCAGCTCGTCGCGGTGTCGTATCTCTTCTTGTTCAGGGTGTTGCGGGCGTCGCCATCATCGGCGGTGCCCCGCATGTCCTGAAGCCGGTCCCTCGCAGGACTTCGCTCGCTGGGGTGATGGGCTATGAGCGCCTTACCGTCGTCCATTAGACGGTTCGGCGTCCACTTCACCTGGCGAGGGGTATGGACGGACTCCTCCTTGTCGTGCCCGCCGCCTTCGGCCCTCGAGTTGGCCTGATGTCGAATGCGGGAAGCAGAACTCTCGGCCTGTAGGACGGCCACCTGCTCAAGGAGGCTCCGAGCCTCGCGGTGCAGGAGTCGAGCCGATGGTGTGGACGGCTCGGGGATGGCCCGTAGCAACGTCACTGCGGTAACGAGCTTTTGGCTCGCGCGTGGCAAGTCGGCGCCGTCATTGTTTTCGATGCGGGCGCGGGCAAGGCGTCCCACGGCTCTGGCACGATTGCCGCGATGAGGCTGCTGTGCTTCCAGTGTTGCCCGCAGCTGCTGCACCTGGCGGCGCTCCTCCTGGAGTTTGTTCTCCAGCTCTCTGACTTGCACCAGCTGGGCCTGTGTCAACGCCTCATCGCCCGAAGGCATCAAGGCGTCAGCGTTGGCGGGCACCGTGGCGCCCGCGTCCGCCAGAGGTCGGTCGCGGCCAGTCGCTGATGCTTCCGGAGTCTTATCGTGGCCGGCGTCGTCGCCGGGGCCATCTTTGCTTCTGAACCTGACATCACCGTCGATGACGAAGCACTCCGGCATGGGGTCACTTTCTCCCTCGCTAGAGACGTCGAAGCAGTAATCGACGGAGCTCAAGAACTACCGGAGCGCTTCAGCGTCCTGAGGCCCGGCGTAGTCCCACTCCTCACCGCTCGAGCCTGGTGGGTACCACTTGTCAGGCGAGGCGGCGTGGTGGTGGGTCGTGTCGTCCGATGAGGATGAGCGGTGGTCGCGGCGGCGTCCCCTGCGCGGGCGCACAGGACGCGCGGCCGTCCGTCCTCTAGGCGCGACCATGTTACGCCGGTATGTAGGCAGGTAGCCACCCCGCGGTGGGGCAGGCTCGCGGGTTCCTCCGCTACTGCGCTGGGCAGTGGGGAGAGATGCTCGGGTTGGCTCCGGTCACACGCGTCGCGGCCGCCGGCCCCAACGTCCCTGGTGAGTCGGAGGCAGCCCGGCGCGCACCAGGTCGTCGGCGCTGTGGTTCGCGCTTACGCTGGCGCTGACCGATGAAGAGATCGTCGCGCGGCGTTGCGCAATCACATCGGGAACTAGGCTGGCGCGACGCCCGCCGCCAGGCGGTTCCCTTCCGCAGGGTTCGCCGAAGATGGTGCGGTTCCACCCGACCGCGCATCAGGCAGTGGTACCCGCGGATCGTCCCAGTCTGGGAGCCTTATCCGCGGGGGCTGACGCTGCTCCACCTGCACCTGCAGGCCTTGCAGTCGGCGGCGATTCCGCAGTCCGCCCACCGGGGGCGATGGCGACGTGGCCTCTTCCTCATCAGTGTGGCGAAGCTGCATGAGGTAGTTGGACCCATCAGACTCGAACGTCAGGCTCCCGAACTGGATGATGAATCCAGGCGGGAACCCGTTGGGAACCCCAACGGAGGGTCCCGGCGTCGGATGGTCGTCGTGAGCAGCCATCAAGGGAACTGGCGAGAAAAGCGAATCGCACAGCGCTCCCCCTACCTGGCACGCCACTGTCGGCATCGAGAATGGCCGGCACTCCCTTAGCCGCACAGAAAGTGAGCTGTGTCTCGTCCCTGATGGTCGATGCGAGAAGCCAACCCAAGGACACGGGTTTATCCTGGTTCCGGCCGCGGGGCCGTACGTCCAGCAAGAAGTGCTCGCGCACTCCTGTTAGTTTCGCACCCTGTTGCTTGCAGTGGGGGGCTACAAGTGAAGGTGGGAGAGGAGAGTCGTCCTCCAAGTCCCGGAACGGAGGAAGAAGATGATTGAGGCGAGTGCCAATATCGTGTGTGTGTGAGCGTTCGTGTCTGGGCGTGTGCCTGGACGTGTGAACTCCTTCCGTCCGCGTGCGTGGCCCCCTGACTATCCCTTTTATATCTCAAGGGGTAGAGGGGTTACAGTCGTGGCTACAGTAGATGTCATGGGACGCCCCCTTCATAGGGTGCCCTTGATGATTGATGAATCTGTGCCTTGAAGGCGAGCTGGGTTGGCTTTCGGCGCCGGTCGGTGATGTGGCGAGTCATGTACCTGTTTTGTCGGGGCTTCGAGGGGTCGCACGGTCGTCGTGGTGGTCGAGGCGTTGTCCGCGGCTTCCTTCGAGGGGTCTCCTGCCCTGCCCCGAGGGGTCGGTTACCCGGAAATTACGGGGACAGGTGAACAGGAGCTGGCGTGTCGTACGCAGTTGTCATGTCGTTGAAACACTGTGGTCAGAGGCTATTGGCCCGGCCTGACGGACCGGTACGACCGTCTTTCGCCCCGTCGGTCGCGTCAGGCACGGTGCGTACGGGGTGGCTGGCTTCCTGCTGGCCTGACGGCCCCCGTACGCATCCCGAGTGATCTACTGCCCTAGGGGACGGGAGTAGGCAGCATTGGGGTGCTACGACGCTCACTGTTGCCACAGTGCGGGGCGTGGCTGCCCGTTGGCGTAGCGAGCAAGGGTTACACGCTGATGGCCGGCCGGATGCGTCGGAGGTGCAGTGCCGGGCACGCTCTGCACAGTGGCCGCCTGTCCGTGTCATGGCGTTACGGTGCGGTCAGGTTTTGTCAGGGGGACGTGCGGCCGAAGTTTCGCCCTTTGACTTTGGTGCCCATCATGGGGGATGGTAATGAGTGACTGTACCGCGTCATGGCGGTCTCTCGAGGGGTCGCGGCGTCCCCTGGCGAGGCGGAGATTTGCGTTTTGCTGCTCGAGGGGGCGGATCCCCTCGAGCGAGGCGGAGTTTGGGCGTGAGGGCGGCGCATCCCCGTGGGTTGTTGTTGGGCCGTGTTGGGCCATTGGGCTGCGTGATTTCATATGTCCAGGCCCAATGGTTCCTGGAGGCAGCCTTTTTACGCTTTTTTGGGTGATTACCCCGATGATTAAGGGACCCCTAATTACGGTCCCCGACAAATAGTGTGACCGATCTAGGTATCTCGATCTTATTTTCTAAAGAAAATTACACATCTAGATTTCTATGTAAAAAAGGTAAAGTTAAAATTACTTTGCAATAAGAGCATGATTGGTTCTTGTATCAGTCCATCCTACCTTGACAGATACATGCTGTTAGTGGTCTGTCTCGCTAGATGCAGTAGCCTTTTGTTTGGTTCATGTTTGCATTCAGCTAGGCCAGCCAGAAATCTGGTTCAGTTGCTAGCCCAATGCTGAGTCAATCTGCTTTAGTCGGTAAAAATTTTTACACGCATGTTTGACCACTAATTAAGGGTATTAAATAAAGTCAGTTTACAAAACTACCTTAACAATCCTTAGGCTAATTCACGAGACAAATCTAATGAGGCCTTTCATCGCGTGATTAGAGAATGGTTACTGTAGCATTATTGTAGTAAACCATAGGTTAACTAGGCTTATTAGATTCGTCGCGCAAAGTTACATAAGTCCTTAAAAAGGTTTTGCAAATAGACTTCATTTAATATTTCATACAAGATTTTTTGGGTGAAAAAATTTTCAAGACCTAAAAAAACATGACCTTTGTCTCACTTCATGCTCTCCCACATGTGCGATGCTGCTCCGCGTAAGCTAGAGCTAGCTAAAACGGCCTAGGCCTCGTTTAGATCCGCTCCCGATTCTGCACAGTACGGCACTGTGGCATTAAATGCGCCGTTGTAACATTTCATTTGTATGTATAAAAAATTATCAAAAAAACTGATTAATTAGGCTCAAAATATTCGTCTCGCAGAATACAACAAAACTGTGCACTTAGTTTTTTATGTCATCTATATTTAGTACTCCATGCATGTGCCGACATTTTAATGTGATGGAAATCTTCTTTTTGCATAGTGAATTTGAGGGTGCAAATTTAGAAATTAAACAAGGCCCTATACTCATGTTTCTTCAAAGCCTACGCACGTGGGGCTGTTTTGCACGACAAGAGCCTAGCTTGATGGGTAGATTTGACGATCAAACTAGCGCTTTCTACATCTCACGAGCCTAGTTCAGCCGCTTGCGAAGAAAAAAAAAACAAATGCCCCTAGAAGACTTTCAAATTTTATTTGCATATTTCTTTCAGTAAATTTTGACTTATTTTTTTCTTGTTTCAGTTCGAAAGAAAAAAACAGCCAAAAAGGCAGCTCAGACCATTGCCTTTTCTTACTCCTCTCTCATTTTTTTTTCTAAAATGACCGGTGCCAAAGTGTGCTCAGCCAACCACGGGTGTGCCTACATGTATTTGGCCGCTATACATGCACTAGGCAACACTTGTTCATTGTTCACATATGTGTTGGTGAACCACAATGCAGGAATTGGCCATCCTACACATTGGAGCGCCGATGACTTGGTGCTAAGCCTAAACTAAGCATGACCTTTTACTTAAAATTCCATGTGCACACAAAACCATGAGTACAAAGAAAGAAATGGTTGTCACATTACAATGTTTTTTTGCCCACATAAGTCAATCCTACAGCTTCTTCTCATGATTTTACATCTAAAATTCTGTTCCAATTAATTTTTAATCGACTTATAGATCCAAGAAGGAAAAGGAGTACATATGGAGGCACGGTGATTGATCTCTAAAGATGAGGTGGGAAAATCCTCTCACTTTCTTGATCTTGTATTTCGAAGACTTTTGTTCATGTGCACGTGCCCCTTAGTCACCTTGCCAAGTTCTATGAGTTCACAATATACCACCATAAGATTTTGTAGGCCGAAAAGAATTTTCTTTCATATAGTCATCTTAGCGGACCGTCCGTTTGCTTCTCTTGCCGGCTTGCCTGGCCTGGCCTCGCTAGGCAAGGCTAGCCTTGCCAGCGGAGGCGGGATCAGCTCTCCGGTGTGAGCAAGGAAAATCTTGAAAACGCGGATAACTAGGTGGCTGGCGAGAAGATCCAAATGCTATCAACCTTGCTTTGCCAGGCGAGGCGAGCGTTGGCAAGGGTACCAAACGGGTCAATATGGAAGAGAATACACCCGGATCCCTATCCCACGCCGAATTTGAGAGGATGTCCTCCTTCCTACCAAATCATGAGAATCTCATATCTGGTGATGATCAAGTGGCATGATGGCTGTTCATGGTAATAAAAAAAATCTAGCTAAAGTCCAGCATGGCTGAACAACCCAAAGACAGAGGTTTCCTCATGCCATGCCTTTCCTGTCCATCTGAACTGTTTTCCTAAACGGACCAAGGGTATGTTTAGTTTGGTGTCAAAGTATGCCCCACCAACCATGGGTGCCCGCATGTTTTTGGTTGCTCTTGGTTCAATGCCCGCGTGTCGGTGCGTCGACGCATATACACATGCACTAGCCTAGCGCTCGTTTATTTTTCACCCGCGTGTTCGTGAACTGCAGGTGTAGGAATTGGCCACCTATACATTGGTGCACCTGTGGTTGGTGGGGGCATCTTGGCTGAAACTAAATGTACCCCTTTAGAGCAAGTACGTATTATAAAGGACCGAGAGCCGACCATATCTTACGTGGAGGAGAGAGGAAGTAGGAGGGAGAACGGAGCGAGCGACTCGCGAAACGTCGACCGGAGCGGGCGTAAACGCGCTGCGGGAGTTTCTATTCGCTCGTATGACTATTGTACATTCAATAATTGCAGGGCCCACCACTACCGCGCGGTACGAGGCATTCTTTGCAGCCGGGTGCCGCCATAATTATTAGCCTTGATCTTACTTAAAAATCATGTGCACGCAAAGAAATGTCTATTGCACGACAATTATATGTATCAACTTAGGTCGATTCTACTTTGGATTGTAATTTCACTTAACTGTGTTAGGCCCACTTATAAGTTCAGTATGCAGGAAACCAAGTCCGGCTTCCAAATTTTTGTTGCAGATTTCTATCAGTAAATTTTGACATGATTTTTTCTTTTAGTACATTTTTTCAGAGGCATGACGATTGACTTCTGAAATCGAATGGTGGCAAAAACCTCCGGACTTCTTGATCCGGCATTTCCAAATGGAAGAAGCTACTACTTGCTGGCGTGCGTATGCCACTCAGCCACCTCCCCAGCTTCCGCGAGTTCATACTAGATTACGGTAAGATCGTGTGCGCCAAACAAATTCTCTCCCAACGGCTCATTTTGGCGCACAATCAAAAGTTATCTCAGCACCAACCACCAACACAAATCATGCTGAAGTCACTTGATGATCCAGATCGTGACCAACACACAAATGTCTGGATGTTCATGGAAACAAAACAAAACAAAACAAATCTACAGACAATCCAGACCAGGTGCCCAACAACCCAAGGACAGAGCATTCCAGTTCGTCCAAAATTAAAAGAAAATAAAAAGAAATCCCAAAGAGGTGGCTGAAGACCTCGCATTTCGAGCCCCTCTCCTCTGTTTCCTTGAAAAGACCAACTCTTTTGTCCTCGCCGCAGTCATTCCTTAAACCCAGAGAGAGAGAGAGAGGGGAGAGGAGAGAGAGATTGAGACAGAGCTTGCTACTGCCGGTAACTCCACAGTTTGTTTATCTCTGCCGGCGGCGGCGGCGCCGGCGTGAATAGCCATTGAATCTTGCTTGTTCATTCTCTGGTATTCGTGTTCCTCGGTGCTCTGTGCAGAGAAGAAGCCGGCCATGGCGGGGCGCAAGAAGCAGCAGGGGAGCGGCGGCGCGGCGGCGGCGGCCTCGCCGGCGAAGGAGGGCCGCAAGGGGAAGGAGGACGGCAAGGAGCGGGAGAAGGAGAAGCAGAGGCCCAGGGGGAAGAAGGAGGCGAGGGAAGCCGACAAGGCTCCGGCGCCGGCGCCGGCGAAGGTGGCGCAGAAGGGGAAGGAGGTGAGAGAAGACGGCATGGGGCCGAGCAAGGGGAAGCAGAAGCGGAAGGGGGAGGAGAAGGTGGTGAGGGAAGGGAGCAAGGAGTCGGCCAAGGAGAAGCAGAAGCAAAAGGGTAAGGAGAAGGAGGAGGAGGTGAGGGAAGACGGCAAGGAGAAGGAGAAGGAGAAGCAGGAGGCGGCGGTGGCCAAGAGCATCGGCGAGCAGTTCTTCAAGATCTTCTTCCCCGACCAGTCGGGGGAGCGATTGGTGAGCTTCTTGATTCTCTGCGTCTCCCTCTCCCCTGTTTCATTTGATCCATGTTCAATGGCGAGCACTGTGCTATTGTTTTCGGTTCCTCCGAAAGGAAAATTTTCTACTTCTGTTTGTTGCTGTATGATGAGATTCTGTGACGATGATCCGACTTGTTCTGTCCGTCTTAGAAATCTGAATCCTGTTGCCTGCAATCCCCAAAAATGAAAATTATTTCTGGTTTGTTGTTTGCAATGCCCAAAAATGAAAATTGCTTCTGGTTTGTTGTTTGCAATGGCCAAAAATAGAAAATTACTTCTAGTTTGTTGTTTACAATGCCCAAAAATAGAAAATTACTTCTGGTTATTGCTCTGTGAGATGCCGTGGCAACGATCTGACTTGTTCTATCATGGTTAGAAATCTGAATCCTGTTGATTGCAGTGCCAGAAAGAAAAAAGATGAAATATGATTTCTTTTCCCCACTGGATTACCTTGTGAGAAAATCCAGCTAGCAGATCGCTTGTCATTTACTTCTTGATGCGGATATCTGTATCGATTAATAAATAGAAAAAAAACGGTTCGATTACATGCCGAATCCACGGATGGCATTAGTTTTTTTTATACAGGTCAATTGTTTGCTGGCTTTACTTTTGATCTGAGATTGCGTCACACATGAAGCTCACCTCACAGTGTAACAAGTTTATGTGTGGATTCTAGAGGGAAAAACTAACAGCTTCTTAAATGTTGATAATATGTAGAAAATTCCGACAGCATTCCACAAGCACCTCAAGGAGCAGCCTACCGGACTGGTTTCCCTGAAAGGTCCGAGCGGCAACGTGTGGCAGGCAGTACTTACTTCGGACTCTGAAGGGATGTGCTTTGGGCGCGGATGGAAGGAATTTGTTATGGACCACTCGGTCCAGCAGGGTCACTTCTTGGTGTTCACATATGATGGACTGTCACGATTCTCCGTGACAGTGTTTGGTTCATTTGGTGTCACGGACCCACCATCTTTGGTTGCAAAGCCATCTAACGACGTAGTGGTTAAAATTGAAGATGATGAAGAGGTCCAAGGGGACATGGATGAAGGTGGCACCTCTGAGGCATCAATTGTCCCCCGAGAGGAGGATAATGTAATCACAGGAAAGAGGACTAGAGGAGTGGATGATCTCTTAGCAGATGCCAACCCATCAAAGAGGCACTCTAGTGACGCAAAGATAGCTGAGAAAAAGAAACCTGAAGCTATCGTTCCTACTTCTAAAGATGCATCAACGACCATCAAGACTGGAAAAGGTAAAATAATGTTCAAAAAATGTATAACTAACCTGAATATTTTTCTTTTGTGATGTGACCTGAATAATTGTTCTAAGTTATTGAGCATCACAGAAGTGCATAGCTATTTGCAGCTAACGTGGCAATCATTGACAACATAAAGTTGACTGCAGGATAACTGCATAAATGCTAATCCATTCAGCAATGCCTGCAGTACTGTTGATTACATGTCCTTCATGATCAGAACTTAAGAGGTCATGTACTCTGCCATTGCAGGCATGCAGTTGCCATAACATCCCCATGCCTAAGATTTTTATATTGGTGGCAATTGATTAAAACTACCACTTACCATTGTCTCTTCTCTCTTTTTTAGTGTGCAAAATAAGTTTTCTATTATGTCAAAACAGGATTGCAATCCCATTTGAGCATTGGCACCAAAACAAACCGGTGGCCTGTCTGGTCACATGCATAGATTGTCTAGCAGATTAGCACACTCATGAGCAGCCATTATTTTTCTAGCTAGGATTCAGTTTGAATCATTGCCATCCATGCTTTCCACTCAAGTTAACTTTTGCATATCACAGATACCACATTCAGTTTGTTAAATGAATCTATGACTGGCAACAAGACTAAGGTCAGAGACAAGAATATGCCTAAGCTTGGTAAATGTAAGTTTTTCCTCCCGTGAACAGCTTTATTACAGTGAATTTTCCACTCTCTGTTTTTAATTAGAGACTCAGTTCTTTTAGACTGCATGATTTCTATGAATAATTTGATGCTATTGCATCTTTCAGTCCTTGTGAGGAGGGCCAGGCAACCAGTGGTAATATCCCAAAGGCGTCCAGTAACTGAAGAAGAGAAGGACCTTGCTCTTAGAAGGGCAAAGGAATTTAAATCAAAGAATCCTTTCGCCGTGCAAATAATGATGGAATCTTATGTCTATGTTGGATTTTTCATGGTAATGTCACTTATTTCCCATATGCTACTTCATTTATATCGAGCTCAAGACTCTTCCTTGTAGTAGCCTGCATGAACAGGATTCCTTAATGTGCACTGTAGTTAGAATTTTTCTCAGATGGCATATAAGTCTCTTCCTTGTAGTAGCCTGCATGAACAGGATTCCTTAATATGCACTGTAGTTAGAATTTTTCTCAGATGGCATATAAGTCTCTTCCTTGTAGTAGCCTGCATGAACAGGATTCCTTAATATGCACTGTAGTTAGAATTTTTCTCAGATGGCATATAAGTCTCTTCCTTGTAGTAGCCTGCATGAACAGGATTCCTTAATATGCACTGTAGTTAGAATTTTTCTCAGATGGCATATAAGTCTCTTCCTTGTAGTAGCCTGCATGAACAGGATTCCTTAATATGCACTGTAGTTAGAATTTTTCTCAGATGGCATATAAGTCTCTTCCTTGTAGTAGCCTGCATGAACAGGATTCCTTAATATGCACTGTAGTTAGAATTTTTCTCAGATGGCATATAAGTCTCTTCCTTGTAGTAGCCTGCATGAACAGGATTCCTTAATATGCACTGTAGTTAGAATTTTTCTCAGATGGCATATAAGTTCTTTGAAGATAATACTGAAGTATGTTGTTAGAAA
>OAMR01000072.1:346253-364447 GCA_900205405.1 Echinochloa crus-galli
ATCTGTGTTCTGACGAAGGAGGCGATAGGAGTTGGTGGAATAGCGCCGCGGAGTGACCGGGGCCGGATGCGTCGGAGGTGCAGTGCCGGGCACGCTCTGCACAGTTGCTGCCTGTCCGTGTCATGGCGGTATGGCGCGGTCAGGTTTTGTCAGGGGCGACGTGCGGCCGAAGTTTCGCCCTTTGACTCTGGTGCCCGTCATGGGGGATGGTAATGAGTGACTGTACCGCGTCATGGCGGTCTCTCGAGGGGTCGCGGCGTCCCCTGGCGAGGCGGAGATTTGCGTCTCGCTGCTCGAGGGGGTGGGGTTCCCTCGAGCGAGGCGGAGTTTGGGCGTGAGGGCGGCGCATCCCCGTGGGTTGTTGTTGGGCCGTGTTGGGCCATTGGGCTGCGTGATTTCATATGTCCAGGCCCAATGGTTCCTGGAGGCAGCCTTTTTACGCTTTTTTGGGTGATTACCCCGATGATTAAGGGACCCCTAATTACGGTCCCCGACAAATAGTGTGACCGATCTAGGTATCTCGATCTTATTTTCTAAAGAAAATTACACATCTAGATTTCTATGTAAAAAAGGTAAAGTTAAAATTACTTTGCAATAAGAGCATGATTGGTTCTTGTATCAGTCCATCCTACCTTGACAGATACATGCTGTTAGTGGTCTGTCTCGCTAGATGCAGTAGCCTTTTGTTTGGTTCATGTTTGCATTCAGCTAGGCCAGCCAGAAATCTGGTTCAGTTGCTAGCCCAATGCTGAGTCAATCTGCTTTAGTCGGTAAAAATTTTTACACGCATGTTTGACCACTAATTAAGGGTATTAAATAAAGTCAGTTTACAAAACTACCTTAACAATCCTTAGGCTAATTCACGAGACAAATCTAATGAGGCCTTTCATCGCGTGATTAGAGAATGGTTACTGTAGCATTATTGTAGTAAACCATAGGTTAACTAGGCTTATTAGATTCGTCGCGCAAAGTTACATAAGTCCTTAAAAAGGTTTTGCAAATAGACTTCATTTAATATTTCATACAAGATTTTTTGGGTGAAAAAATTTTCAAGACCTAAAAAAACATGACCTTTGTCTCACTTCATGCTCTCCCACATGTGCGATGCTGCTCCGCGTAAGCTAGAGCTAGCTAAAACGGCCTAGGCCTCGTTTAGATCCGCTCCCGATTCTGCACAGTACGGCACTGTGGCATTAAATGCGCCGTTGTAACATTTCATTTGTATGTATAAAAAATTATCAAAAAAACTGATTAATTAGGCTCAAAATATTCGTCTCGCAGAATACAACAAAACTGTGCACTTAGTTTTTTATGTCATCTATATTTAGTACTCCATGCATGTGCCGACATTTTAATGTGATGGAAATCTTCTTTTTGCATAGTGAATTTGAGGGTGCAAATTTAGAAATTAAACAAGGCCCTATACTCATGTTTCTTCAAAGCCTACGCACGTGGGGCTGTTTTGCACGACAAGAGCCTAGCTTGATGGGTAGATTTGACGATCAAACTAGCGCTTTCTACATCTCACGAGCCTAGTTCAGCCGCTTGCGAAGAAAAAAAAAACAAATGCCCCTAGAAGACTTTCAAATTTTATTTGCATATTTCTTTCAGTAAATTTTGACTTATTTTTTTCTTGTTTCAGTTCGAAAGAAAAAAACAGCCAAAAAGGCAGCTCAGACCATTGCCTTTTCTTACTCCTCTCTCATTTTTTTTTCTAAAATGACCGGTGCCAAAGTGTGCTCAGCCAACCACGGGTGTACCTACATGTATTTGGCCGCTCTTGCAGGTTCGGCGGTGCCCATGTATTGGTGTGCTGACACGCCCGTACATGCACTATCTAACACTTGTTCATTGTTCACATGTGTTGGTGAACCACAATGCAGGAATTGGCCATCCTACACATTGGAGCGCCGATGACTTGGTGCTAAGCCTAAACTAAGCATGACCTTTTACTTAAAATTCCATGTGCACACAAAACCATGAGTACAAAGAAAGAAATGGTTGTCACATTACAATGTTTTTTTGCCCACATAAGTCAATCCTACAGCTTCTTCTCATGATTTTACATCTAAAATTCTGTTCCAATTAATTTTTAATCGACTTATAGATCCAAGAAGGAAAAGGAGTACATATGGAGGCACGGTGATTGATCTCTAAAGATGAGGTGGGAAAATCCTCTCACTTTCTTGATCTTGTATTTCGAAGACTTTTGTTCATGTGCACGTGCCCCTTAGTCACCTTGCCAAGTTCTATGAGTTCACAATATACCACCATAAGATTTTGTAGGCCGAAAAGAATTTTCTTTCATATAGTCATCTTAGCGGACCGTCCGTTTGCTTCTCTTGCCGGCTTGCCTGGCCTGGCCTCGCTAGGCAAGGCTAGCCTTGCCAGCGGAGGCGGGATCAGCTCTCCGGTGTGAGCAAGGAAAATCTTGAAAACGCGGATAACTAGGTGGCTGGCGAGAAGATCCAAATGCTATCAACCTTGCTTTGCCAGGCGAGGCGAGCGTTGGCAAGGGTACCAAACGGGTCAATATGGAAGAGAATACACCCGGATCCCTATCCCACGCCGAATTTGAGAGGATGTCCTCCTTCCTACCAAATCATGAGAATCTCATATCTGGTGATGATCAAGTGGCATGATGGCTGTTCATGGTAATAAAAAAAATCTAGCTAAAGTCCAGCATGGCTGAACAACCCAAAGACAGAGGTTTCCTCATGCCATGCCTTTCCTGTCCATCTGAACTGTTTTCCTAAACGGACCAAGGGTATGTTTAGTTTGGTGTCAAAGTATGCCCCACCAACCATGGGTGCCCGCATGTTTTTGGTTGCTCTTGGTTCAATGCCCGCGTGTCGGTGCGTCGACGCATATACACATGCACTAGCCTAGCGCTCGTTTATTTTTCACCCGCGTGTTCGTGAACTGCAGGTGTAGGAATTGGCCACCTATACATTGGTGCACCTGTGGTTGGTGGGGGCATCTTGGCTGAAACTAAATGTACCCCTTTAGAGCAAGTACGTATTATAAAGGACCGAGAGCCGACCATATCTTACGTGGAGGAGAGAGGAAGTAGGAGGGAGAACGGAGCGAGCGACTCGCGAAACGTCGACCGGAGCGGGCGTAAACGCGCTGCGGGAGTTTCTATTCGCTCGTATGACTATTGTACATTCAATAATTGCAGGGCCCACCACTACCGCGCGGTACGAGGCATTCTTTGCAGCCGGGTGCCGCCATAATTATTAGCCTTGATCTTACTTAAAAATCATGTGCACGCAAAGAAATGTCTATTGCACGACAATTATATGTATCAACTTAGGTCGATTCTACTTTGGATTGTAATTTCACTTAACTGTGTTAGGCCCACTTATAAGTTCAGTATGCAGGAAACCAAGTCCGGCTTCCAAATTTTTGTTGCAGATTTCTATCAGTAAATTTTGACATGATTTTTTCTTTTAGTACATTTTTTCAGAGGCATGACGATTGACTTCTGAAATCGAATGGTGGCAAAAACCTCCGGACTTCTTGATCCGGCATTTCCAAATGGAAGAAGCTACTACTTGCTGGCGTGCGTATGCCACTCAGCCACCTCCCCAGCTTCCGCGAGTTCATACTAGATTACGGTAAGATCGTGTGCGCCAAACAAATTCTCTCCCAACGGCTCATTTTGGCGCACAATCAAAAGTTATCTCAGCACCAACCACCAACACAAATCATGCTGAAGTCACTTGATGATCCAGATCGTGACCAACACACAAATGTCTGGATGTTCATGGAAACAAAACAAAACAAAACAAATCTACAGACAATCCAGACCAGGTGCCCAACAACCCAAGGACAGAGCATTCCAGTTCGTCCAAAATTAAAAGAAAATAAAAAGAAATCCCAAAGAGGTGGCTGAAGACCTCGCATTTCGAGCCCCTCTCCTCTGTTTCCTTGAAAAGACCAACTCTTTTGTCCTCGCCGCAGTCATTCCTTAAACCCAGAGAGAGAGAGAGGGGAGAGGAGAGAGAGATTGAGACAGAGCTTGCTACTGCCGGTAACTCCACAGTTTGTTTATCTCTGCCGGCGGCGGCGGCGCCGGCGTGAATAGCCATTGAATCTTGCTTGTTCATTCTCTGGTATTCGTGTTCCTCGGTGCTCTGTGCAGAGAAGAAGCCGGCCATGGCGGGGCGCAAGAAGCAGCAGGGGAGCGGCGGCGCGGCGGCGGCGGCCTCGCCGGCGAAGGAGGGCCGCAAGGGGAAGGAGGACGGCAAGGAGCGGGAGAAGGAGAAGCAGAGGCCCAGGGGGAAGAAGGAGGCGAGGGAAGCCGACAAGGCTCCGGCGCCGGCGCCGGCGAAGGTGGCGCAGAAGGGGAAGGAGGTGAGAGAAGACGGCATGGGGCCGAGCAAGGGGAAGCAGAAGCGGAAGGGGGAGGAGAAGGTGGTGAGGGAAGGGAGCAAGGAGTCGGCCAAGGAGAAGCAGAAGCAAAAGGGTAAGGAGAAGGAGGAGGAGGTGAGGGAAGACGGCAAGGAGAAGGAGAAGGAGAAGCAGGAGGCGGCGGTGGCCAAGAGCATCGGCGAGCAGTTCTTCAAGATCTTCTTCTCCGACCAGTCGGGGGAGCGATTGGTGAGCTTCTTGATTCTCTGCGTCCCCTGTTTCATTTAATCCATGTCCAATGGCGAGCACTGTGCTATTGTTTTCGGTTCCTTTTTCCTCCATAAGCAAAATTTTCTACTTCTGTTTGTTGCTCTATGATGAGATGCTGTGACGATGATCCGACTTGTTATGTCCGGGTTAGAAATCTGAATCCTGTTGCCTGCAATGACCGAAAATGAGAATTACTTCTGGTTTGTTGTTTGCAATGCCCAAAAATAGAAAATTGCTTCTGGTTTGTTGTTTGCATTACCCAAAAATAGAAAATTACTTCTGGTTGTTGCTCTGGGAGATGCCGTGGCAACGATCTGGCTTGTTCTATCATGGTTAGAAATCTGAATCCTGTTGATTGCGGTGCCAAAAAGGAAAAAGGAAATTGGATTTCTTTTCGCCACTAGATTTTACCTTGTTCCAGCTAGCAGATTGCTTGTCATTTACTTTTTGATGCAAATATCTGTATCGATTAATAAATAGAAAAAAAAGGTTCGATTACATGCCGAATCCTCGGATGGTGTTAGTTTTCTTTTACAGGTCAATTGTTTGCTGGCTTTACTTTTGATATCAGATATCAGATTGCGTCACACATGAAGCTCACCTCACAGTGTAACAAGTGTATGTGTGGATTCTAGAGGGAAAAACTAATGGCTTCTTAAATGTTGATACTGTGTAGAAAATTCCGACAGCATTCCACAAGCACCTCAAGGAGCAGCCTACCGGACTTGTTTCCCTGAAAGGTCCGAGCGGCAACGTGTGGCAGGCAGTACTTACTTCGGACTCCGAAGGGTTGTGCTTTGGGCGCGGATGGAAGGAATTTGTTATGGACCACTCGGTCCAGCAGGGTCACTTCTTGGTGTTCACATATGATGGACTGTCACGATTCTCCGTGACAGTGTTTGGTTCATTTGGTGTCGCGGACCCACCATCTTTGGTTGCAAAGCCGTCTAACGACGTAGTGGTTAAAATTGAAGATGATGAAGAGGTCCAAGGGGACATGGATGAAGGTGGCACCTCTGAGGCATCAATTGTCCCCCGAGAGGAGGATAATGTAATCACAGGAAAGAGGACTAGAGGAGTGGATGATCTCTTAGCAGATGGCAACCCATCAAAGAGGCACTCTAGTGCCGCAAAGAAAGCTGAGAAAAAGAAACCTGAAGCTGTCGTTCCTACTTCTAAAGATGCATCAACAATCATCAAGACTGGGAAAGGTAAAATAATGTTCAAAAAATGTATAACTGACCTGAATATTTTTCTTTTGAGATGTGACCTGAATAATTGCTCTAAGTTATTGAGCATCGCAGAAGTTCATAGCAATTTGCAGCTAACGTTGCAATCATTTACAACATAAAGTTGACTGCAGGATAACTGCATTAATGTTAATCCATTCAGCATATGCCTGCAGTACTGCTGATTACTTGTCCTTCATGATCAGAACTTAAGAGGTCATGTACTCTGCCATTGCAGGCATGCAGTTGCCATAACATCCCCATGCCTAAGCTTTTTATTATTATTTTTTGACCGAAGTCGGGAGGGGAAGCGCCTACCTATTTTTTATATATTTTTTTAATTCCAAACCCAGTTAATTTGCTCCCATAGGGAGTCTAACCTGGGTCTGCTGGATGCTACTCAGATGCTCTAACCACTAGACTAGAGGCCCTTTCACAAGATTTTTATTATTGGTGGCAATTGATTAAAATTACCACTTACCATTGTCTCTTCTCTCATTTTTAGTGTTCAAAATAAGTATTCTATTATGTCAAAACAGGATTGCGATCCCATTTGAACATTGGCACCAAAACAAATCGGTGGCCTGTCTGGTCACATGCATAGATTGCCTAGCACACTCATGAGCAGCCATTATTTTTCTAGCTAGGATTCAGTTTGAATCATTGCCATCCATGCTTTCCACTGAAGTTAATTTTTGCATATCACAGATACCACATTCAGTTTGTTAAATGAATCTATGACTGGCAACAAGACTAAGGTCAGAGACAAGAATATGCCTAAGCTTGGTAAATGTAAGTTTTTCCTCCCCTGAACAGCTTTATTACAGTGAATTGTCCATTATCTGTGGTTAATTAGAGACTCAGTTCTTTTATACTGCATGATTTCTATGAATAATTTGATGCTATTGCATCTTTCAGTCCTTGTGAGGAGGGCCAGGCAACCAGTGGTAATATCTCAAAGGCGTCCAGTAACTCAAGAAGAGAAGGACCTTGCTCTTAGAAGGGCAAAGGAATTTAAATCAAAGAATCCTTTCGCCGTGCAAATAATGATGGAATCTTATGTCTATGTTGGATTTTTCATGGTAATGTCACTTATTTCCCATATGCTACTTCATTTATATCGAGCTCAAGACTCTTCCTTGTAGTATCCTGCATGAACAGGATTCCTTAATGTGCACTGTAGTTAGAATTTTTCTCAGATGGCATATAAGTTCCTTGAAGATAATACTGAAGTATGTTGTTAGAAAGTTAAGCAACACTACTTTGAGAGATAAAAATCTACAGATCATAGTTTACAGGTGTTGTATGCTTTGGTGCATTCCAGGAAATTAATGTGATAAAATGGCTATACTCTATGGCCTTATGGGTCCATTCTTAGGACTGTAGAACTGTTTAGTATATAAAAAAACTGTTATTGGCAGCTGGGCATCGCTGAAGGACATTCACAGCTACTACATTTTGAGATAAATTTTTGTGGTGTAGTTATCACATCTTTTGGAAATCTATTATTAATTGCCGATTTGTGCTTCCCTACTCTGCCGAACACTGTTCATGTAATGGTAAATAGTTTTCCATCATTTTTCCAGTGACTTTGCAAATTAGCCTAGTTTGGCTCATTTAACCACTTTTTGCTTCCCTAGCTTTCCAATCCCTCATTGAACTAGGAAGCATTTGTTTTGCCATTTAAGTTAGTTTGGTACTGTCTGATTGTAATGTTGAAGCACCACGAGAATAGAAACATAACAAAAAAGGGGCTAATATTATGTTTCAGTTGGTTTATTTCTCCAATGGATAGCACTGCCACATACCTGTGTATTTACAGTGCTCTCGTTATCATTGGTTCTCTGACTTACTCCGTTGTATTGCAGAATATCACATGCGAATTCGTCAGAGAGGCACTTCCCCGGACAAGCAAGAAGATGACGCTCTGGGATCCCCTAGGAAAGGCTTGGGAAGTTAACTATGTTTACTACAGTAACCGCTCTGTCGCCTCTTTCAGTGGTGGCTGGGGTAAATTTGCTCTAGGAAACAATTTGGAGAAGTTTGATGTTTGCATCTTCGAGCTTTTCAAGGAGGACAACATAAAAGTGCACATCTACAGGGTTGTACCAGAGATAACTCCGCTCCTCCGTGCCAGCGGTAAAGACTAGGGTTTCCTTCGCACATTGGAGAATGCGATCCCATTGAACTGAGGCTAGAAAATAAGAAGACTGGTCAGTCATTCACATGCTGGAAAGTGCTTCTGTGCTCCTTCGAAAGGGGATGCACTAATAATTTCCCCAAACAAATAAGTGACAATAAGCGGAAGTTATGTGCTCATGTTCTGACTGGAATGTATCGGTTAAATAATATCGTTGTGAAACGTATATGTGAACAGTGTATTGTGGTCATTTGAAGTGCCCCTATTAATTCTTTTCTTGCAGTTTATAGTGGAAACATATTTTTCAGGAGTAAAAAAAAAGGGGGAGATGTCACAAT
Source organism: Echinochloa crus-galli (assembly GCA_900205405.1). NCBI lineage: Eukaryota > Viridiplantae > Streptophyta > Magnoliopsida > Poales > Poaceae > Echinochloa > Echinochloa crus-galli. The sequence continues at coordinate 354,587 of OAMR01000072.1, forward strand.
TTATCTGATCATCCTTGGCGTCGGTTGGTGGTGTGGTAGTTGCCACCATGTGGCTCTAGGGTGCAACTGAAGTCTTGACCAAAACTGGCTGCTAGTTATGAAGTATTCTGACAGTCACTTGGTTTCTCGCTGGGACTGTTACTAAACTGACTTTCTTGTGACCATGCCTGATCAACTACTGTTTTTTGCGTGTATACACTATGGCCTTATGGGTCCATTCTTAGGAATGTAGAATTGTTTAGTATATAAAAAAACTGTTACTGGCAGCTGGGCATAGCTGAAGGACATTCACAGCTACTACATTTTTAGATAAATTTTTGTGGTGTAGTTATCAGATCTTTTGGAAATCTATTATTTATTGCCGATTTATGCTTCCCTACTCTGCAGAACACTGTTCATGTAATAGTAAATAGTTTTCCATCATTTTTCCAGTGACTTTGCAAATTAGCCTAGTTTGGCTCATTTAACCACTTTTTGCTCCCCTAGCTTTCCAATCCCTCATTGAACTAGGAAACATTTGTTTTGCCATTTAAGTTAGTTTGGTACTGTCTGATTGTAATGTTGAAGCACCACGAGAATAGAAACATAACAAAAAAGGGGCTAATATTATGTTTCAGTTGGTTTATTTCTCCAATGGATAGCACTGCCACATACCTGTGTATTTACAGTGCTCTCGTTATCATTGGTTCTCTGACTTACTCCGTTGTATTGCAGAATATCACATGCGAATTCGTCAGAGAGTCACTTCCCCGGACAAGCAAGAAGATGACGCTCTGGGATCCCCTAGGAAAGGCTTGGGAAGTTAACTATGTTTACTACAGTAACCGCTCTGTCGCCTCTTTCAGTGGTGGCTGGGGTAAATTTGCTCTAGGAAACAATTTGGAGAAGTTTGATGTTTGCATCTTCGAGCTTTTCAAGGAGGACAACATAAAAGTGCACATCTACAGGGTTGTACCAGAGATAACTCCGCTCCTCCGTGCCAGCGGTAAAGACTAGGGTTTCCTTCGCACATTGGAGAATGCGATCCCATTGAACTGAGGCTAGAAAATAAGAAGACTGGTCAGTCATTCACATGCTGGAAAGTGCTTCTGTGCTCCTTCGAAAGGGGATGCACTAATAATTTCCCCAAACAAATAAGTGACAATAAGCGGAAGTTATGTGCTCATGTTCTTCCTGGAATGTATCGGTTAAATAATATCGTTGCGAAACGTATATGTGAACAGTATATTGTGGTAATTTGCAGTGCCCCTATTAATTATTTTCTTGCAATTTATAGTGGAAACATATTTTTCATTAGTAGAAAAAAGGGGGAGCGGTCGCAGTTTATGTTTATCTGATCATCCTTGGCGTTGGCTGGTGGTGTGGTAGTTGCATTGCAACCATGTGGCTCTGGGGTGCTGGGTGCAACTGAAGTCTTGACCAAAACTGGCTGCTGGTTATGAAGTATTCTGACAGTCACTTGGTTTCTCGCTGGGACTGTTACTAAACTGACTCTCTTGTGACCATGCCTGATCAACTACTGTTTTTTGCGTGACTTGTGAGATGGCAGTAGCCCAGGCATTATAGCTAATCTTGCAGAGCACAAGATCAGGTCTTTTAGCATCTGCACAATTCTAATTTGATATGAGCAAGTTTTTCATTTGTGATATGAATATTTGATCATGGTTGAACCTGCCTGCCAAGCTGATGCAGATTGTTCATTGTTGTGAGACCAGGCCTGACAGGGCACAAAAGTTCCACAACCAATTTCCTGCTGTTCCAGACCAACCTGCAAGTTGGTTGCTGCATCCATTTCGTGGCTTCTTGGCCATCCAGCTCCTTGTTGCTTCACTCTATTTTCTGTTAGTTGATGCCTTGCTGCTGATGGGTACAAGACCACGTGTTGAGGTCTCAGTCAGGCTCAGCAGCCCAGGTCTCCTTTATTTCCTTTCTACTCAATTCAGCACCTCAGCAATGGAGAAAGATCACTCGACATCAGCAGGCCTTTTTCTGAGTACTGGTGATCAGTGAGGCAAGAGCAACAGCTAAACAGGAGGTAACTGAAACAGGTTAGGTGGGTCGACCTAATCATTGCTCAATGATTCAGTCTGCAGGTTAAGAACATCAGAATGAGAGACGGGTGAAAGGAAACCGGCTTTTGGATGTCATAGTTAGAGCCTTCCTATGCCTTCGTCTTTGTATTTATCCTTTGTCAACGAGCATTTTTACTGTATCTCCTCGTAGAATTAGTTCAGAATAAAGTACCTACCAAAGTGAAAAACCTCTCTTCAGCCGAAGAATGGAGTACAGAAGTACTGCAACTGTGCATTCTTTATGGTGTGATTAGGAGAGCCGGATTAAGACAAGGGCTGGATCAGATATGGCATTTTTTATCACTAATGTGGAAAGGTAGTACTCTGGTTGCAGCTTCTTGTTGGTTGAAATGTTTCAGTGCAGTAGTGTTTATGAGTTGGGGACTTGGAGGCATCTGATATTTGCCTCACATACAGAAGCTGGTGCGGCCACCAGAAAAGTTGGCTCCTCTGCAATTAATGGCCCCTTCATTTCGGTAGGTTCTTGATGGCAAGGGCAGATACATCTACGAGGTTGTTGGCAAGTGATAACATTGTACATGTCAGCAGTAGAACTCAGAACAGTACCCAGTATGCCAACTAATTCCATTCCATGTTAAACATATCAAATGTCAATAATTTAAGTTGACAAACATATTACTTTAGTTTGGGGCATGCGCATTGCATGGTTTTGAGTGAACAAGCTCCGGTCTATGGCCAGATGCTGCTGCACACTTGAATCTCAACAAAAACAAATATTCAGTCAGGGGCAATTAGAGGACAAACATGTGCAGAATTTGAATGGTAACAGATACTGTATATCAAAATTCAAAAGTCAATGACAGGTAGTTAGGATCATATCGATGCTAAGAATAACCAAACACACTCTTCAGCAAAAAAGAACACAACAGGCTATTTGCCTTGTGAGAGCAGAAACAAAACAAGTACACTTGTATATATGAACATCACGCACTACCGATTAACCGAAACATACTTTGGTATAGGTATAAAACTCATCCGCCATTGATTTCTTGGAGGTAGCAGCCTAAGCCCATCTGATGAGGATCAGATCGGCGCAGTTCTCGGGTTCCTGGATTTCTTGACCAGGAACAGCTTCTTGAGCAGCCTGAGCATCAGCATCAGGCTCCATCGCCGGCGCCGGACCACCCTGCCGTCCTGCGGACTGAGATGCTTCACACGCTTCTCCAGATCGACGACGATCAGTTCGTCGTGGAGCCAGGCCTCCTCCTTCATCGACAGCCCTCCCTTGTTGATCAGAGGGCTCAGCGGGCACAGCGGCGGCAAGCTCGCGAGCTCCTCGTTGAAGTCCTCCCACAGCATGTCCATCTTCTCCTCCGCCTCGTCATCATCCTCCTCACCTCCGGCGGCGACGAGGAACCACGCCGGAGGGGAGCCGCCGAGGCCGAGCTGGTGAGGGGACGCTGATGGAAGAAGCTGCTTGCAGTGCCCATCACCTGCATGGAGAGTGGGGAAAGTGAAGTCATCCATGTTTCTTGCAAACCTGCAAATCTTTAAGGTGTATATGTGTGGTGCTGGTGTATGTGTACTACAACTCCTTATATTAGCTCCTTTGTATCTATCTAGTCTAGCTATCTATATTTATAACTCTATAAATGTGAGGCACTTTGTGTGTACTACTAGTATGAGAGTGGTCATGGATGCCTCACTGTCATGGATGGTGCAACATCCTCATCTACCTACCTGAAATTGGCTTGTCTGTTGAAGACATGGCTTCCTGGAGTTCCAACTCTGAAGACATGGATGACAGGGCAATAATTGTCCGGTGATTAGTGCACACTGTTGAGACAAAATGACGGGCACTGAGGGCCTTAGCTTGATGCTCCAATTCAAATGGTCACATGTTATGCAGGATCTATATGAAGTTGCAGAATGCACCTTAAAGAATGTTCATGGGTCCGGCCTGCCTAACAGTAACAGAAGCTGTGAATAAAGGATGCTGCTGGTAGGACCAAACAGCCAGTACAATTTGGGGAAAGGTGATTGCTGCTGCATGGCTGGGGTGATTGGAAAGCAAAGGGAGTCTGCCTGGAATCCATGAACATGAATCAGAAGTATTTGAGTGGTTTTGGAGGGGGGAGAAACAGCCCAGATCACATGCATTCTGATGGCTTTCTGCTGAAGATGTGTGATGTTGCTTGGAAAGATGGAATCTGATCTGCCTGCTTCCTGTCTATCTGTGTCCTCTGCACTTCTGGCCTTCTAGGGAATGAGTAAAGATGACTGAATGATGTGTTCAGCAGTGTTTTTTTCCACAGAGAGGAAAGACGTCCGAGGGAAATGGTGGCCTTGGGTAACAGATTGTTTTGGCTGACTCTGCATGGTTTTGCTTTGGTGTTGTCACCTTGGTGAGATAAGATTCTGAAGATGTATTGATGCCAGCATAGATAAGATCTTTTGAAAGTAACTAGCATGCAAAACATATCCATGTAGATAGTATCTAAATTTTGAAAGAACCACCTAGCAAGGTTGCTACTGAAAATATGTGTCTCTAAACTTTAATTTCAGAATAGAGTAAGGAGCCAAGGACCCAATCCTAATGGAAACCTTGAAAGACATGTGCTTGATTGCACAGCCCACTCGTGCAACTATTACGAGAACAAAGAACTTGCCAAGTGAACATCACACATGACAACATCGTCCAAGGAAAAAAAATGGGTTCAGAATATAGTACCTACCAAAGTGAAAAACCTCTCTTCACTCGAAGAATGGAGTACACAAGTACTGCAACTATGCATTCTTTATGGTGTGATTAGGAGAGCCGGATTAAGACAAGGACTGGATCAGAAAGGGCATTTTGATCACTAATTTGGAAAGGTGGTACTCTGATTGCAGCTTCTTGTTGGTTGAAATGTTTCAGTGCAGTAGTGTTTATGAGGTTGGGGACTTGGAGGCATCTGATATTTGCCTCACATACAGAAGCTGGTGGAGCCACCAGAAAAGTTGGGTCCTCTGCAGTTAATGGCCCCTTCATTTCGGTAGGTTCTTGATGGCAAGGGCAGGTACATCTACGAGGTTGTTGGCAAGTGATAATAGTGTACTACATATTAGCAGTAGAACTCAGAAAATTCTCCTTTTAAAAAAAAAGTGGTATGCCAACTAATTCCATTTTAAACTTATCAAGTGCCAATAATTTAAGTTGACAAACATATCAGCTTTAGTTTGCGGCATGCGCATTGCATGGTTTTGAGTGAACATGATCCGGTTGATGACCATATGCTGCTGCGCACTTGAATCTCAACAAAAACAAATATCCAGTCAGGGGGCAATTAGGACAAACATGTGCAAAATTTGAATGGTAACAGATACTGTATATCAAAATTCAAAAGTCAATGACAGGTAGTTAGGATCATATCGATGCTAAGAATAAACAAACACGAAAGACATGTGCTTGATTGCACAGCCCACTCGTGCAACTATTACGAGAACAAAGAATTTGCCACGTGGGCATCACACATAACAACACCGTCCAAGAAAAAAAAATTGGGAACATAATTTAGAGGCAACTGGAACCAGAAAAAATGAATTTTGGATTGGGTCACAGAAGCCAATCAAAGGAGATATTTCCTTGAGCACTTGCAAAAGATGTAACAAAGTCTATCTTTACGCTCAACATAGGTGCACTCATGGACCAATATGTTTTGGCAAAGTTAGGCCTTTTGCTTTATTATAAGTATACCTGTTCGACTGGCGGCAATGGTGTGGATTAGCATGTTTAATATTCTTGGTCTACTTTGAGTGTCACCTCAATATGTGAACCAAATAGAAGGATGCACTCAATAGACCAAAAGCAATGCAACATTAGGGCCTACCAATCCGATTACATAGTAGTATGTGTTATCACCACTCTCACGGTATATGTTGATAACATTAAAAAAAGGATGCACTTGCATGAAGTCATGGGATGGATATTCCCTGCCACTCCTTTAACTTGATTTAGTACATTCTCATGCTTTGCTTGAGAAGGAGAATCACATTTCTTTTTTGAAAATAGAGAACATATATGATTTATACTTCATAATGCACCTAAAATGGTCATTGCCCCACCTGTCCGATCATTCTTAGTTTTCAAGCATTTGAATTACACTTGTGCATATAACACCTAGATGACTGAACTCACACGTCAACAATCTATACCAGAGATTAGAAAAATCTATGTGGAAAGAAAATACTAGAAACTCTGGCATTAGACATGTATAGCGTGAACAGAAGTGTGATTTCAAAGCAACCCACAATTCCAGGTGACATTTCAATATCGCTATGCATAAATAAATGGAAATGATATACAAATAAAGACAATATATACCTTGGTAATTTGAATTGAGGTGGCACCACAATTTCATTCTCTCCTCCTCAACCTCCTAACTCTTATTAGACCTGAGCATTTTGCGGGCCGAAATAGTCTAAAAACCCCCCAAATTTTTCTGGGTCTAAAATTCATGCCCATTACCATCCTATTGGCAGGGCAGCTAAGAGCCTATTTTTAGAGCTGAGCTCGGCCTTCGTTTTTAGTTAAAAATAACTAAATTAAATTAAATTGGCTAGACAGGTTGGCCATGCGCAGTCCCTAAGTCATGGGCAGGCCAAAGCCCAGCGAGTTCATGCTGGTCCGGATCTTCCCCATTTTCCTGGGGCTTGGACCCATCTTCTCCATCTTAGTTAAAATGAAGGAAGAAGAAAGTGGCTGAACTCAGATCTGGTTAAAGAAATTCATGGCGAGTACAAAAGTATCTAGGCAAACTAACAATTTGATTCTAGAGGAAGGATTTTATTTTTCAACACGTGTTCTATGTTGGTTTAATCTATGGACCATGATCCTTATTGTCGGTGAAGGTGAGAGTGGTAGCCTGGTAGGAAAGCAGAGGAGATGAGCAAGGCAAGAACTAGGAATTATTGATATCCCCTTTCCCTGTTCTGTCCAGTGAGAGCTCGGCCTTGTTTAGATGTTAGAATTGGAAGGTTGAATTTGGGAGTAAGATGTCACTTCGTAATCATTACGCTACTTTAGCATTTCGTTTGTATTTGTGAAAAATTATTCAAAAATTGATTAATTAGGCTCAAAATGTCCGTCTCGCAGAGTACAACAAAACTGTACAATTAATTTTTTATTTCATCTACATTTAGTACTCCATACATGTTATGACATTTTGATGTGATGGAGATTTTTTTCGTAGTGTATTTGTGAGTTGCTTTTTTAAATTAAACAAGCCCCTCGTCTACTTCATCACGTCCCGGTCAATCACCGCCCACATGGGCACAAGGTGTGACAGTTTGCACACATAGCTCCACCAGATCATTTCACCCAAATTCTGTTTTATTTTATTAGAAAATAACTACTTGATCAGCTAGGGGAAAATTGGTTGTGTAGCATCGAAAGATCACGACTTCTGGAAAATACCATCAAAAGACTTCGCCTCCGTAAAATACCACTGAAAGATGTAAACTTACCTGAACATAGCACTCTGTTAGATTTCTCTGTTATCTCTATTATCTCGGACAAAAATACCCCAAGACCATTACAACACCGGAAGGAGGGGCGGCTGCAAGGGACGACGGGCGGTGGTGCGAGCCGGCGACGAAGAGAGAGAGGGTGGCACGGCCGGCGAGGGAGGGCAACACACGATCCAGCGAATCTGAGGAAGCGGGCACGCCGGTGACGGAGGTGCGGCGCACAAGCCCGGCGAGGGAGAAGGGGCGCGCGGTCGGCGAGGAAGGGGCGGCGCACCGCTTGCTTCCGCCGGGCTCCTCCGGGGCGTCAAGATCCGTCCGGCCCTGCCGCTGCTGTGACACGGACCGCCAGAACGACGACAGCCACCTCGGTGCCCGCTCCACCACGTCGGGGTACCAGCGAGGCTCGCGGCGCACCAGTGCCTCCGCACGGCGGCGAGCTCCTTCATGACGTGCTCCGGCTGCCGCAGCGTGTGCATGTCCATGGCCGACTGCGTCCGACGGCGGCGAGCTCTTCTCCCCCAAGACCGGGCAGCTCGGCACGCTGCCGCCCAAGCAGGACGCCGGAGGCGCTGCAGCGCGCGGCGGAGGCGATGCGGCGGCTGGACAGGCGGGCGTTCCGGAGCGGGTTCGTCCTCGGGCCACATCGAGCTGCGCACGACGGGGAGGGAGGAGCGACGGCTTGCGGCTGCGAGGGAGAGGGCGGCGGTCGGCGGCGCGAGCTGGAGGGGGGCGCGGCCGGCGGCGCGAATTGGAGGCGGCGTGGCCGGCGGGAGGACCGACAGGGCCTGAAGAGGATAAGATCCAAGGGCAGGAACGTCATTTCACATTTGCGTTTTGTTTTTTCACAGGTGAAAATAAACTTTCAGTTATCAAAATCTAACGGAATGCTATGTTGATAACATTAAAAAAAGGATGCACTTGCATGAAGTCATGGGATGGATATTCCCTGCCACTCCTTTAACTTGATTTAGTACATTCTCATGCTTTGCTTGAGAAGGAGAATCACATTTCTTTTTTGAAAATAGAGAACATATATGATATATATACTTTATGATGCACCTAAAATGGTCATTGCCCCACGTGTCTGGTCATTCTTAGTTTTCAAGCATTTGAATTACACTTGTGCATATAACACCTAGATGACTGAACTCACACGTCAACAATCTATACCAGAGATTAGAAAAATCTATGTGGAAAGAAAATACTAGAAACTCTGGCATTAGACATGTATAGCGTGAACAGAAGTGTAATTTCAAAGCAACCCACAATTCCAGGTGTCATTTGAATATCGCTATGCATAAAGAAATGGAAATGATATACAAAGACAATACCTTGGTAGTTTGAATTGAGGTGACACCCCAATTTCATCCTCTCCTCCTCAGGCTCTTATTAGACCTGAGTATTTATGCAAACCGGAATAGACGAACAAAACACTCGATTTTTGGGCCTAAAATTCGTGCCCATTACCATCCTATTGGCAGGGCAGCTAACCTATTTTTTGAGCTGAGCTCGGCCTTCTTTTTTAGTTAAAAATAATTAAATTAAATTGGCTGGACAGGTTGACCATGCCCAGTCCCATTTCCCACATAAGTCATGGGCGGGCTAGAGGCCAGCTAGTTTGGGTTGATCCGCATCTCAAATGCTTAGGGCAAGTACATTGGTGCCGTCTAATAGACGGTCTCATGCAGTGACACGTAATCTTGAGACAACTTATGAGACAATATATACAATAGGTTGTTGTTTTAGTTGTCTCATAGTAATACAAAATCCGTTAATTTGTGAAAAAATAAAGAGATCTTATTGGTGGGGGAGTTGTTTCATAGTCCTAAAATTTAGCTCATGAGGCTGTTGTTTCGCGAAGCAACGACCTCATTCTCTCACATCGCTATCTCTCCTCCACATCAGCAAAAATCCTACGTGGCTCTACATAAGACGACATATGAGACCGCTGACGTGTAGCAATGTACCTGCCCTTAGGGCATGTTTGGTTTGAAGGGGCTTATAATAGCCAAACATGAGGGGTTTACAGAGGTTTATTTTCATAAGCCCTTCATAAGCCTCTAAAGATGTGTTTTTGAGGCTTATTTTGTATGAGCCCACAAGAATCACCTCACTTTTCACTATATGAGCCTAAAGAACGAAACACTTTTTAAGATTTATTATAAGCTTCTCGTTAAGCCCCTCCAAACCAAACAGGGCATTAGTCCTACCCGCCGTTATCTTCCCCATTTTTAACTGTATGAGCCCACAAGAATCACCTCACTTTTCACTATTTGAGCCTAAAGAACGAAACGCTTCTTAAGATTTATTATAAGCCTCT
>OAMR01000072.1:364635-387359 GCA_900205405.1 Echinochloa crus-galli
TACAATTAATTTTTTATTTCATCTACATTTAGTACTCCATACATGTTATGACATTTTGATGTGATGGAGATTTTTTTCGTAGTGTATTTGTGAGTTGCTTTTTTAAATTAAACAAGCCCCTCGTCTACTTCATCACGTCCCGGTCAATCACCGCCCACATGGGCACAAGGTGTGACAGTTTGCACACATAGCTCCACCAGATCATTTCACCCAAATTCTGTTTTATTTTATTAGAAAATAACTACTTGATCAGCTAGGGGAAAATTGGTTGTGTAGCATCGAAAGATCACGACTTCTGGAAAATACCATCAAAAGACTTCGCCTCCGTAAAATACCACTGAAAGATGTAAACTTACCTGAACATAGCACTCTGTTAGATTTCTCTGTTATCTCTATTATCTCGGACAAAAATACCCCAAGACCATTACAACACCGGAAGGAGGGGCGGCTGCAAGGGACGACGGGCGGTGGTGCGAGCCGGCGACGAAGAGAGAGAGGGTGGCACGGCCGGCGAGGGAGGGCAACACACGATCCAGCGAATCTGAGGAAGCGGGCACGCCGGTGACGGAGGTGCGGCGCACAAGCCCGGCGAGGGAGAAGGGGCGCGCGGTCGGCGAGGAAGGGGCGGCGCACCGCTTGCTTCCGCCGGGCTCCTCCGGGGCGTCAAGATCCGTCCGGCCCTGCCGCTGCTGTGACACGGACCGCCAGAACGACGACAGCCACCTCGGTGCCCGCTCCACCACGTCGGGGTACCAGCGAGGCTCGCGGCGCACCAGTGCCTCCGCACGGCGGCGAGCTCCTTCATGACGTGCTCCGGCTGCCGCAGCGTGTGCATGTCCATGGCCGACTGCGTCCGACGGCGGCGAGCTCTTCTCCCCCAAGACCGGGCAGCTCGGCACGCTGCCGCCGAGGCAGAGGACGCCGGAGGCGCTGCAGCGCGCGGCGGAGGCGATGCGGCGGCTGGACAGGCGGGCGTTCCGGAGCGGGTTCGTCCTCGGGCCACATCGAGCTGCGCACGACGGGGAGGGAGGAGCGACGGCTTGCGGCTGCGAGGGAGAGGGCGGCGGTCGGCGGCGCGAGCTGGAGGGGGGCGCGGCCGGCGGCGCGAATTGGAGGCGGCGTGGCCGGCGGGAGGACCGACAGGGCCTGAAGAGGATAAGATCCAAGGGCAGGAACGTCATTTCACATTTGCGTTTTGTTTTTTCACAGGTGAAAATAAACTTTCAGTTATCAAAATCTAACGGAATGCTATATTGAGGTAACGTTTGCAACTTTCGGTGGTATTTTACGGAGGCGAAGTCTTTTAATGGTATTTTCCGGAAGTCGTGATCTTTCGATGCTACAGGACCAATTTTCCCATCAGCTAGCCGCATTGCCATGGCAATAGTAGTAGTTATCTTTGGCTTCGAAGCACGGATCCGTGGGCCACCCCACTCAGTACATGGGGCCTCTTCGCTCTTTAGCAAAGGCTCCAAGTGTATGGCAGGCCCAGAAGCCAGCGCTGGTCCAGTGGTTGGATCACTCCAAATCCAGTCAGACAGACATCAAAGTTTGACGGTTATGCACTTCAGGTGGACTGGGTTGTAAATTTAAGTACTAGAGGGGTTTATAGTGATGAACACTTTACTAGATGTACATATCATTCAGTGAAGTGATGTATTTGGGGTTGAATATAGAAATAAAAGTGAAGTAGCTGTACACTTTTGGTTCGGTCTGGTAGGGAGGCACTGTTCGGCAATAACTCAACTGTGGCCCAATTCACCAACTAGCTCTGGTCCTTGTACTCAAGATCCATATATACAGTTCGGCATTAGATAAGCTTCATCTCCAAATCAAGGCCTATGTTCCGTGCTAAATGTACTTTGCCCTTGTTTAGTTTCCAAATTCCACTCTAAATTTCACTATATAAAAAGAAGATTCTTATCATAACAAAATGTCAGCACATACATGTACTACTAAATGTAGATGAAATCTAAAACTAATTGCACAATTTTGTTGTACTTTGCGAGACGAACATTTTAAACCTAATTAATCAATGTTTGGATAATTATTCATAAATACAAACGAAATACTACATAGACGTAACGATTATAAAATCCCAACTTTAGCATGTCAAAGTTGAGAACTAAACAAGCCCTTTGTGTTTCCCTGTCATTTGGTAAACCAAGAATGTAGCAAAAGGACCCCGAATCAAATGTCCAAGGTGTTTTGTTTGAAACAAAGGAATTTTATTGTTATTTCAAATAAAGATGGGACTGACCCCATCGACCCGGCCATATGCACTAATGCACGTTTGCAGGTTTGCCGCTATGTGGGGAAGCTGGCACTTGCTCAGAGTTCACATGCACAGTCCCCCTCTTGTATCTTTTTCTTGCTGAAAAGAAATGGAAAAGGGAGTGCACATCTGCCTTCCCTGGCCTAACGTTTTTCTGTAAAGACAAAAAAAAATTGCAGAGAGGCATGTGAATTCTGAACAGCTTCCTTCCTTTCCATCTTTTCCTTTTAGTCCTTTTCCTCTTTTAAATTGTGAGATAAGGCTTTGAGATCAACGTGTGTACGGGAGGTTGAACTACAATAATCCAACCATCCATAACCCTTTCCAAGGGATCATTTTTTTTTTGAAACGAAATTCCAAGGGATCATTTCTAACAACCCAAAATCTAAATTGAGAAGGCTCTCAATCTAGCATATTGCGAGAGTCCCCTTGATTTGGTAAGGAGAGTGATGTCAGCAGAACAAAAACGAAAAAAAGGAAGAACTAACAATTGAAATTATGAAAATAACAAATCTACAGCTCCAACTCCGGTGACCCCTTCTTCTCTGGCAATCCCCTATTATTCTCAGACGAGCACTCCGGCGATCTCTTCTTCTTTAGTGGACGGTAAGGGTTAGGGGTTTGGGGTTGGAGACAGAATTGGTGGCTATCGGATCAAGAGGGATGGCCGGGGAAGACTCGAGGGCCAGCGGTGGTGCTGGGCACTAGGTAGGATAGCTAGGCGGCCATGGTAGTGGAGGAGGGCGGTTGGGTTAGGACCAGGGTGGAGGCGGCGAAGGAGCAACAATGGGGGTGGTTAGTATGGGCCGGCAACAGAGGAGGTGGGGTCGCCGCCGCAGTTAGGGGAGGCACGGGTGGCGGGGGTTAGAACAAGGATCCGCAGGTGAGGCAAATGTTGCGGACGAGGTGGAGAAGATATGGTAGGGATCGGGTGATAGCTAGGGGAGGGGCCCCTCAACATAACGTTATCGGGAGGGCCCTACATATAGTTGCCTGCTTCTAACAATCGTTCTTTATTTATTTAAACACGCTGTAGCATCGTAATCATACAAAAAATAATTTTCCTAAAAAATAAAATTGTCATACATAAAAGAAGGTGCATTTAAGTGTGTGTAAAAGTGGACATCGGAGTTAATGAGAACCCTGATACGACGAGATGCATTGTAGGAGGTGTTCATGAGGTGCAACCCACATAGGCCACATGGCTACGAGTGTTTATCTTGCAAAGCACATAAGGTTGGCATCCATTATGAAGCAATACGAGGAGGACCATTTGTCCATTTTGGCCCCATGTATGTATGTTGCTCGTTAAGAAAGCCTCCAAATGCACAGCTAGGCGAGTCAAACGGTCTCGTCCCAGTCACAGCCACAAGAAAAATAAGATCCTGCTACAGCTATAACGGAGTATTAGAAAACGCCGTTATGCTACCTGCCAACCTAGGGATAGGATTGGTACGAGTAGTTAATTAGTCCTGCTACAGCTAATTTACGTATCTTACTTAGAAAGGCAAATATTAATCTAGATGTCTCAAATTACCTAAGTATCGTTTGACTTTGACATGATGTCTATCGACATACTTAATAATTACTTTTTATATCTATATCAGAAAAAAATACAGTAATATGAATATATTCTGTGACAAATATATCAATATAATATCTATTTATATGTAATAAGTTGTAATACTTTGTGTGTATATAAGCTGTCCAAAATTATAAGGTTTGCCTGCGAATTTCTCGAAAGAGAAAACAGAAATCATGATCAACTAAACCGTCTCAGGGCCTTGCTTAAGAATAAGAAAGAGAAACCTTATAGAAATAGTATGTACTAATATTTGATTCTATTCTTGGGAATTCCGTAAATATTCCATTCTAAAAATCGAAACAAATGCATTCTCCTTTTAAAAGGTGTCAAGTCTTGGTACGGGAACAGCAAGGCAAGGTAAATGTCTTGTGTTTCGCACAAAAAAAATATAACTGCCTCGTCCTAATGTCACACACAGCCAGGAAAAAAATAGACAAAATCATAGGAAAGAAAAACAATTATTAATAAAGTTGCTGCCGATTGCCGTGTAGATGCTACCTGGATACCTAGTGATAACATTGGTAGTTAATTGGGAGCAGCTATTTTTATATGCTTGAATTTTAGTGCTCTAGGTGATTTAAAGTAAATGTTGGATCCTATGTTAGCACTCTACTTCTTTCTCGCCCTTCATCTCTCTTGCATCCACACCGTCGATGTCATGGTCCTCCTCCCTAGATCCTACCTGCTTCCTAGTTCTATCCCAGTTGGTGTCATCTCCACCTCCATCGCGTGTACCACTCCAATTGAGCTCTCAAGCCCCAGCAACCAATAAACTGACCGCCTTCCTCCACGCTCACGCCGATGCGCCAACCTCCATCACTAGGCTTCCATGCCTCCCTCCAAACCTTCTTCTATGCCCGTCCTCCCTAAGCCCTAACCAATTGGCATATATATTCACAATGGGCACCTAAAAACTTCTTAGTTTTAGGTTCCTCAAATTAAACACGGGTTATGTGTAGTTGTTAATCTAGGTATCATAGAAAGGTATTGAATGTTAATAGCTCTTTGTTCATTTTTACCTAGCATTTTAGAAATTGACTTGATTTGTATACACATTTCTGTTTTTCATATCTTTATTTGTAAAAAATGGGTAAAAGTATAGTATTACAGATATAGTTTTTCTTGATAAATATATTAACAACCATTTTATGTGATAACTTTTAGTATTTTTGTATATATAATAAGCAGTCAAAATCTCTAACAACATTGTCTGGCCATTTTTAAAAGGTGCCTTTCCTTTAAGGTGTTGGTTGTTTTAGCTTGTAGATTATGCATAGCAGGTTGCATACTGGATTGACAAACACAAGTTTCAAATTATATGATCCAACAACATATATACTCCGCCAACTTACGGCAATATAGGCATATAGCTTAAACAAACAGAGCCGGGCCTTATTAAGCAGCAATAGAGTACTAACATAATGTACACTTTTGTATATATAGACTTTGTGCATGATATTTGATTTGAGCTAAGCAGAGTTTCCTATTATCTCTTTTTGGATAGAACCAATCGCCATGGACATGATCCTTGGCATCCGAAGCATACGTCAAGAGTGGCTCGTTTGGATGCACTGTGATAAGGTCAGAATTCTTAGACAATATTATTTTTCAAGTTTAAAAATTTGATTCAAGTCCATGAACAGGGGCGTACGAAGTCCAAAGAAGTATCATGTATAATAAGTTTGAAGAAAACGCTAAGGCCTCATATGAAACTTGAGAAATATAACTGGTTGACTGATTCCCATACAGCGGTGTCCTAAATTTTTGAAAATGTTTTTTTTTTTGCAATGGTCCAATTTCAAACGTATCCAAGCTATTATGGACCATGTCAAGGGAGTACTAGACTTGAGTACTACACAGGCTGTTCTGTGGTGTTTTATATCCAGGACACAGCTAGCTGACATCGAAGGCACGCCTATGCACGCTCAATTTGACCTGTAGCCAAAAACTTTTGTCACGTCTCTCATATTGTTCCAAAAAACAAGAATAAGTACACGCTTTAGAGTGGTCCCTAAAGTATGAGGAAATTATATACTTACTTTCCGGTAACCGGATACTAGTACGGTGACTAACTGACTACGATCACGACAATGATTGTACAATGATTGCTAGAAGAATCACCATCTTCTTCAAGCTCTGCCGTCTAAAATTCTCTGACTAAAAATTCAATAGAAAAGGAAGAGTCCTTTTGCATATACTCCCTCGGCCAAACTATGTGCATTTGAACAGTACATTGATGCGGTGCGTTTTTTAAAATATTACACGCACTATTTCCACATCATCAAACAACACATTCATGTACTTTTGCAGTTCCAAACTTTAACCACGCTCGGTCCATGAACAAATGTATTTAGCATGTTGCCAGCAGAATTACTGTTGCCAAAGCAGTAATGTTTTGAACTGCGTCACTGTCACCATGCCAAGGGAACAGAACATGCCAAAGCAGCAGCGATACTGTAGCAGCTTTTGTTGGTTTTGTAGAGGGCGAGGCGTTGCAGGTGTCCTTGCTGTCTTTGCAATACTCTGCACGCAGAACAACTACCTACCCTACCCACATGGCCCTTCCGTAGCTCGTAAGGCAACACAACGACGAACTGTCACCTGCATAGACATCCAAAGTTTTCTTTTTTGCCCTTCTTTAGTTTCTAAATTTTACCTCAAATTCTATGCTATGCAAAAAGAAGATTTTCATCACATCAAAATGTCGATACATGCATAGAGTACTAAATGTAGATAAAATCAAAAACTAATTGTACAGTTTTGTTGTATTTTACGACAAACATTTTGAACCTAATTAATCAATGTTTGGACGATTATTCATAAATACAAACGAAATGCTACAGTGCAACATTTATGACACTTTTCAAAGTTTGGGTGTCTCCAACTAAACAAGCCCTTTACCTTTTTTTAACGTGCAGTTATTTTCTCATGAGTATATGCAGTGGCGCCTAGCTTGGGAGAGAAAAAACTAAATAGATTCTCTGTTACAATGTTAATTATATGGACCGTACCGTTCATAATTGTTTTAGAAAAGAGTAAATCTATTAGAAACATGGGTGGACAAATAGGCATGTGGCTAGAAAAATCGGTGAAAGTCATCCAAATCGCTGTCTAATATGAACCTAGCTAGGAGAAAGGGAGTTCCTTAATTTCAGATGACCCCATAAGAGCATGCATAAATGTGATTTGAATCCGCGGCCATTTGAAGTGGACTCCAATAAATTAAGGAATTGACGGGCTACCCAAATGGTAGGTTAATTATTTGCGCAACCATTCCTCCTTGGAATGCTAGGTTAATTATATGATTAGTGAGGCTCATATCATATGCATGTGCTTTCCTATGGCTTTGTTCAAACAACAGCGGCAGTATCATAGTTTATCAGACAACATCATGTTAACACAATTTTTTTTTCTGACTTGACTTTGGATTGAACAAATCATGTTAGCACTTCTTGACCAGAGAGCAAGAGCCAAATCAAAACCTTGGCTTTCAAACCAATCACAGGTACCATAGATAGACTGCATCAACATGACTGCAACGGCTTAAGTATTTTATCTGCAAGTAGCATAGTACTCCAGCATAGTACATACACTATACTAAATCACAATAGTTCCAATTCCATGTTCTAAACTATATACCATAAAGATCCAAAACTTTCGAGGCCGACGGGCCCACAAATCAGCCACAGTAGAATTTTTTCGAACCCACGATTTTCGTCGGACTCTTTAGTCACACTTTTGAAGAAATCATAAAATGTTACGCCTCGTCAAGGTAAAAAAGCACGTGCCTACGTGGAATCGTCGAGTTCGTAACTAATACGGTCTCTGAAAAAAAGAAAAAAAAATAGGCAAGCATCCCCTCCCGCAGGGCCGCCGTTGCGGCCCATCAGCTGGGCGCTTGGGCAGAGGCAAGGTGAGGGGCGGCGGGCCAGGTCATGGCTGCCGGCGAGCAGTGGGTGGAGGAGGATCGCGGCCACTGAGATAAGGAGGAGCTTGGCCTTTGGGATGGGGAGGACGAGCTCGGCAGCCAGAGCTCTTTCTCAACGTGGCGCGGGGACCTTAGCTCCTCCTCCAACAGATCCCGCAAATAGGAGGGCGGAGCTGCATTGCGGGTGAGCTCACTGCACGCATGTCTTCACGAGGGTTATGCAGGCAGCGGGCTCCACAAGCAGGCGACTGATGTGAGGGACCTCGAGCCGTTGCTTCCCTGGCGTCGGTCCCTGGTGATGTTGCTGCTCTGCTATGGAAAATCAGAGGAGAGAGGTGGATTGGAGAGGAAGAAAGAGACGGCCAGCTCCTCTTGTGGATCCGACAAAGTACAGCCATGTTGTTGGTAGTCTTTTTTTTATAAGGAAACTTTATTAATTTTAAAAATTTTACATCGAGTTGATACAAATTTTTTGAAATAAATTCCCGGCCTCTGCATTACTAGGATGCACACAGCCCCAAAACAAGCAAAACAGAAAAAAAGAGCCCAAACACTAATGGCTATCAATCCGTAGACTAGACCGTCACCCATGTGCCTGGGTAAAATGCCACTGCAACCAATTCCTGTGAAGCTGGTTTCTATAATATAACCCATGAACGGAGCAAATGGATAACTGAGAAGATAACCTGCAAAGGAGAAGGGTACAAAGTAGAAGTAGACATTAGACAGAAATAATAAACATCCAAAGTTTTCTTTTTTGCCCTTCTTTAGTTTCTAAATTTTACCTCAAATTCTATGCTATGCAAAAAGAAGATTTTCATCACATCAAAATGTCGATACATGCATAGAGTACTAAATGTAGATAAAATCAAAAACTAATTGTACAGTTTTGTTGTATTTTACGACAAACATTTTGAACCTAATTAATCAATGTTTGGACGATTATTCATAAATACAAACGAAATGCTACAGTGCAACATTTATGACACTTTTCAAAGTTTGGGTGTCTCCAACTAAACAAGCCCTTTACCTTTTTTTAACGTGCAGTTATTTTCTCATGAGTATATGCAGTGGCGCCTAGCTTGGGAGAGAAAAAACTAAATAGATTCTCTGTTACAATGTTAATTATATGGACCGTACCGTTCATAATTGTTTTAGAAAAGAGTAAATCTATTAGAAACATGGGTGGACAAATAGGCATGTGGCTAGAAAAATCGGTGAAAGTCATCCAAATCGCTGTCTAATATGAACCTAGCTAGGAGAAAGGGAGTTCCTTAATTTCAGATGACCCCATAAGAGCATGCATAAATGTGATTTGAATCCGCGGCCATTTGAAGTGGACTCCAATAAATTAAGGAATTGACGGGCTACCCAAATGGTAGGTTAATTATTTGCGCAACCATTCCTCCTTGGAATGCTAGGTTAATTATATGATTAGTGAGGCTCATATCATATGCATGTGCTTTCCTATGGCTTTGTTCAAACAACAGCGGCAGTATCATAGTTTATCAGACAACATCATGTTAACACAATTTTTTTTTCTGACTTGACTTTGGATTGAACAAATCATGTTAGCACTTCTTGACCAGAGAGCAAGAGCCAAATCAAAACCTTGGCTTTCAAACCAATCACAGGTACCATAGATAGACTGCATCAACATGACTGCAACGGCTTAAGTATTTTATCTGCAAGTAGCATAGTACTCCAGCATAGTACATACACTATACTAATCACAATAGTTCCAATTCCATGTTCTAAACTATATACCATAAAGATCCAAAACTTTCGAGGCCGACGGGCCCACAAATCAGCCACAGTAGAATTTTTTCGAACCCACGATTTTCGTCGGACTCTTTAGTCACACTTTTGAGGAAATCATAAAACGTTACGTCTCGTCATGGTAAAAAAACACGTGCCTACATGGAATCGTCGAATTCGTAACCAATACGGTCTTTAACCAATTATCGTTATATAATCTTATTTTCTACTAATCATGTGTTTCTATTAAACGTGCCCGTTCTTACTAGTTATGGATAAAAAAAATCATGTTTGAAGGAGTCAAGAGAAGCTAGCGCCTTGAAGGAGCCGAAGACGGCCAGCGTGGCAGATTCCTTTTCCTCTCCCTCTTCCGTCCACACGGGCATATTCCGCGCGGTCCGGGGCCCACACGGCTAGCCGCGCGCGTGGACCCGGTTCACGCTGCGCGATCGACGGGAGCCGTCGGATGCGGCGGCGGACGGCGGATCATCTCGTCCGCGTGGAGGAATCCACGGGGACGGTGGCGTGGTCCCCGTGGGCTGTGCTCTACTGCTCGTGGGCCCCGCCAGACCAAGACCCGTTTATTGCGATTCACCTGGAGTTTTGGAGGGTGTTTTTGCAGGTGAGTTCCTGTTGGTTTGGGATATTACGATATGGGCTCGCTGCAGATAATTTGGCTTTGAATTTTTGAGCGTAATATTTGGCAAATGTCGTGTTCTGTTGGGTACGTGTGTGGCAGCGGGCAAGGACGGACAAAGCTGCAAAGATTTCGTATAGAAACCGGATTTGGTAAGCATTTGTCTCAATACTGCCTCCATTTGTTAATACAATGTGTGATGTTTTCGGTGAACAAAACAAACTAAAACTAGCTTTGCTTTCTTTGTTCAAAGTTTCATGTATTCATGACTGAATGTAGTACTAAGTTATAGTGAAGATCTCTTTCCTCTTCATATTTATACTGTTCATATTTCTACCAATGTTTGGCTAACTATCTGTGAGCTAACAAATCCCTGATATTCCTTAACTTGGAAATGTGTGCAAAATCATAGTAATGGAAAGACGTCGTGCACGTGTTAACTTGTTCTACCTAATGTTTGGGATCATAATATTAATGATTCTACTTAAAAGCAACTAAGAAAGAGCCACATTTGAGTTAAATATCTTATGCACGGTAAAAACATATATTTTCCTTTGCAGACAAACGCACATGTTGTAGCATACATGTTTCTTAAAATACCACATTTCTTATTTTAATTCTTTGAAGTATAGTGTACTGTTAGAATCCTTATATTTTATCATGTGAACAAAAAATTATGAGCTCTATTTTCCGTATTTCGAAAACTGCTCACAAGAATATCACCCACCAGCATTATAAAAAAATACCGTATTCTTTTTGCAATGTCCAAAGCACACAAAGCACGAATCCGGAAATTGTAAAACCACAAATAATCTGCACACAAATACAAATTCGTACGAAAATATGGTCAATCAAATCTCCAAAGGAACAAAACAAGCAAACCCATCTAGCGTCCGAGGTTGGATTTGTAAATACGTGATTCTCCAAGGGGCTACGAGGCATATAAAACTCCCGTCCCCTTAAAATTCCCACTTCTTTCTTTCACCTTGGCCCTTTCTTTCCCTCCCGCTTCCGACCGCTCCCTCTCTCCTCGCTCCACTCCCCATGACGGCGACGGCGGCTGCGGAGGCGTAGGAGACGGAACCGGGCCGGGACACCGCGGCGGCTTGTCGGGTGGGGGCGAAGGAGATGGCAGCGCCGGCGTCTGCGGCGGCGGCCGGGCGCGGCGGAGCCATGTCGTCCGACAACGCCAAGGGCCTGGTCCTCGCGGTGTCGTCCAGCGCCTTCATCGGGGCCAGCTTCATCGTCAAGAAGATGGGGCTCAGGAGGGCCGCCGACTCCGGCGTCCGCGCGGGTGAGTGGAGGCCTCCCCCCTGCTCGCCGCGTCCGTCCGTCCGTCGGTGGATTCCGTCCGGATCTCCCCGGCGCGTCGGTGGGTGGGTTCGGTTGGTTGGCTCGCGCACGACGGCGATGCGCGTCGAGCTGGGGCGCTGCCAGCCATGTGGTTGCTTCGCTGGCTACTGGTTGAAGCTTTGAATTTGATTTTTTTATTTGGGTTTTCACTTTCGCGACGCGGTTTCGGTTGGGTGTTCTTGGTTGGTGAGAGGGATCTGCGCGCGGTAGGAAAAAAATGCGGTGGGCTGTTCTTCTGGATGGTGAACTGGGAGTCCAATCGAGTCCAGGAGATTTCATCCGTAGCAGAAATTTGGGGATTTTGATCCGATTTTTCTTTGCTGAAGCTTTTGTTTTCTTGATTTAGTTTGTCAGAGGAGCCTAGTTGACTCCACAAAGGTCAATCTCTTTGGCTGTGGTAGATTTGGCTGCGTCGAAAATTGACCACATTGATAGCAAAGCCTGATGGTGTCAGCTGCTGAATTTAGTCAAAGATGCTTCATGCTTCTTCTCATTGCAATTGGGTGGATTGGTTGATTCTCTTTTGTGTAGCGGAAAAAGAAAAAGATTGCAATGATTTGACGGTGCGGGCAAGTCTTACCTTGGGGACTTGGGGTCTGGGCTGATGCAAAAAAGTTTGCTTGCGAAAGTAGTCCAATCGAGTCAAGCTATTTCCTTCAGCACTTCAGTTGCAAGTTGCAACTTGCAAGAGAGGCAATCACGCCAAAGGATTTTGTTTTTCACTTTTGTTTTACATTTTTTAATGGAGTAAAAAGCGAGTTGACTGACTCTGAGTTTGCAATGTGCCGAGATATTTTGGTTAACAGTCTGCGCACTTTTGTTCTACATTTTTTAATGGAGTAAAAGCGAGCTGAGTGAGTCTGAGTTTGCACTGTGTCGAGATAATTTTGGTTCACAGTCTGTGCATTGCATACCGAGTCTGATAAATTTATGATATCCTTCTTCTGTGTTACATAAATGATGTCGTTATATGCTTTCCCCATTGTTTTACTGCAGACACGTAATTAGGTGTTTTTATTTACATGAACCAGGATATGGAGGATTTTCCTACTTAATGGAGCCTCTTTGGTGGATAGGCATGATTTCTAGTAAGCCTTCTCTCCTTTCCTTATCTGTTACAGTACTCCTCAATTTCCTCCGTCACTTAGTATACACACATTCTTTTTCAATGTTGCGGTTGCTGGTGTTCTCCCTCTAATCCAATGCATAGCATGTTCCATTTGAACATTTCCCTCCATTATTATTCTTAATCTAGTTCCTTTCACCCTGTGAGCTAATGCTGTCCATGTTGACATTCCACACAGAAGCATAATTGCAGAAAAGGTCGTGCTAAAAATTAAGACTGATACTGTCATTTTGTATTAGGGATAGTAATAGTTGATTCAGAATGTAGCTTTTGATAGTTTCATAGGTGCAGGTGGATAATCGAAATATAGTCGGAGTAATGGACCAGCGCTGCCATGGAAAATGCCAGCACTATTGGGATCCTATCATCTGAATGAAATACTTCATTATTAACACTGTTTGCGGCTATCCGATCTTCGTGCGGATTCTCCGTAAAATGTCTGTTGAACTTTACTCATAGGAAGTGGATGGAATGGGAAGCATTTTATTAAGTTTGCTAAGTGCTTTCCTGTGTAAGCAGAGTTTTAGCTTCAAACATTTTTAGGAGAACATGTTACTAAAACTTTCAGAATGAAGGAAACTTGAAAAATGTTTACTTACATAGTTACATGTCTTTGTGCACAGTGATTGTAGGTGAAATTGCTAATTTTGCCGCTTACGCATTCGCTCCTGCTATCCTTGTCACCCCTCTTGGTGCACTCAGTATAATCATCAGGTACATTTAGAAGATTACATGTCAAAATTACTAGCATTGACCTAGCAAGTTATTTTTTGAGATGACAATTGTTTGCAAATTTCTGCAGTGCTGCACTTGCACATGCCATTCTACAAGAGAAACTGCACACATTTGGTATACTTGGTTGTGTTCTCTGTGTTGTTGGATCCATCACAATTGTACTCCATGCCCCACAGGAGCGTGACATAGATTCTGTGAAGGAAGTTTGGGATCTTGCAACTGAACCAGGTATATGATATACTGAGTAGTTCAGACTTGTCACATTATCATCATTACAACCTTATTAGAATTTTTATGGGCTACATTTATACATTATTGGTTCCTTGTATTTGCAGCTTTCCTTTGCTATGCGGCTATAGTAGTTGCAGCAGCCTTAGTGCTTATATATTTTGTTGTTCCTCATCATGGACAAACAAACATAATGGTGTACATTGGAGTGTGTTCTCTTCTTGGGTCACTCACGGTACGTTTTTCCCCACATATATATAGATCAGATCAAGCATAATCTTTTTGATGTGTTCCTACTGGAATTCCATACTAAATCCTACTTCTATCTGATAGTGAGAAGTTTTGCAGGTTATGAGTGTAAGAGCTCTTGGAATTGCCTTGAAATTAACATTCTCGGGCACAAACCAGCTATTCTATCCTCAGACTTGGGCTTTTGCTCTAATTGTGGCCACCTGTGTGAGCACCCAGATTAACTATCTAAATAAGGTAACCCTTCTGTTTTTTCCACTCTTATTATTGGCATATATTGTTGGTTGCCAGCTTCACTGATGAGATTATTATCATTACCTATTTCCAGCCTTTCTAGAAACATGGACAAAAATATATAAGTTGCATTCTTGCTGGTTTACCAGATTGCATTTTATTGTCAACTAAATGTTTTTCTAATTTATATGCATCTAACCAAGCGGAAATTTAGCCTTTTAAGCTTTCTCAACACCTGTTCTCATTCTGTGAGTGTACAATGGATACTATACAAGTAGATATATGGACATTTGAAGTGATTCCTTGATGTAGGATCAAGTTTTCACACCATAGATGAATCTGGGCTTTTGGATTAGCCAGGGACCTTCAAACAACTTATCTAATACATAACTTATTGCCAGTGTTTTAAAGGCGGTAAGGCGTCCCAAGAATTCCGGGAACGCCTTACCGCCTAGGCGACAAGGCGCCACTGTTTCCCAAGGCGTGCTGGGTGCGCCTGGACGCCAGGCGTCGCCTAGGCGACGCCTTTAAAACACTGCTTATTGCCTTACCTGTCTTCAGGAGGATATATATTATTTGGCACTAATTATGCAAACAAAAGGAAACACATGCAGCTTATTCTATACTCTGTGTTATGTGTTTGAACCGTCACTTGCAGTTCTTAGTGTATCAAACTGGTCGTCTTTTATTTTAAAATATGGTTAATAAATTTCATGCAAGCTAAGTCAATGTGTTTTTCTCAATTGCAGGCGCTGGACACCTTTAATACAGCAGTAGTCTCACCAATATATTACGTGATGTTTACATCACTAACAATTATAGCCAGTGTGATAATGTTCAAGGTAACCCATACATTCATGAAAAACAATGCACATTTTTTGTTGCAAAAAGTTATAAAATTTAGGCTTGCCGTTTGATCTACCTATATTTTGTTCTTAAGCTGTCTTGTGTAGTGGTTTACTAGAAAATTGATATCAATTTTGGGCCTTTAGCATAACTAGCAGAAGTTCCCATGTTAGTGGCTTCGCTTTGCCAAATGAAAGCTCCAGGGCTTTGTAATTTGGTCATAAAACCATTTAATGCTCTCTATATATTACTTGCTGGTTAAGTTGTGCTAGCTCTATCTATGTATTGACTCAAGTCATTGCTGCTATAATTGTTATATATTCATGGTGATCATGCCTTTTATGTTGAGTTATCTACTTCACAAAATGTATAACATCCAAGTTCATCAGCGGTTTGTTTTTCGATGTGCAGGATTGGGATCATCAAAATCCTACGCAAATTGTTACAGAGATGTGTGGTTTCATGACCATCCTTTCTGGGACATTTCTTCTTCACAAGACAAAGGATATGGCTGACAGTATGTCATAATTCATGCTACTTTTATACATCCCTTGAGAATCTTTGGTTTTGTGTGTTGAGATTTCTTTTCAAACAGGTCCTGGACAATCTTTGTCCACACGACGGCTGAAGCATGCTAGTCAGAATGGGTTTGCCATTGAAGTCATGCCACTAAAATGTCAAGATTCTGTGGATGATGAGACCTTGTCATTTACCAAGGCTGACAATGGCTATCTAAAGGAAGAGCATCCTCTCAGATACAAAGAATCGAGTATCGTCTGAGAGATAATTCTTCGCCAACATTTGGCAGGATATCTTGGGAAACTTTTTGCTCACAATGGTCAGAAGTGATTGATTGAAGTAGAACTGGAGTTGGAGGTTTTACCTCAATGTGGCCTTGGATGGATTGACATCACAGATTATAAGTTAACTGTGGCTTGCCTGTTTCTCGATATCTTTTTGTTAAGGAGCGAGCCAGAAGGATGCTACATGCAGGCCAAATAAATGTTAGTCATACAGGAATACCAGTTCTGGAAAAGCATTTGGAGTGTATTTAGGCACAGTGGTGTCATTCACTATACTATTTTTTCTCATTTTAGGAAGTCATGTGTTAGCTGTAATGTGATCTTATCTGATTTCTAGGAAGACACTATATAGAAACGCCAGACTTCATTTTTTACCTGTAATTACCTCATAAATTGCTGCCCAATTGTCAATGTGTATACTGAGTCTGTGTAAGTATCAATTCATACTTTCTGATAAGCGAACCCTTCTGATAAACTGTTGATCATTCTAATTCTTACGTTGTTAGCATTTGTTCTTAGCATATAGAAATGCAATTTTCAGGACCATCCTTTGTTAAATGTTCAGAAGGATGCTACATCATATATATATTTTTTTATTATGCTTCATCGGAGCATCCTTTTGTTCTTAGCATTTATTAGAAATTAGAATGCAATTTTCAGGAACATTGGTGTGGTTAAAGCTACATAGTTAAAAAAGTATGGTTAAGGAAGAAGTGTCCACCAATTATTTTTAGTGTGTAGTGGTTTCCATGGTTTGTAAGTTTTCAGGATATATGATTGCAGAAAGCCACAAAGCAACAGGAGTGGTCGTGGAAGGGAGGACATAAAGTTACTCTTCAAACATATTCTTCTACTACTTTAGTTATTATATCTATTTAAGGTCAAGAAAAAAGAATTGGTCGTGGAAGTGTTCCCATTTCGAAAAAAGAAAAAAAATGAAAAAGGTAAAGAGCATTCTTCTATGATTTATTTTTCATTTTTTACTCCTTCATGATTACTCCTTTATATGTTTTACCTTCTTTTCTTGTTTACATAATTAATCAAACTTGTTTTGAAAGGGTCCAGTGCCAACAGTTTTATGTGAAATTTTTGCTCATTATGGTTACTCAATGACTATTGTGGTGAATATAATTGGAAAAAGAAATATGTTAAGCTTTAACTCAGCACCCTGCAGGCGCTTCTAAAATAAGAGTAGAGTACATGCACAACTGCGCATTAGCATGCATGATTGAATGTCTCTTACTGAGATAGAACAGGATATGCTTACTTACAGTATTCATAACCATAGTTAATGACCGAGGTTGATCAGAGGAACTTAGTTTCTCATGAGAAAGTTCCATTATGTTAAGTTTCTAAGGAACATCACCTTTGGTTGTCTAGGGTTCATGCCATCACCTTTTCTTTTCGATTGTTAAATGTTATGTGCTACATGTAAGATTTCTTCTCCAGCTGAAGAACCAAATCCCAAATAAGACACTACCCAGTCAATGAGAATGATACCTTATCGTTGAGCTAGTTATAATGCATCTGTTGATGACTCGCAGGGACCTGAAATCAAGTTTTGAATTGAAGTTATGATTATTCCGGTCACCTTGGAGATGGGAACATGCACCAGAAGGCGGAATCTGTTGATGATTCAGTCACAGGGACCCGAAACAAAGTTTTGAATTGCAATTATGCTTATTCCAGTACATCAATAAATATTGTCACCTTGGACACGGGAATTGCGTTTATAAATACAAAGAACAGCTAGGCTTGGTATTGAATCACAGTAATGGCTAGTGTGACAGTCACAATGGTTGACACAGTGACCATTGCATACATTGCAGTTGCAACAGTGATGGTCATCTGCAGTAGCTCCTTTGATCTTGCAATAATCACATCCTGACACCAGCTGCATAAAAGGAGATTGTGAAGGCAACTATGAAAGAAGCTGCTGCAACCCATACAGCAGAGCTGAAGTCATTTTCAGTGTGTGCTGCATTGTCTGGAATGGGATCTTCTTTACGGTTTTTGAGGCCTGGATTTCCAGTCACGTTAAGTATCACTGATCTAGGAAAGTCAGGCAGGGGTCCAGAGAGCTGGTTGTAAGAAAGGAACAAATATGTCAAACTTTGCAGGCTTGCAAGCGAGGATGGTACCTGACCTGATAAGTTATTGTTTGAAAGATCAAGAAACTCCAAGTTACTTAACATTCCGATGCTTGAAGGGATATTTCCCTCAAGATGGTTGTGACCTAGTTCAATTAAATTCAATTTTGTTGGCATCGTGGGGATGGTTCCTGTCAGCTCATTGTTTCCGAGTGCAAGAGTTGACAGAAACTGCAATGAGCTGATCGAAGATGGAATCGTTCCCTTGAACTTGTTGCCATGCAGATTTATATAGCAGAGCTTTGGCAACTGAAAAACTCTGTAAGGTATCTCTTCGGTAAATGAGTTACGACTCAGGTTAAATACTTCCAGCTTTTTCATGTTGGAAAATGAATTTGGGATATCTCCAGTAAGATTATTCATTTGGAGCTTCATCACGACCAGCTGCTCAAGGTTTCCCATCTCAGCAGGTAGAGCACCCTGCAGCTTATTTGATGACAAGTCTATGAGTGCCAATTTCTTGCATTTGCTGAGTTGTGATGGTATAGAACCCTCAAGCTGATTGCCATTCAACTCCAGATAAGCTAAGCTCATTGCATTACCGATTGTTTCTGGTAGTCTTCCATTGAGAAAGTTTCCTGCAAGTCTCAGATGATGAAGGCTTTGAGAGAAGTTCCTAGGAACGAGGCCTTCAATCCTATTGGCAGTGAGATCAACAGCCTCCAAACTATCAGACGAGAGGAGATCAGATGGAATCTCCCCACTAAGATTGTTATAACTCAAATCTAACATCCTAATATTCTTGGTGATTCCTTTTGGAATTGAGCCATGAAATCTGTTTTGATTGCCTGCAAACCTTTGCAGCGTGGTGAGGTTCAGCAAGCTCTCAGGTATTGCCCCGCTGAGGTTGTTACCTGAAAGAAGCAAAGAGCTGAGCCTGGGAAAGCTCAAGAACTCATCTGGGATTTTGCCTGTTAGATTGTTACGGCTGAGGTCCAAGAGTGTAAGATTTGCATACCCAAACAAACCCATTGGAATGTGACCACGGAATCTGTTGCTAGATAAGGCAAGTTCCTCCAAAGAGGCAACCATGGTTGTAGGAACAGGTCCTTCAAAGTAATTAGATGTAAGGTTCAATGTCCTCAATTTCGGCAAATAAGTCAGTTGGGTACTTATGTTGCCACTTAAATAGTTGAAGGACAAATCAAGAACTTCAAGATTGTGAAAGCCGGAGAAATTGCTGGGTTGACCAGAAAGAACATTGTTGCTGAAGTTCAATGTCTGCAATCCATCCTTCATGGGGCAAGGAGGATATTGGCCAGGCAAACTGGTGAAGAAGTTCTTGGAGAGATCAAGGAATTGCAAGGTATCAAGACTGCATATGGAGGAAAGAATGGTGGCATCGGAGAGGCCAAAATCTGACAGGGAAAGCTGAGTGACAACAGCATGCATACTGGAACTCGAGGCAGGAGCGGAGCAATTAACCCCGTTCCATTGGCATGGATTTGAGCTGGCGTTCCAGTTCCTGGTGATGGGTGATGAAGCCATGGCACCACTCACGAAGCTTGAAATGCCCCGCATGATGCTGTCTTGCGCCTTGTCCAGCAGAGGTGGTGATTGCTCACTGGTGGCCATGGATGCAGCAAGTAACCAGAAAAACAGCAGGAAGCCCATGCTGCTAGTGTAGACACAGGGTTTGCTCACCTCCATTGTTCGCCTCTGGCTTCAGCTCTTCTGGACCCCTTTGCAATGGCAATCCAACCAGAGCTTGTATATTATCCCGTCGTGCTGTTGACCTGTTGTAGTTGCAGTAAGCCAGTAACTACAATCGAATGAGCTGAAAGAAGAAAAAAACAGAGGTGCTCTAGGAATAATGCAGATTAAGTACGTACCAGTTAGCATTCGAGCGATTAACTGCTTACTCCATATAAATAAGCATCATTCAGCACACTGATATCGATGTGTTGGATGGGGGTCAAACTTGCTGACTCGTTTGAATTTTATGCGCAAGAATGGGTCAATCTGGACGAGTTATTTCACTTGTAGACTGGAAATTCCTGTGCAGCACAGCTGGCTGGGCAGGTTTTCATTCATAGAGGCCTAATTTTGTCAGTCCCCGTCTCGTCATGGCTTGATGAGCTCACCATTTGACTGCTATGGCCATTGACAGGGATTTAAGGATAGTCCATTTTCCATCTCTCGGATTGGAACCGTTGTCCGTTGTGGACTGAAGTGACAGTTTTGTTTTCCCACGAGTCATAGTTTATAGGAATCCTATGCTACTTTGGAAACCCAAACCTCTGTTCAAAACTCATGCCCGCCCATCTTTCATCTGTTTTTCCATTTGCTTCAATTTTCATGAAAATTTTATTATACCGAACTGGCCTGGCATCAATTCTGATTGGCTGTTTGTGTTACCATCGATGGATGTTACCCGGAATTCATCTTGCGTCTGTATTGTTTGCTAAGGTAAAATTGGAATCAACCGAGAACAAGCGCCATATGCCATTTGTGGTGAGCATGAGCCCATAAGTGCACGAGTATTATCAAAGATAGACTTCTCATTTGTGCGTTGAATGCACCAGCTGATATGCATAATCCCTCTTTCAATCTTCTTCAGCAGGCACTAGCCTTTGTAACGATTTCATAAAATCACACATGAAAAAGTATAAAGACTGACTTTCACATTTTTTATTATGTTATTAACCAAAGTAGTTTTAAGTGCTCGACTGGTTATTTTATCATTGCTTCCTTCAATATCATCTACTAGTCACCAATCATCGTTTTTACATATACTAATGAAGCAGACACTAATGTCATGAAGCTCCGGCAGTGACACCTATTTTTGTAAAGCAAATTCTGTGCCCTCTGACATTGGACTATTCACCCTTTTGCCCTGTTCGTTTGGCTGGTGGCTGGTGCTGGTTTTTGCTGAGAGAAAAACACTGCTGGCTGGTTGGTGGCTGGTGGCTGGCGCTGGTTTTCGCTGAGAGAAAAACACTGTTGGCTCGCTGGAAACAATCCAAACGAACAGGCAAACTTCCAGGCCCACGTGTTAGGGACCAATGCAAAGGTCACCTGTAGTCCCATGTGCCCGGGGCGATAAAATGATCTTAAAATTTAGCCTAATAATTTTAAAAATCAGACTTAATAAATATTAGACCAAAATACTGCTAGTTCTCATCTATTGTTGAACCCGAAATAAATTTAGAATAAACCTAAATATAGCATATTTTAAGAGAGGGAATATTGAACAACATAAAAGTAAATTGAAAATGCCGAGTATGTGTTGTACTAATATGAAATTCTCACCTATTGTTGAACCCAAAATAAATTGTTGGCTGAATTTTCAACCATATAGAAAATATAAATCTTAACTGCAAGGATCAATTATGCGTGCACACGCAAAAACAAGGCGCGTGAAACAGGAAAAAGAGGTCTAAAACAAAACAGAAAAATACTGAAAAAGGTTACATGGGCCTACTCGAATGACCATCTCGGTGGGCCGGTTGCGCTTTGGTTCTGCGGGGCCGGGCATCAGCATCAGTCTTCTCCTCTGCGGGAAACCTATAC
The DNA here is from genome assembly GCA_900205405.1 of Echinochloa crus-galli. Classification (NCBI taxonomy): domain Eukaryota; kingdom Viridiplantae; phylum Streptophyta; class Magnoliopsida; order Poales; family Poaceae; genus Echinochloa; species Echinochloa crus-galli. The sequence continues at coordinate 386,056 of OAMR01000072.1, forward strand.
AGCTTCCGCAGGTTTTTTTAGCCAGTTAGCTTCCAGTGTTTGAGATTGGTGCATAGGAGATGAGCGGACCAGATTATTACGGAAGAAGCAACGGCAACATCAAAAAAGGCGCACATGGACAGCTGGAGGGACACGGTTTGCTGCATGCGGAAGGAGGTACGCGGTTTGCTGCATGCGGACGGATTCCATTTAGATTTTGGTCTTTGATTTTATTTTTTTTCAAACTATAAATCATTTTTTAAATCCGTTTGAACCGTGGTCCTAGTTAGAATTAATGCAACAAAACAAGCTCCAATTTAAATATATTTCATATTTTTTATAGTTGTTTTTTAAATCAACATTTGTCGTACACTAGTTCAACATTTATAATATACTATTTCAACATTGTTTAGAAAATGTTGAGCCAATGTTCTCGAGATGTTGAATTAGGTTGATAAAAATGTTGAATCTGGTATCACATCTGTTAGAGGCTAATAAAGTTTTGTACCAAAAAATATTCGAATACAGCTACGTGTGTGACTTTTTTTCAACGTAATAAAAAAATCCGTTCAGCCCCATGCTTCTTTTCCTTGGCGTGTCGCGCGCTTGGTAGGCTTCAATGGGCTTCTAAGCCACCTATCTAACGGGCTTCTCCGTGTGGTTCCCCCTCGGCCCCTCCGACTACCGAAGCGACTCCCGATTGGCCGGCCGGTCGGTGCCGCGCAGCGCTGGCGATGGACTGGACGCCACCTCCAAGCCGTTGACGGGAGGGAGGGAGAGGCGGGAGGCGGCGGTAGGGACCATCACCGACGACCGGGACCTCACGGTGGAGCGCGTCGCCACCTCCCCACCGCCGAGGAATTCGTCGGGGACCCCGCTGGTCACTGCCTATGTTGCACAGTACGGGGATACGGATACGGGGATACGGTGATACGGTATTTTTAAAAAACAGCAATACGGGGATACGACAAACAAAAAATTTCATAGTCATAGAATAGTAGCTAATCTAATCTGTAATCAGTTAATCACCGGCGACTCCTGGACGACCAAGCCCCGCAACGCAAGGAGTCAGGCAGCGTCGCAGCGAGACGCCGAGACCTACGTGAGTACGTGACTACGTCCAATGCAGCCATGCAGGCATGCAGCTGTGCAGGAAGCCAGGAACTGGGGCAGCGGCGATGAGCCGACGAAGACAGCCGAGTCCACAAGAACAAAGATGAAAGATGAAGCGTCACTTGCCGGAGCCGGAGGACGGCGGACTGCGGAGCCGGAGGCGGCCGGCAGTGCGTCTGTCTCTTATACACATCTCTACCATTTCTTCTCCA
>OAMR01000072.1:402716-413927 GCA_900205405.1 Echinochloa crus-galli
TCATGGCCGTGCCACCGCTGCTTGCGTCGGAGGCCCTCCTAGCCGGCCAATCTCTGCCCCGTTCCTAGCCAAACCTATCTGCAAACCCTAGCCGAGGCTTTTTCCCTTGCTTCTTGAGGCCAACCAAGCCGCGACGACCCTCGCCGTCGCAAGCCGCAGTCGCTCGCCGGCGCACCAGAGCGCGCCGCGCGCGCAGCCGGCTGCGCCACACGGAGCACCACACGCACGACCACACCGAGTCGCCGCACAGTCACCACAGAAGATCCCGAGTCGGCCACAATTTGATCCCGTGCACCTGGTTCACGTGCACCGCACTCACGGCTCACGGTGGACTTGGACCACCAGAGCGAGTTCAGCGGCCCTGCCTTCGTGGGCCTAAAGTTCGCACCCAATTCCAGTTTACCACCCTGAACTCTTCTGGCCCAGATCTGTCGGCCCGTTTGCAGCCCTCGAATCCTTGTTCTTTTTCTTTTTCCTTTAACTGCTGACAGCCTGGCCCCACCTGACAGTGACCTAGGTGACTGACATGTGGGCCCGCTGACCCCACTGACCCGCTGACCATTGACCGTTGACTGGTCAACATTGACCAAGTCAACGCTGACGTCATCCGGGCCCACGATGACGTCAGCAAAGCCGGCCCCACTGATGACGTCATGCTGACGTCAGCAGATATGACGTAGCACACCCTGGTGCTGCCACGTGTCCCAGTATGTCTGTTTTTCTTTTTCGAAATTATTTAATATTTTCAGAAAATGATTTAGACTTAGAAAATTCATAATAAATCAACCGTAGCTCAGAAAAATATGAAACCAGTTTCTATATTTTTCTAAAATCATGACCTACACGTTAGTGTAGAGTTTGGTGTTGTTTGAGTCACCTTGTGTTGACGTAAAATCCGCACCTCACGCCAAGCACACAGCAAGCCGAATTAGCTGGCTTCACACGTGGCCCGAGCGTTTGAATCCGAAAGCGTGCCAGTCAATTTTCCTGAAACTGACAAAGGGAGAAAGAATGTTTAAATAACACCTGGAACGTACCGGGCAATACCAGTCAGTTCCATATTTGCAGCTGCAGAGCCAGTTTCGAACGACATATAGCTATAGAGAAGCTATCTGTCGGCAGTTAAAGCATTCATTCGGCAATCGGCAAAGCACTCAGGAAAGCGTACTGCCGAATGCGTGACGTAGCATGACGAAAGATCGGCAGTCGACTGAATGGACATTGCAACATATACTCACAACCGATTAACGAGTAACAGGCGATGATAGATAAATAAAAAGGGCGAAAGCATGACCATAATTTCATAATAAACAAGAATGCATAGGCAAAAAGCACTAGTCTACCGCATGTCTAGGTACTTTTCAACCCGTCGGAGCATGAAACAAGCAAATTAATCCACCGCATGATACGACTTGCTTGGAATCACACCACCAACCAAGAATAGAGCAATCCACCGCATGATACACCCTTAAACATGGAAGGCTAAAAGCACTCTTTATTTAAAACCAAACCGTGGACGTGTACCTGTAATGGGTGCCGATTGCGGACCGTTGCGGCGGATCGCTTTTGATGCTGATACTCGCTTTGCCGACAATTAAGGACCGTGTCATGATGCCTTTCGGAAGTGGGAATTACAGTGCTCACCATCTACCCAGAATGGGGAGGGTTCCAGCAAGCCTATCTAGTGCGGTACCAGGACTGCAGGAGGATCGAGCTTGATATGTGTAAGGGGGACTCGTTGCGGCATACTCTCCCTGATCTACCACTGCCCCCGACTAGACCCGGTGGGAAGGTTTCACACCCCTGGGGCAGATGTTAGCGTGCAGATGTTTCCCGAGCCCAGGGAAGCAGGATGGTACCGTTGCTTTATAGGGTCTTTGCTGTGGGTTGCGTCTCGAATTGGGCCACCAGCTCGCAGCCCGGGTGGTTCCTGGAGTACAACCTCTACAGAGTGAAAACTATACGTATAGCCGTGTCCACGGTCACGGACGATCTCGCATCTGATCCATCCAGATTAGCATGGGATTCTGCTTTCTTACCTTATCCTTGAATTTGGGTTATGAGAGGTTGGACCAGCTGAGGCTGATGAGACAAGGTGGGGAGGGAGCTCACTGAGTCGACTAGTGAGTGAAAGGAGTTGGCGGATGTTTATTGCGGGAACCTGTTGAGGCAGGACGAGCCCGATGTGGTTGTGAGATTGATGGGTGGTTTGGGGAGAGTATGTGCTTGCGAGGAATGGTGTTTGGAGATGAGATGAACTTGGTTATGTTACTGCTGCGCGCATAGGAAAAACCCCAGCTTACACTCCTTGAATATTTTATTACTAGTATAGGCCACTATAAAGCTTTGCTGCATATTATGGTTGGTGACGTGGACCTGTCCCATTTCCTTGGGGACAGTCTTTGGGTACACAGGAGAAGACTCCGAGTACAAGATCAACCATGACGGATGATGCAAATGAGGGCTGTGCGCTGCGCTCAAGGATGCCTGTGGAGGTGAAGGCCCGAAGCACCAGAAGCTTATAGCTATCCGCTGCGTAGTTGTTTCCCTTTTATCGTTTAACCCAGAGGTCTTGTACCATACCGCTATGTATTTATATTAAGTTTGAAGGCCCCTAATCAATGTATGGATGTGATTTCCGCTGAAATGAGTTCTGTACGTGATAGCTGTTGTTCCTGGGACTATCACAAGGGTACAGGGAGTCGGATTCTTGTAATTGAGAATCCGGTTCGTTTCATGTCAGCACAATTTAGTAGCATATAAGAATACTTCGTGATACATTTTTAATATAATGGCATATATATCAATTATAATGATTTACATGTTCCTAAAGATTATTTTTAACAATGGTGGTAAGTGGTAAGTTATATACAACTTGACTACTTGAGATGTTTAATTTAGACTATTTTTTCATAATGGCATGGGCCGCTAATTTAGATGAAGATTATGTCTTAATTTATATTATTTCTTGTAATGGTAGAGGTGACAATTAAGTGTAGACTAATTTTAAACTATTCACATAATGGATCAGATGTTTCTAATTTTTAGAAGATTATTTACATAATGGATCAGACATTGCTAATTTTTAGAAGGCTATTCACATAATGGATCAGATGTGGCTAATATTTAGAAGACATAATATATCCAAATAGGTATTATTAATAGATTTTACTGAATACTTGATTGCTGGGTGTTTCAGTTTTGTCAGAATTCTTAGGAATCGTCTTTTTTTTTCGCATATCTTAAGAGGATTAACGTCTAATAAGTAATACTCCCTCTGTTTGAGTTTATAAGGCGCCACCTAACTTGGAAGGGTCTTCTAAATTATACTTTGACCATTAATTTCTTTTGTATTATATAATTTATAGTTATAACTTATAACCGTTGGAGAGTATATTTGATTACAAATCCAACCATATCAAGTTTGCATTATGAAAGTTAAAAATTGTTGGCTAAATTATTGGTTAAAGATTACACAGTTTGAATCTTGATGTTCGTGTGCGCCTTATTTTTTCCAAAAGAAAAATGGATGGATTATACAGTAAGAAGCTAGCTTGGATTGTCCCGAGGTTCCAGTTTAGCTGCCCTAATTGGACTTCTGGTCTTGAGAAGTTAGGCTTCCCTAACATTAATGTGTATGCTTTTTTTTTTGCGAACTGAGTCATTAAGCTTCTACGACTCATATCAGATTTTTCCATGCATTTGGCATGGGTATATTGACTCAAGTATCTAGTTAGAGCTTAATTACTCCTAACAACTGTCTATGATTATATAGGGAATAATTATGACTTTTTCCCTAAAATGTAAGGCCAAGTTGTCTGCTACAGATGGTGCGCCTATTGCTGATGCGTCTGCTTACCGGAGTTTAGCTGGTGCTCTTCAGTATCTCACTATGACGCGTCCGGATCTTGCATATGCTGTTCAGCAGGTCTGTTTGTTCATGCATGATCCTTGCGAGTCTCGTCTGGCGTTTCTAAAGCGCATCTTGCGCTATGTGAAGGGTACCCTGTCCTATGGTCTTCGGATTGGCACTGGTCCGATTGACTCTCTTACGGCGTACTCTGATGCTGATTGGGCGGGCTGCCCTGATTCTCAACGTTCTACCTCTAGATATTGTGTCTATCTTGGCGATACATTGGTCTCTTGGTCGTCCAAGCGTCAGACTACAGTTTCTCGTTCCAGAGGCAGAATATCGGGCCGTTGCTCATGCAGTAGGTGAGTGTTGCTGGCTACGACAGCTTCTTCACGAGCTTCATGTTCCTCTCTCAAAGGCGACGCTCGTCTTCTGTGGCAATGTCAGTGCAGTTTATATGGCTGCCAATCCTGTTCATCATCGACGAACGAAGCACATTGAGATTGATATTCATTTCGTCCGCGAGAAGGTGGCTTTGGGTGAAGTTCAAGTTCTTCACATTCCTTCGTCGCGCCAGTTTGCTGACATTATGACTAAGGGTCTTCTTGTACAGTTATTTACAGATTTTAGATCCAGTCTAGGCGTTAGTCCACCTGCGACTGCGGGCGGGTGTTAGATATATAGAGTTGTATATGGTCTTGTATTGTATTAGAGTTGTATTCTTGTACTCCAAGCCGTATCCGGCCTATATAATGAAAGGTCACCCCCCATCTTGGGTGTGTGGTGTTTGCCCAATATTCTACAGTAATGTTACATGAACGTGGCGGTTGTAACGTGAGCATTATGCCGCCGCCAACATGAGCTAGGCTTTATGTGATCAGTAGTACATTACACCATTAGATTATTATTTTTTCTAATGGCAAGGTAGGTAATTATGATATAATTATAGGGTGTTATTTTAGGCTAATTCTCTATAATGGCATAGGTGGATAAGTTTTTAGAAATAGAATAGATCCAACAACTAAGATAGTTACAAATACAGAACCAATGGCTTGATGTTTCTGATTTTTGTGAGATTTTTTAAGATTTATCTTTTTTTTCCAGTGCGTCTCGTGAGGAGCCCCCAATTAGTAATAGTAAGATTTCATCTCTTTTCCCCCACTTAGTGCCAACCAAAAGTTCCAGGCGTTTTAATTTGTTTTCTGTCAGTCTTCCATATACTACCTCTATTTTTTTACATGTCACATATTTATCTTAAGTCTAATATGTTGGAAAACTTTGACTAAGTCTATAGAAAATATAATAACACCTATAATACCAAACATGTGACTATAAAAATATAGTTCATGGTGGAAAAAAATTTGTGATTGTAAATATTTTTATATTTCTCTATAAACTTAGTCAAAGTTATACAACTTTGAGTAAGAATAAACCTAATATGACATGTAAAAAACATAGGGACCAGGAGATCCAGACTAAATTGATTTCACAAGCAAGGTTACATCAATTGCAAAAATTAAGAGTCATTTTGCACCTAAAGTGAATGTGCAGAATTCCAAATCGACGGTGTCCTTGGGGTGATCTCGTAGTTCCTACGGGGTGGAGACAATGGGGTCGGTCCATGGATTTGATCCTTTACTCTCATTTTTTTATTTGGAATTTAGACATTTCCGTAGGTACTTTTTTTACTTTTTAGAAAGAAAAGCTCCTTTTTCGAAAGATTACCCCTGTCTTTGTTTATGTTTCGGATTGGAACAAATGACTCTAATTCGCCCACGCCTGGACAAATATTCTTATCCGCGGATTTATTCAATGCTGGAATTGGACCTGCTATTAATGTGGGTATTTCTGTTTCTAGAGTAGGATCCGCAGCTCAAATTAAAGCCATGAAACAAGTAGCTGGCAAATCAAAATTGGAATTAGCTCAATTCGCAGAGTTGATGCAAGAATTGCCTTTCGTTGATATCGAACATAATGCATAAGAGGATCCATAAAGAGCCATATGGTTTTCCGAAAAAACCCAGGGTACATTACCCAAAAATGTTCCATCTTCCAAGAAAAGTGGATTCGTTCCAGAAAGGTTCCAGAAGATGTTAATCATAAGCAAGAAGATTGTTTACGAAGAAACAATTCATCTTCACTGTGCGGTTGTTTGGAATGAGAGGTTCAAAACTCAATTTCATGTAAAAAAAATATTTTGATGAACTTGTTTCGCCAGGCAAATTTTGTTATGTAAGTCATCTACAACCTTGTGTGTCTATTATGTTGCTCTCTTGCTACTTGTACCATTTCTTTTTGGGAATTCGATAAATGGGGTTTACCTCTACCCTCTACCGGTCTATGTTAAACTGACGAGGTTGGATAGCCTGATGGCAATAGTTGGCAGGTGGACTGACACCTTGGCAATCCAAATATGAGGATTACTTGTATCTTACTATTTGGACAGTCGCTACAAAAATTCTCTCATTTGTTCTCATCCTAGTCTGCTTTGGTTTTGCAGGAGACTGGTATGTCTAAAATAAGGTTGATGAAGACACTGGATAAAATAGAGCACATTATAAACGATGCGTGGAAAACAGTGGAACGGCTGGATTTGTCCAGCATGAGTAATGGCAACAGCGGAAGACAAAGTGCTATTGCTACCGGCGTGCGTACAACTGGAACTCCTCCACTAAAAGTGATTGGCCGAGATGAGGATCGTGACAAGATCTTAGCAATGCTTAATGAGAAGGATACTGATGGTCAGTCAAATGCCAATGGTGGCCTATGTTTTTCTGTAGTTGGGATACATGGGATCAGTGGGTCTGGGAAATCAACCCTTGCACAGCTTGTTTGTGCCCAGGAGAAAAGTAATAAGAAAGAGAAAAGGGATGGCCATTTTGACCTTATTATGTGGGTTCATGTTTCTCAGAAATTTAGTGTGGAGGCCATTTACAGGGAAATGATTGAGGTGGCTTCAGATGGTTCGTGGGAGGGTCCAATAAATCTTGGCGAACTACAAGATATTTTAGAGGATGCACTACTTGATAAAAGGTTTTTCTTGGTGCTGGATGATATCTGGTGCAATAAGGATACTAGTAGTGGTCAGAATCTACCGCAATTACTCTCTCCATTTAAGGCTGGAAAAAGAGGTAGCAAGATACTAGTGACATGTCGAAATGCGGATGCATTATCAGATCTAGGACCTCATGTGAAAATTACATCTATTCCAATCCATGACCTGAATGATGGTGACTTCCTTAAGCTCTTCATGTATTATGCACTTGGAGACAGGACTACAGATGACCAAGATGGGAGCACACTCTGGAATATCGGGGTTCAAATTGCAGAAAAGCTGAAGAGGTCACCACTAGCAGCCAGTATAGTGGGAGGACAGCTACGTAAAAGGAAAAATGTTGATTTTTGGAGAAGAGCAAAACATCAGGACCATTTGAACGAGACGATGGGAGCACTGTCGTGGAGCTACTTGCATCTTGATGAACAAGTCAGACGATGCTTTGCTTACTGTAGTATTTTTCCGGAAAGACATACTTTGGGACGTGATGAGTTAGTTAGATTGTGGGTGGCAGAAGGATTGATAAGAAATACTACTAGTACAGGGAAGGAACTGGAAGATCTTGGGCAGGAATACTTTGATGAACTGGTGTCAAATTCATTTCTGCAACAACGAGTAAATATGTATTGTTACGAGGACTACTATACAATGCACGATCTGCTGCACCATTTAGCAGAGAGGGTCTCTGGAAGTGATTGTTTCAGAATCGAGAATGGGTGGACAGGAGAAGTTCCTCGTGGAGTTCGCCGTATAATGGAGAGATGCTTCTTAAGAGGATTGTTGAACTGGGAAATTTGTGCACTCTCTTCATTAATAGATTTGGAATAGATACGCCCCTTGAGGAGAAAGTGCTGGAAAACATGTTCAAGAGTCTGCGGAAACTGCGGGTGCTGTCCGTAGGTTACATTACACAGGTCAAGTTCTCAATCCCAGCATCTATTGGCCTCTTGAAGCATCTACGCTTCCTTCTTCTTCGGATGGGCGGCCCATCATGCAGACTAATCTTACCAAGCACTTTTACTAAGCTTTACCACATGCAGATGCTAGATTTCGGTAGTTGCAGCCATTTGTCGTTTCCCTCTGGTAAAGAAATAGTCAATCTTGTCAGCTTGCGGTATGCAACAACAAATGTGTCTAGCTATCTGCTGAATATTAGTAGGTCAACATCTCTCCAGAAGTTAGCATCCTTCAGTGTAAGGAAGAACCACAAGATAAAACAGCTGAGGGACCTAAACAAGATTCGTGGAAGTTTGCACATTTACGGTCTAAATAATAATGTTAAAAGCAAGGCTGAAGCTCTTGAAGCCAAGCTAGCTGATAAGGAGAGACTCACAGAACTAGGACTATACTCGTGGTCTTTTAGTCAGAAGAGCATCAATCCAGAAGTTGAAGCAGAGGTGCTTGATGGACTTTGCCCTCCCATGTGCCTTGAAGTACTGAAAATCAGGAATTATAGTGGTGTTACATACCCTAACTGGATGGTAGATAAGCAGAGCGGCAGCCCAGCCCAAAGTACTTGCAAGAACTTGAGCTCTCGGTATGCAGAGGATTAGGACCTGTTCCTGAACTTTTTGAGGTCTTCGTTCATCTTCGCTCGTTCTCCCTTGTGTCATGCAGCTGGGATGCCTTGCCAGATAGTATAGGGCACCTCAAGTCACTCAAGAATCTGTTTCTATATAGATGCTTGAATATTCGATCTCTTCTAGCGCTGCCCCAGTCCCTTGAAACATTTCGACTTGATCACTGTGATGATATATTCATGAGGAAGTGTCAAACAATTGGAGATCCAAATTGGCAAAAGATTCAGCACATTGCCAACAGAGAATTTTATCCTTACTCAATTAGCTCTCCCAATAATAGCAACCGCTTGAAAGGTACACACATAAGATCCCTTTGGTGCCTACTTTTTGCATTTTGCGTTTGGGAGAAACGTCACTATGTAGCTTCTATAATATTGTAGGAATCATAATTATTGCCTATTATGTTTCTTAGTCCATTTGCTATCCTTTCAAAAAGCAGGCGTTGCTTTTGATGACAATGTTTCCATCATCGGAGCCTGAGACTATGGGTGCATGCGTGCCACTTGCGAGAACGTTGCAGCTTAGCTAGTGTGACGAACCGGATTCCCAACGACGAGAATCCGACTCCCTGTACTCTTGAGATAGTCCCAGGAATAGCAGCTATCTCGTACAGAACTCATCTCAGTCGAATATCACATCCATACAACGATAAAAGATTCAATACATGACATATATAAAACATAGCGGTCTGGTACAAGCCCTCTGGGCTAAATAGACAATAAGAAACGTCTGCGCAGCGGTAGCTAGAACATCAGGGTCCACTCCTCCACAGGCATCCTTGAGCGTAGCGCGCTCCCTTCAGTCGTACCACCCGTCCTGGGTGAACTCGTGGTCGGGGTCTTCACCTGAGAACCCAAAGTCTGTCCCCAAGGAAATGGGACAGGTCCACGTCACCAACCATAATATGAAGCAAGCTTTAAAGTGGCCTATTCTAAGGTATAGAAATAATCAAGGTTTGAGCCAGGGTTTTATTATGCGAGCATCAGCAATAACCCAAATTCATCTCATCACCAACTCCTTCCCTCACACACACATCCACTCCCCAAATCCAACCGTCAGCCTCACATTCCCATCGGGCTCGTCCTGCCACAGCAGGTTCCCGCAAACATCTTCCACCAACACCTTTCGCTCACTAGTCGACTCGGTGAGCTCCCTCCCCACCTTGTCTCATCAGCAACGCTGGACCAATCTCTCATAACCCAAATCAAAGGATGAGGTAAGAAAGCAGATTCCCATACTAGTCGGGGCTTATCAGAAATGGGTCGTCCGTAACCGTGGACACGGCTATACGTATAGTTTACACTCTGCAGAGGTGGCACTCCAGGAATCCATCCGGGCTGCAAGGCTAGTCCGCAACCAACCTGAGACACAGCCCACAGCAAAGACCCATATTGTTTCCTCTACAGTGAAGGAGGCTGTCCAAATGATCCGTGAATATCTGAAGGACGAACCATGGTTAACATTGATCTGCAAGAAGCTGCAGTAAGACTTCAATATATAAAAACATAGCGTCTGGTACAAGCCCTCTGGGCTAAGTCGACAATAAGAAACATCTGCCTCACGTTTTCCCATCGGGCTCGTCCTGCCACAGCAGGTTCCCGCAATCATCATCCACCAATCCTTTCACTCACTAGTCGACTCGGTGAGCTCCCTCCCCACCTTGTCTCAACAGCCTCAGCTGGACCAATCTCTCATAACCCAAATCAAAGGATGAGGTAAGAAAGCAGATTCCCATGCTAGTCGGAACTTATTAGAAATGGGTCGTCCGTAACCGTGGACACGGCTATACGTATAGTTTACACTCTGCAGAGGTGGCACTCCAGGAATCCATCCGGGCTGCAAGGCTAGTCCGCAACCAACCTGAGACACAGCCCACAGCAAAGACCCTAAACAGTAAGCTGAAAAAGAAAACAGACAGAAATTAGCCTGCTGACGTCTGCATGACGCCATGCTGACGTCAGCAGTGGGGTCCGCCTAGGATGACGTCAGCAGTGGGGTCCGCCTAGGATGACGTCAGCAGTGGGCCCTCCTGACGTCAGCGTTGACCGGTCGACGGTCAACGGGGTCAACGGGTCAACTCTGGTCAGTGGGCCCCATGTGTCAGTGACTCGCAGAGTATGACAGGTGGGTCCCATACGTCAGCGCTGTTAAAAGAAAAAGAAAAAGAATAAACGATGGCTGGGCTGGAATTGGGCCGAAAGCGAATGGGCCGGAAGAGTTCAAGGGAGTTTTGCAAATAGATGAGATGTACTTATATATAGTTTTCAAATAGTCCAAGGGGTTTCATATACAGTAGAGGACTCAGTTAGAGCTTCTGTCCTAAGTTTCCGTTCTAAGGGTTACGCGCTACGGTCAAGTATGGCTCTGATACCAACTGAAACGAACCAGATTCACAACGACGAGAATCCGACTCCCTGTACCCTCGAGATAGTCCCAGGAATAGCAGCTATCTCGTACAGAACTCATCTCAGTCGAATACCACATCCATACAACGATAAAAGATTCAATACATGACATATATAAAACATAGCGGTCTGGTACAAGCCCTCTGGGCTAAATCGACAATAAGAAACAACTGCGCAGCGGTAGCTAGATCATCAGGGTCCACTCCTCCACAGGCATCCTTGAGCATTCCCATGGTGTAGATAGCTTGTGCTGTCTTGTCAAGCTCATGACTCGGCGCAGAGCGAGGTCACCCACGTTTAGAGAGCGTTCCTTGATGT